>PYXC01002417.1:3850000-4187500 GCA_015244755.2 Tenualosa ilisha
GCTTTTGATGGCATCATTGGGTAAAGATAATGTTGTATTGTGACGCCAACAGGGTTGTTAACCCCCATAACTCCCTCTGCACACATCATAGTCTAAATCAACACCCATCTCAGCAATCACCAGTGTGTGATAGTCTGTTATTATCTGAAAGTCTGTCCTCTGATAACTGTCCAGTTGACCATGTAACAATAAATGTAAGCTTATGGCATCTTTCAATGCATTAAGCAAAGAACAACACTATTTCTTTGGATCTGCAGGTAAACTCTGAATTTCCTTGAGAAACTCCTGATCCAAGATCCGAAGTCGGATCCAGATCCTTACACCCCCTCAGAGGTTTGACCGGGGCAAGAGCTTAGGATGTGATCACCGAAACCGTGAATCATTGAAGTACCTCTCCTTTAAGAACCCTGTGAAAAGGAACAAGAATGTACTGTGTGGCAATAAGAGCTGTTTGGAGCATGTGTGGACAGGGATATGGTACATCTCTTGGCAAGAATCCATGTGGTATTGAGAACCTTTGTGGCTTTGCTAAGAGCTAGAACATTTTTAGTTTTTTTTTTGGCACTGACTTGCTTTTTATCATAAAAAAATCTGGGTAGGGCATGATTCAAACTGCCTTTCTATGATTTCTCCCATGGAAGGCTGACATTACTGGATCTGCAGGTTTTTTGTCATGGATATGGGCTTGTTGGCCTTGGAGACATGCTTAATTAGAGACATGCTCCTAGGTCAGCTTACTTTGAAAAGTTCCACAAACGGCAAACACTTTGCAGGTGTCTCCATTCTCAGCTGTCCTGTGAGAATGTGTGGCAGGATATTTAAATCTCAGACCATCCAATGGGATGCCCAGCAGGGATCACTTCCTGTGTCCGGGTCACAAGTGCCCTGTGAGCTCCTGCCAGGCCCGCCCCTGTGTTTGACTACACCTTGTTGGACGACTAGCACACACACACCACTGTGTCCCTTATCGCACATTCAGTCCCTCGTGGATCAGTGTGATGTTGAGGTGTTTGTGTGTGTGTGTGTGTGTGTGCTTGACACCTAAAGCCTAAAATGAGAGTGTGATACAGGGAGCGTGTCGAGACGATGGAGACAGGAATCCTGTATGTATGCATTGGCCATCTGGTGTCATTGCTGTGTGTCTATTGGGGAGGGGAGAGGGTTAGAAAAATGACACCAAATCAAGTCATTCTTGTCGGGTGACTGGATGACCTGAGGAACCCCCCTCTCTCCTCTCGTAGGCCCCATGCACAGTGAACTGCTTTCAGCCCAGGTACAAAAGCACAGACAACGCAGCCCTCTCACCTGAGCAGGTAAACAATGGTGAGCACAGCCCTGGCCACAAGACGCTGCAACACATGATACAGGAGCCGAGCTCAATCATGAACCGACAGCCACAGCCCCCACGTCCCAAGAGCACAACAGCAGACGGGGAGCGGGACTAGGCGTATATCAGACTCACCTCCCCCTGCTCCTCAGTCCAAAAGGTTAAGAAACAATAGCCCCACACTTCCATGCCCAGAGGAGGCTATGTGCACTGTACATACACACACTCACACACACACACTCACACACACACACACATACACACACACACACACACACACACACACATTGGCTCTCAACATAACATGGAGGCCTGAGTCGGCCATGGGATTTGCCCTTTTTGTAACAGTGAACGAGGTCAACAGTCTGTCTGTTTGACAACAAACAGGCGGAATAAAAGGGCACATCCGCTTTGTACATTCCACATCCCTGATAAATGATTTCTAATGAAATGCATGTGTGTGTTTGCCATAGGAGTGTCCCCCAGGTGTGAAAGCATTCACACTCCAGTGCCCGCCTCACTTGGTCTCAGTCTGAGACATTTGAAAGGTTAGGCAATACCTAGAAGAAGCTGAAAAAACCCTTCACTGCCACAACCCACATGATTTATGCTTTCATGGCATTTGCAATTAGAAAAAGAAGTACCACCTCTACCCTAACCTGTGTCATTTGCATGGGATTTGCATAAGATTCCACAAAAATAGCGTTTGGAATTGCCTTGTCGGTTAAAACATTCACTTTGAGGTCAAGCGTACATTGTTAGACAGTCCGGACATGTGAATATCCTCTTTTTGTCATTTTTCACAGGTTTGCTTGGGAGTGAATCTTCAAAGGCCTTAATGACGCTGGCTGTTGGAAGTTCCCTGTGGTTTTGGCGAGGTCCACTTCACACCGCTGTGAAGGTCTCAGGTGGGTGCAGAGCATGATCCACAGCGTCACTAACACACACACACACACACATATACACCGCCACTGCTAGTCATGACATTTCCACCACGGATCATTTTTTTTAAACGTGTAGGCCCTCCTCGCACATCCAGCCGTTTACTGTAAACATCCTGTAGGTTTGGTGAAGCGGTTGCCCGACCCCAGGCCTGAAACCCTTCAAAGGCAAGTACAGACTCAGCTACAGACTGATCCTTATCTTGCACTAGGGCTTATTCAGTGTCCTCCTTTGGCATAATTACACATATGCATGCACCCATGCTGGCTGGTCGGCTCTTGTCAATGGCTTGGTGCCAGTGAAATCAGACAAGCATGAGATTTAAAAGGATAACAAGTGATGGGCCATGAGACTGATCTCTGAAGTTAGTTTCTAGTTTCCTGCTGTGTTTCCTGTAGTGGTTGCGGTCCTTGCAGCAGAGACTAAATGGATTGTTTTTTACGCACTATAGTTTGACAAATAAAATCAGGAAACCTTTTGTTCTGCTAAGAGTTTGCAGGTGGTGAACTTTACATTGACAATAATAAAGCATAAAGAGGTTTGTCCCTTGCAAGACTTAAAAGCTTGTAAGACTTAGGTCACTTGCTCAACTCAAACACAAGTAACACATTTTTGTGTGTATGTGTGTGTGGTGTGCGTGCGAGCATGCAAAGTCTGCAAAAGCAAATCTTTTTTCAATCAGTCGAACAGTTCAGTCCCTCCTGATTCTGAGAGAGTGAGCTTTCAGGTACCTCATTATCGACTAGTGGTAAAGATTTACGCACAATAAATTGTCCCCCCTCTGGACAACCTTTCGCCTTCTTTGTGATCCCCCTTCCTTCCGTTCCCTGCCCCTCCACCCCCCTTTCCACCGCCACGTATAAAGGGGGGGTGGGGTGGGGCCATGCACGGTGACCTCAAAAGCCCAAGCGGATTTTCTCAGAATTCCATAAAGAATTCATATATCCTCACAGAACATGCAAATGGAATGCTACAAGGTCCCAGTCTTTCTGGCTCTCTTTTTTTCCTCTTTTTCCCCCCTTCTTCATTTTGCCCTTGCAAATGTATAGAGAGAGAGGGAGAGAGTGAGAGAGAAAGAGAGAGAGAGAATGCGAGTGACTGCCCCCATTCACATTTTCTCTCTTTCATCTCGATGCCACTTCTCACGGGGGCTCTCTCGCGCTCCCGCCAAAATCACTTTGGAATTCACACTCAACTGTCATAACGCTCCCCCCCACACCCTCCCCCAAATCCACATCCTTTATGCTGAAACTCCAATGCTGGCCACTTGATGTTATGCAATATGTGATCATAAGTGTCCATGGGGTCCTTAGCCGGCCCCTGAGGGCCCCTTTTGTGTATGCCTGTCGCCGTTTCAACAGGGGCCTCATCATCGGTGGGCGCTTGATTAATCAGGCAGACGCAGAGCAGAGAGGTGGAGGTTGGGAGGTTGGAGAGGAGGACAGTCCCCTGTCACTGTCACTCTCATCCTTGTTTACGATCCACACCTTTCATTAACAGCAGCAGGACCAAGAAAACAAAAGCCCACATCAGAGGAGAGTCAAGAGAGAAAGAGTGAGTAGAAAGAGAGTAAACACTGAGAGGGTGTGAATGGGTGGGGGGGGGGCAATGTGTAAGCATATGTTTAGGCTTGTTTTTTCAGGAGCTGCACACTTCACTAGCCAGAGTGACACTTGTCCAGTTTGACGCATCACCCACAGGGACGCACGCCACCAGAAGTGACCCCAGCAGCGGGGGCAGGGGATTATGACTCTGGCCTGGGGTACAGTAGCCCTAACAGAAGCAGCGCCGGTCAGAGGGAGGCTTCCACATGCATGGCAGGAACACTGACTGACAATGACAGGGATTGAACAGGCCAGAGCACTCCGTGAATGCTGCTGAACAATGGCATTTTAAGTTAAAAGCTAGTCCGTTGTCTAAAAGCAATAGCCATAGCCAACAATTTGTTGCTATGTTGTTTCCGGGATGAAATGTTAAAAATGATGCATTGCGTCTTCCTGACAATGAATCGATTTTGTGTAATTTCTTCATCTGTGAAGTTACAGTAATACAAAGCAGGGTGGGGGTAGATATGGGAATGTTTTTCTTTTCTTCGTCCTACTTTTTTATGAAATCATGATCTGATTTTGATTCATCAGGTGAGTTTTAGTCGGCGCCACTCTATTAGTCTGCTAATCCATGGGTGTGGTTAAAACAGGGTGAGGTCAATATGAAGGTTTGTTTTTTTTAGATTGCATAAAACACTGACCTCTATTATTGTGCATACAAAAATTGTAGAAGTTTCTTGGCCATGGCTGCTCACACTCACATGTTGTAGATATTTGTTGGCATGTTTCAAGATGCTTTCTGTCACATGCATTGAAATGCCACTGTAAAATTTCAGGGTGTGGAGGGTATGCAGGGTGTGTGTGTGGGGAGGGGGATCATTGTGTCCAGATGCAATCATCCTTACACACATGAATGAAGTGAACGACGGAGTGAAAATGCAAGAAAGTTGTGGATTCAGTCTAAGTGCAATCAGGCCCTTTGTGTTTGATGTGGAGCAGCAGCTTACACACATCCACAGTTTGGGACTGGTGATGGATCTGCTGGGCTCTGCAGAGGCCAGTGGCACCCATCGGGCGGGGGACACAGAGGGGTCAACCTCAGGGCTGACCTTCCATTTGGAGGGCCCTGAGCCGCGGCGAGATGATGAATGGCCGTGACACTGATGCATTGATAATTACTCTGCAATGACTCAGAGCAGCTTGCATAAGATCAATTATGCAATCATTTAAACACACACACACAAAGTCTTGGGAGGATGAATATTTGATCCTGTTTAACCCTGATTATATATGTGTGGCCATTACATATGGTAGATATATATCTTCATACTGAGGATGTGTGTGTGTGTGTGTGTGTGTGTGTGTGTGTGATGCCGTGTGCTGTGATTCCACTGTAAGTTTGCCACCATTTGTCCTTATAAGCTTCATTAAAGGCCCATTATATGCTTCATCAAAAGCCATGTTGAAAGGCTGACTGACTTTGTGTGTTTGGTGTCCTCATACACACGGCTTTTAGACAAAGCAGAGGAACCCGTCTTAGTTGTCTACTGTCACCCAGCAGCAGTACATCGACCCAGTTTATGTAAATGTGCGTGGCATCCTATCAGTTCCCTGTGGCTTGGATAGAAGCAACACCTTTCAAGTCACTTCAGTTCATCAAGAGAAATCCCTTTATGCAGACAATGCCTAAAAGCACAGCTAACGGAAGAGATGAGAAAAGGGCCTGGACATGCACGTAATGCTTTTGATGCTTTCTGGCCTCCAATTGAAAATGGATGAGAGACGTAAAGCTGCTGGGGTCAGTACTAAGGTTTTCTGCTTCTTTGATAGCGCTTTCCTTAGGGATGACCTTACCTTGTGTCCTGGTCTGCTTTGGGATTTGCCCCCCCCCAACCACCCCCCATCACCACAGGGGGAGGTCACAAGTGTCAACGTGCTCTTTTGCTCCTCTGTAATGGGATGGGAAACGCCTGGCTGACCTGTGTGTGTGCGTGTGTGTGTGTGTGTGTGTGTGTGTGTGTGTGTGTGTGCTCGTGTGTTGTGTGTGTGTGTGTGTATGTATGTATGTTTGCACGACTCTGTGTTTGCAAGTAGTGTGTGTGTGTCTGTATATGTGTATAGTGTGTGTGTGCTTGTTTGTGTATATGTGAGGGAGGCAGAAAACGGCTGGTTTACCTGAGGAATTCCAGCTTTTGGGAACAGGACTCAGAACCTCAGTCTTGCTCAGTGTGTTCAGCCCACAGGCTAGTCATTCACCAGCATCTCACAACAGAAGCAGTGAAGCACTATAGTGCACAACCTGGGACACACATGTCTGAAGTTCAAGTTGTGGGATCTGTATTCTCAAATCATTACATTCCTGATTCCTGGTCACCTATCTGAGATGTTTGTCACTTTACTTTCTCATACACAGTGTCATTATTATGGCAGTGATCTGACATTTTGCATGAAGGTGCATTTTATGAGACTGTCACAAGGGATGCAGAGATTCATTTTACAAGGGAACACGTTTGACAAGCCAACACCTATGGTATGAGGCCAACATTCTTGACATATTGAAATCCCTCAGTTATGCGTAGGGCCTGCTCTGCAACACAATGAAATTGCTATCATACCAACACCAGAAACCATTGTGTGGTGCCTCTGTGGTGTGATGTTCCCTGCAATAAAATCTCCACGACCAAATGACACTCGTTCAGGACTTAGAAGTACTGGAGTACATGGAGTGCTGAGAGCGAGTCTGATCCGTTTGCATTTAGCACACATTAGCAAGGGGGCGACTTGCGACTTGCAGTTCTTGCTTCTTCGCTCCTAACTACAGGTCAACCCCTTTGAGCCCTTAATCCAGGGCTCCTGAGGGTCACTTTCCTATTGTTGTTCGTCCTCACCACAAGAAGGGGGGCAGGGCACGGCTAATCCGGTCCCAAATCCTTCATTTGATTGAATATCTGCAGCTTCCCTGAGAGAATATACTGCTTTGCTGACAATCCTGTAACAAAAGTTACTGGTAGTGTTTTACTGGTCTTCACAATCTCTTTCTCTCACTTCTCCCTCTCTCTCTCTATCTATCTATTTATCTCTGTATTTATATATCCCCTCATGACCCTTGCATGTCAGTAATAAACATAGTCTTTTGGTTTTCATTCTCTGAATGACACATTACCATCGTTAACGCTCAACCACCGGAAACATCAAATCATTTCTAGAAAGAGCAAAACTTTTCGCTCTCTCCTTCTCTCCTGTTCCACAGTTATTTTTTTCTTTGATCTTGTTATCAGTCATATTCAATAGTCACACCCAGTGAGTAGGTAACCTTGATCCCAAGGACACGGAGTAATGGTAGCCTGTCTGAGGAGTTTTCCTCCACACTGCCACTATATTTGCTCCTCACTGACTCCTCTCCTCCACCCTGTGTGACCATGTGTGAGCGCTCCTCCAGATGACCAGCGATGACAAACCCAGGGGTTTTGAACCGGTCGTTACACTTCTATCAGCGCGGCTCGGCTCTGCTGCCTGGTACATGACTAACTTCCTGTTTTTCCATGGTTAATGACATCCTTGGATCGTGATTTGGGATTACAGGCTAACGTATGACAGGCTTATTATTACGGACTCTGTGTGCGGTACAGTGCCATCTCTGAGAGAAGTACAGGAAGGGTAACCTCTGGGTCATTATGGATGGCTATTGTGTTCCATGAATAGGTGGAAGCATGGATGAATGGAGCCTTGAATGAGATCAGACTAATGAAGATCATTCTTTTGGTGGAGTTTGGTGAACTCCATGGTATGCTTATCATGTCTATTTTTTATTTATGTTTGATTGAAATGGGTGGTTCACAGAATATTCTTTAGTGAAATGTGGAATTTCTCTGGAAACTAGTTGTTAAGTGGTTTGGATGCATGCAACCAGCCCCAGTCAGTCCCTTGACAATTTGCATCTGGAAATGTGGATCCAAGATTCTCCGTCTTTGCTTCTGCATATACATCAGCTTCTTGCCGTCTGTAAATCACAAGCAAATGTACTCTTTCAGAGCACTATTCACCCACATGTACACATGTCCAAACACACACACACACACATACCAGCACATACAGTTCATAAGCACATGTTCTCCTCCTAAATATGTTCTCAAATCCATGTTTATACCCTTCCCCCAACACACACACCCAACAGCTCCTTACAAGAGAACATATATCCCGCCCAAAAAAGAATTACATAAAAAAAGAATTACATATTGTCTCCAAAACACACACACACACAAGCAGGCATGTGCGCACACACACACACACAGACACACACACACACACACACACACAGATACTGGCCTTTTGTTGGGATTTTGGGGTGCAGGCTTTTCATCAGCTGTCTACTGTCACTCAAGCGCCCATTTCACGGTGCCATGTGTGTGTGTGTGTGTGTGTGTGTGTGTGTGTGTGTGTGTGTGTGTGTGTGTAAGCACTTTCCTATAGCCCCTTCCCCACATGTACCTGACACACACACACACATACACACACAAACACATACCAGCAGCACACATAAGGCACACACTGTTCCAAAGGCCCACTGTCCGCCACGCTGTAACACAGGACGCTATCTCTGAATTTTATCTGCATGTGAGTCACAGAGCTGGTCAAAGGATGTAACACACACACACACACACACACACACCACCACCCCCTTCTATGCATTACATTAAAGGAAGTGTGTATGGACTGATTAAATGCAATGGCTGGTGCCTGGCAAAGAGCTGTGGTAGTCTCATGTGGGCAACCAGCTAAAGGCACTCCATATTGATTACAATAGCGATCCACCGCAGTGGTTACTTGCAGTGATAAGACCTGTGCTGTTGAGTCTTGTGTAAAGGGTTACTGCTGTTGCTGTGGTTGTTGTCATTGTTGTAGACATTGACTTTCACCAGGGCTGAGGAGCACAGTTAGCCTGAATGCTACGCTAACCGTCTCCCGTGACCATCTCCAGGCTGACCCTGTGCACCACGCTGTTTTTCATCTTTATGATCGCAGTCAGCAGTTTGAGAGTCTAACCCAGTGGCTCCGCTCAACTGGCTTTCGGTTATAAGAGCTCCTTTTGGCCTGTCAGACACACATACGGACACAGACACAAACAGCACATAACACACATGTTCACGGGCTGCACGGGGTAAACAGGGGCTTCCTAGAACACACCAGAGGGCAGCTTTTGGTGAAAGCTTTTAGTGTTTGCTGTCCGTGTTGTGCAAGAGCCTCCTCAAATAGACAGATGTGCTTTCTGCTCATGTGGAAACACATGTTGGGAAGCTCGTTTCTGTGTGTGTGTGTGTTTGTGTGTGTGTGTGTGTGTGTGTGTGTGTGTGTGCGTGTGTGTGTGTGTGTGTGCACAGGCTGACTGTTAAGAGATTTGCATGGACACAGGTACACACAGGTCGCTCGAGGCTGACAGACTCAGATTCCTCACTCAGATTCCTCAAAAAAGTGCAGTTCATCCTATCTCTCCGTCTCAGCTACGTACCTGTAATTGGCTTTCAAGTCAGAGGGACAGAAAGACAGAGGGAGCAAGGGGGTGAGTTTGTGCAATAAAGAAAGCAACAGAGGTAGTTTATGAGATTCCACAAGTTTGGGCTGATTACACCTTTAAGTCTGTCTCCCTAAGCTTTACACTTTTTTTTTTTTTTGCATTTGCAGCTTTAATCTGTAAAAAGAATTTGCATTGCAAAACCGACCCTCCCACTCAACTCCCTCTGGCATTATTCATCAACATTAAGCTGTCTTGGGCCTGACAGTGCTTTTGGCTAGCTCAGTTTAGGCCTCTGAGTGCTCACAGCATTTGGTCATTAAAGAGGTGTCATTCTTTCATGATGGCTTCACTTTTCTCTCCAGGAAGTCATAAACCTGCTGGACTGAAGTACCAAGGAGAATTCTTGGTGGCATGAAAAAAAAACATTCTAAAAGTCTGTCTGCTGATTTTACTTTGAAGATGGTGGAAAAACACCACACCCAGATAAGCAGGAAACTGAGATCAACACACACACGATGCAAGACAGAATGGAGATTTTTCTTTGCAAGGCGCTTTGCAAAGATGAAAAGCACGCAGTCATCTCTGTCCTGAAACCCCCAAATGCACCCACCCACCCACCTAAATAACCCTGAGTTTTCAGAGAGGACCACCGTAAATGAAAGCCTCAAGTGTAGGGACAAAAATCGTTTTGTTTTTTTTTTCGGTCATGGGTGCAGACACCACATTGTACACACCATTAAGCACTCCATGAGTCACCCGTGGGTAACAGTCAGAGGGGGAAGTCCTCGCCATGCGTGGAGTGGAAAGGCTGTAAAGCAGCTCGAACTCTACCTACACTGTGGGGGACAGGAAGGAGCTCTCACTCTCACTCACTGCTATGGCATAACACACACAGAACTCATCTAGCAGTTCATTTATTTATTTTCATTTCTTCATGATCTTTGAAATGCAGCCATCTTGCATTTTTTTGTCAGGAAGATAAGTGTTGGCTGAATAGCAGAGCAATTAGTAATGTGCATTTCTCCAACAACTTTGCTCATCCTGCTTTATAACATGCATTCTAATAACATATATTCACATGTAATATTTCATTATAAAACAGCTGCATTTTAGAATCCTTTTGGAGATTTTTCATCTGTCTATTCAGGAGTAAGAAAAATTACCAGAATAGGTGTCTCCAAATTCATTCATAAATCTGGTGCACATATTTCAACTGTTAACTGTGCAATCCAAACACCTGTATAGTTTTATTCTATGGTGTGATAGTGTGAGTCATTCCAAAATACCCCTCGACTGCATTTTTTATTGAGTGGGTTTTGGGCAGATGTTATAGTATTGTGTCACAATAAGGGATTCCCTGGGCAGAATACTGTAATAATTACCTGTTTTTATTTAAACCGTGGAGTGATGAACAGTTTCCAATGCAACCGAAGGTGGGATCTGTGATTTCTAGAAGATGTTTGCATATTACTGATAGAAAACTTTTCGGGGGCAGTCCCTATCACGCTTCATGTCAGAGAATGACAAGTTACTGCTCCTGCGTACGACCCAGTCTTTCCCGACGTCACACTTACAACACAACTACTGGTGTTTCCACCACACACACTTACCCCCTATGGGACTCAATCTATTTTTATTCACCCCAACACACGGCCCCACAAACCAATGTACACGTATGAACTCAATGTAAATGTGGTTTGAAGAAAAGTGAGAGTTAGAGAAAAGAACAAAAAAAAAGAAAGAAAGTTAAGCCTGAGAGACAGAGAGCAACCCTTAGCTTCTGGCAATTAGCTTCTGGCAATTCTGCCAAAGTCAGGCAGAAGTGCACTAGCCAGATGCCAGAAATGCACTAGCCAGATGCCAGTGCAAAGAGTTTGTGAATGAGTGCAGGGTGAAGGGGGAGTGGACAGGAGTGATGGTATGAGATGTTCTTTCAAAGAGTAGTAAAATTAGACCACAACACGAGAGTAGCATTTAGAAGTGAGTTTACACCACATCCTGCTTGAGTTACCAGAAAAAGTCTAAGTGGCGAAAAAGAGATTCTGTTGTACTCTACAGCTTGAAAAGATGTCTACTTATTTGCAGGAGCAGTGAAGGCATACTTGTTCAAGCTTTCATCTATATTTAACAGGACAGAAGACATATGTGGATTTGGGAGTGTTTGGTAAAGGTCCTTAAAAAAAACTACGAAGGATTTCCTCGTACAAATAAAATAAAGTAATTACAGAAGTATAATCAAAGTATAATCTTATTCTGAGAGCTTCAAAGACATTACAAAGCTCCCTCATGACCACAGCACAATGATTTATGAAAACACATCGAGGCCTTTAATTATATCTAGGTAGCCACATTAATAAATACCATAAAAATAAATCCTGAATGAATACGTTAGTACAGTACACTGCACGTGCCAATGCTCGTGACAAGATTGCCTTGTGGCCTACATACCTATTTTAAAGCCCCGAGGCCAAAGACAACATCGTATAGTACAGTTAGGTGTTTGCCCTCAAGACATTTTGCTTGGCTGAGTATCACTTTTCCTGTGTCCTCCGCTAAAGTCAGTGCTGCTGAGGACATATTAGTCATAACAGTCATTCTAGTGAAGTCCATACATCTCCACAACAGGTATGAACACAATATTTACAGAGAAAATCCCCAGACTTGTTTGTTAAATCATGATCAATTCGTTTGATTCACAGGTCTAAATACTGGTGAACATGAAGCCTGAATTAAGAGCGATCAATGAGAATATTATTAAAGAAGACATCATTGTGACACTCAGACTGCGTGATGGCAAAGAAAGACTTGATCTCTGGTAAATGAAGTATAGTACTAAACATTGACATGAACGAGCACAGACAAACCAGTGGCTTGCTTAAAGCAGCAGAATGTTTTTTGGTGTAAAACTAGTGAACTACCTATCTATAAGGAACATAAAACCTTTCAAAGATTTACCAGTGTTACTGGCACTGCTAGAAGATGCTTATTTGGTGTTTGATGGCAATACAGTCAGCAATGTAATGCCGTCACTAGGGTTTCTTTCATTCTTTTATGTGGTGTTTTACTTCCCTCTACCCTGAATTGCACAGTGCACATCCGAGATGAATTTGGAGATGGCACCAAAGCAAATTGTTTGATATAAAAAGGACACCTCAAATAGTGGCAAAAAGTTACATTGTCTTCCTCTAAACAGCTGGACTGTTGGGATGCACACAGGTGGAGCTGGCCCCACTCTCACTACATGTCACCAGCCTCAAATCACAACTCAGTTACACCCCAAGCATTTTCTCAGTAACATCATTTGGGTTTCCTCTTGGTGGGTGCTCACGAACAGCAGATAATCTCTGTGCAGCAACCAGCCAACCCACTGCTTTGTGAGAGTGATACTGGAGAGGGATGAATGATTATAAAGGCTGAATGGTGACACTCTTTATGTCTCTCCTCCATATGCTTGCGCACAGCATTTGAATGATAACTTGATGACACAGTACCGTAATGCCTTAGAGGCAGGTTACTGGTTAACAGATATAAGTCACATAGAGTGAGGGACCTTCCCCATGAGCTCTGTAAACCAATAAAAATAGTACATTGAGTGGGCTGAGGAAATTCTCTGCTGTGACACTTCTCGACACATCTCAAGCAAACTCAGGAGTAACTGTTAACATGTAGTTGATTTTCTGAGTATTTTTTATTCCTTGCGCTATTGAGTCAGGAGGAGGCGAAGTCTGTGTTTGGTTGTTTATTTGAGAGCCTGCTGAAGAGAGGCTGTTTGTGTATGTGTGTGTGTGTGTGTGTGTGTGTGTGTGTGTGTGTGTGTGTGCATACAGAAGCAGAGAGTAAATTACAGCTCTGTGTAGTGGTGCTGGCTGTGGAGGTCAGACCGGGCACTGCTGTCGTACATTCGCCTTTCTAAGTATGCACTCTGTGAGGTACTTCTGAGAAAGCAACCGAGGTTAGAGGAAACTAGCAGACCACACACATACACACACACATACACAGAGACAAGGACCCAAACATACAGAAAGAGAGAGAGAGATAGAAAAAAAACAATGGAGGGAGTAAAAAGAGAAAAGAGAGGAGAATACACTGTATTCCTCAGCTAATGAAATGTTTGACTTAGTCCTGCCTGAAGGCTTTCCCCAAGGTATTTCCTAACGAGTGGCAGGTATTGGATGTCGTTAACATTAATAACTGCAGGATGCTGTGTTAGTGATTTCACTGAGAGCTGGCTTGCAGATCCACGGGGTGTCATACAAGCTCTGGCTGTGCTCTTAGTGAGAATGTTGTGTGTAAACAGTCCTGTATGACCGGCTGAGAGAATGGCTGCGTCTGCAGAAAATACACCATAAACCACTCAGAGCATGACTGATATCCTGCAGTGGAGGTATGCAAATACATGCTTCCAGATATTATCATAGTACACTGGAATCACCTCATAGCAAGTTAATGTAGAAGTTATAAAATTAATGACTGTATGTGTACGTGTATGTGTGTGTGTGTGTGTGTGTGGTGTGTGTGAGAGAGAGACAGAGAGAGAGAGGAATGTGCTCAACGTCAAGCATGAATGTTGTTCACCCCACGTGTCTACATCCCGTCCCAACAATCTGATTGGCTGAGAAATTTCATCCCTCCCAACCACATAAACACATCTCATGTCTTTTAAGCACATTGCATGGGGGGAGTTTTAAGGAAGTTCTACTCCCGCCTCTAGCTACTCTCTGGCCAATGTTTAACAGGTGTCCAGGCTGACATCAAAATCAGAGTGCTACTGTGACAAACCCACTGGCACACAGTGGTTAGCAATTTCCAATTGTTTCTGCTCCAGTTTACTGTCATTATCCATGCTGTCAAGTTTTAACTACGATGTAAACAACAAAAATAGTATAACATCTAATTTGTAAAAGGCTTTTCTGGAACCTCAACATTATCTTAAGATACAAATTAAAGGCAGAAGTAGTGATGTAAGACGATTTCTGACATGTAGCACTTTTAGTAACATTCAGAGAATAGCCTTGTGATCTGTTACCTCTCCATTTTCTGAGTACACATAAAAAATAGTACTCAGCTCTGACTCTGAACTGCAAATTCTGTGAACAAAAGTTGTTAAGACGGACAAATTTTGGTCAATAAAACAGCCAATATAGCTTGAGAGTACACTTATTTATTTTGACTTTTTGTCGTTTTACACACCCAAAATGTTTACTTTGTTTAGGAGTTCAGCAAATTCTTGATTTCGACACCACGGTCGTCATTTTTTCCAGTTTTTCTGTTCAAACATTCCTCCATGTCTGTGTTAAAATAAAGCGAAAATGTTGGCTTGATATCTTGTTTGGTTTCTGAGATATGGCTCTTCAAACATGGATAGACATGGTCAAGAAAAACACTGAAATTTTCAGTTTTTCATGAGGACCATGACCACTTTTATATATCTCTTAATATATGTTTTATAGAGCTCCTAATGCAATGACATGAATTTGTACACTGAAATAGTACCATGTGCAGATGTCTAAGATCACATTGGAATTACTGTCCGTTCCACCATTGATGTCTTATTCATTGAAAAAAAACAAAATTATTTTGAAAAAAGGCAAATTTTGTTCTCAAGTTATCTTGAATGCAGAGCAGTCACATTTTCAAAACTTTGCAGAGAAGTAGTCTAGGAAAATGGCAATTTTATTACCCATTGGATGGACAGAATGAACTACAAACCAAATTCCTCTGTTGCAATAGTATGCCACATTGTGACAGATGCAAAAGTTTAAGATCCAGCTTCACACTTTCACCATCCCCTTAGAACAGGTCTGAAGTTGGGAAAATTAAGACTATCTTGATCAAAGAAGCCAAAATGTTTTTGTTGGTTTCTTTTTGTGAACCTTCTGAAAGGGCAGCCAGTCAAACCCAATGTTTCTCTATGTGTGGGAATAAAATGCCACAAACAGCTACAAACTGTTATATCAAACATTTTCATGTTACTCTCATGAAAACATTCAAAATTTGACATCTGATAAACGATACATAAAAAAACATGTGTGCTAACCATTTCAACACTTACCAGAGGTTTAGCCCATAAAGAAAGATATATGCTGAAGAATTTTTAAAATGATGTCTTGCCTTTTTCAAAAGTTAGAGCTCTTTAATTGAATCCCTTAAGATGCATCTGAAGTTGTAGAGAGGAGCCAAATCTGCAGTTTTGGTTCCGATAATTACACTTCTTAAAGGACAGTATGGAAGTCAAACTCAGTTTTTGGCATTACGTGATCCTGGAGACAAATAGAAAAAAGGGTTTGAGTTGTTGCCCCTCCGGAAAGTTCTCAAAAATGAAACCAATAACCATTTTGGCTTCTTTGGCCAAAATAGTCTTTATTTGATTCCAACTTCAGACATGTGGGGGGATGACAAAGGAGAGAAGCTGTATCTCACACTTTTATATTTGCTATAGTGTAGCATACTACTTCAGTAAAAAGAAGTGGGTTTGCATTTCATTCTGTCCTTCCTAGGGGTTAATAAAATTGCCATCTTCACAGAAAGAATGTTATTTGGGCCCAATTCATAACTTCTGAACAAAGCAAAATATAATATTAAAAAAAAATTTCGGTAGTGATTTTGAAGGCAGTTAATTCTGTTGTGTGCTGAGGGGAGAAACCAGAGTGGAATAACTCAAGTAATTAGACGCAGAGAAGAACTAGTGAATGAGAGGTAAACTGGGGGAAATAGAGAAGAACTAGTGAATGAGAGGTAAATTGGGGGAAATAGGTGGGGAAGTCTTACATTCACAAACCTTTTTTTCACAAATATGAGCAGATGTGCAATATACAAATATAAATAAAAGTTATTCTATGATGGAACTTAACAGCCTTTGTCTCAATTAGCGTGTGAAAATAAAATGACTCAACTCATTAAAGAGATTAAGCACACAGGTTTATTTACACTTCATTCAACGAATATTGGCACATTTCCAGGATTTCCAAGACAACATACAGTTTTCAGTGCCCTAGGAAGAAAAGAAATAGATAGGTTCAAGTGGTTCTTGTGGAACATCACGTACTAATCGAAATGGTAAAAGACATTCTGTCCATTTCACATATGCCATCTACATTTTTCAAAACTCTTATACAAAAGTCCTTTCACTATGTAAAAAAACTCTTTCAGTTGCTATATTTTGGTATATCTGGATTCTTTTATGTAAAATTTGCACAATAGCATAAAGAACTGACAAAACAGTACTGACAGTTTTGCCTTTATTAGACATTGTGACCGTATACTACAGGATTCAAGTTTTCTGAATAAGAACCTATAGTAAATCAGGCCTCATTTAATCACCCATGTGAAACTATTTGATGGCTTGCTCTTATTCATGGTCAGTTTTTTCATCGCTGATTCTCAAAGTGAGGGGATATGCAGCCATGGCTCTGAATGACCAAATAATCTTTAGGATGATTATAACATGTGACAACCAATTACTGAATTAATTTAAATAAACTGAAGAACAGAGCCGGGCTCCTTGGTGGACCCACCTTATAGCCAAGTCTTATTATCAGGAAAGGATTTGGATTTGGAGGTCTTTGGGTCAGAACAATTACCCAGGAGGAGGGGGGTCGGAGTAACACCCTACATCTTCCCACTGTGGAAATCCTTCCCCCCTGCAGGTACATCTGACAGAGCGCAGCCTGATGCTGTCAGAGCCCATTAGCTAGGTGACTCTGTGTGGAACACACACACACACACACACACACACACACACACACACACGCACACACACACAGCCCCCCACACCCACATTTTGACTGTTTTCACTTCCCTTTTATATTTCACCATCCTCTCCATTCTTTTTGTAGTTGTCATTGTGGTGAAAATGTGACTTCACTTTGCATGCAACAGTGGGATAATCTTTTAATTTAACGTTAACTGTCCATTTGTCAGAAGATCTGCTGCAGTAGACTAAATGTAGAACAAGCTAACCCCTCTTTTGAGCTGTGTTATTGATAGCTTTCAGTCTAACTAATTCAGCCACATTTGGGTTAAACTGATACAAACTTCCCCTATGAATCACAGGATGCATGTGATGTACATTGGGTGTATTTTTAACTGCTGCATACAAAACACCTCAACCCCTTTTGCTCTCTTGGTCTCTCAGTCTGTCTCTTTCTCTCTTGCTCCCCTCCCTTCTGGGAGACCTTTATCTTTTTTCTCTCTACAGTAAATAGGGTCTTGCTTGGAAAACTCCACTAGTTGTAGAAATCACTGCACAGTTGAAGCATAATCGACAGATGTGGCTCTGAGCCACAGCAATTTGAAAACCAGGACATTAGGCATGTAAACAAAAGACCAATAGGATAATAGATTGCAAGGTCCATAAACACCATGCAAAACCATTACACATATCAGCTAAAAGAACCTTTCAAAAGCTTTCTGTTGGTATCTTTATTGAGAAAGACAGATCTGATGGGACACACACACACACAGAAGCCTATTCTTATGGTGTTGAGACCTACGGTGAGGGAAACAGAGGTCCTAAATTCCTGCTGGAATGTTACCTACTGGCTGCCTGCCATATTCTGATTCATGTAGGAAAGCAGTATGAGAAAACACTGTGTTAAACATTCATTTGTACTCTAAGGCAGTCTGTGTGTGTGTGTGTGTGTGTGTGTTTCATTATTAACCGTTTTAATCTCAAGTTCCCCATATCTTTCACTTCCCATAACCATAGGTAACTTTTCTGTGTGGCTTGATGACTCAGGGGAGAACAAAATGTTCTGACAATATAGTAGTACGAATACACTGACTGATGGAATGAATGAATATAAAATTATATCACATACAAATGAATGCATATACTATAACTAAGCTGTAGCTTAATAAAAATGTGAAAACATATACATTTGTGTAAAATTTTACATTTACTTAATGTGTTTTTTTCCTCTGTATACTCTTGCTTCTATTTGCCTCTGTCTCTTCTCATAGTGTTAGGAACTCCCTGTGCAGTGAAAACTTTAATAAAAAGTCCTTAATGACCATCTGAGGTCTTTTTGGAGAAAGTGGATACAGCCTGACCTCTGCCCTGAGGAGGATTTGAATGACCTACAGCCCTCCCCCTCCAGCCTCTCAGATAATCTCTACTGGTTTAGAGCTCTGTGACCTCAAGGGCTCAAGGGTCATTAAATACCTTGGAGTTCCCGGTTGGGGTTCCCTATCTGTGTAAAAGTGTGTGTGTGTGTGTGTGTGTGCGTGTGTGCTTGAGAGAGAGATGAACAGAGACAGAGAGAGAGAGTGTGTATGTGTGTTTTGTGTGTGTGTGTGTGTTTGTGAGAGATAGAGACAGCATGTGTGTATATGCACCATTACCTCAAAACCACCTACAGTGAAAAGGTTGTTTATGCACAAGCCCATCTTTTACTGAACCTTGCCCAGCAATGATAAGATACAGATCACAAGTTGTTAGAGCTATTTTTTTTCTGTGTACGGATTGTAGTCAAACTTTGGGTTAGCTGGGCAACTTGGCTGGCCTTGTGGCTTGCTTTTGTGTCACTGTAATAGCATATTTATATTACATTATATATTATATAATATATATGTAATATATATATATATTACATATATATTTTTAATGTTTTGGTGACACAGTATCTGTGTATAATGTTTAATGTAATCCAGCCAGTTTGAAAGCTGGGTTACTGAACAATTATGTTCAATGCTTTATCATTTTTAGAAACAGTTCCATTAGTCATTTGCCTTTGGGATGACAATATGTGAGTGTGTTTTTTTAACCTTAAAATAACAGCTTCAATCCAACTTTGATGGTACACTGAATTTTTATAATAGGGAGAATGGTGTCTCTGTCACTGTCTCTACATACCTAAAAGTACTGGTATGACATCATGCAACTTTGGTGCCCTGTACACAAGACCTTTTTGTCACATTTGGATGTACTGTGATTACCTGCGGCCAAAACCACAACCATGGTGATATCCACCACCAACTCCACTCCCACTCGTATTTTTATATATGTATAATAATTAATTCCAACATGCTTTTGAACATTTAAGCTAAAGGGGTTTCCTTTGATGCCAAGGCATCCATTCATCTCTTGAGGAAGGCAGTGATGACACTGTGTTGCTTGAAGTCAAACCAAATGTATTGATTGCAGAGAAATTTCATACGTATCTTCTTTTATTTAATCTTAAGGCTTGACATGTAGGCGTAAGTGTCCAAATATAAGTCTGTGTGGATGACGTGTTCAGTGCTGCTCCCTTAACATACCTATAGTCACAGTATACCGTGTTCAGATACATACCAGAGGCTCTTGAATAATGAATCACCATTTTATGGCACATGAAAACTGTGCTCATTTTCTATCTGTTGTACACACTGCCGTGGTATTTAAGTGTCAGATTGTTGAGTCATTGTTTGTTTTAAGAATGGAAAGTAGAAATTTCTGGTACCTTACCATGGTTACCATCCATGGCATCGAGTCATCCAAGGTGCATGTTACTGTGTAACCTCTGACATATTGGTTTGAGCATTCCTTTGGCAGCAATTTAATCTCTGTTGTTGCAACAGTTGCAATGTCTTACTTCCTTTTAAAACACAGTGACTTTGTGCCGCTTGAAGTTAGGTGGACATGCCACCCAGATTTTTAATATCTGGATCATGGAGTTTAAAATAATCCTTACAAAGCCTTTGCCCATTTGAAGACAAATATATCTCTTTTGCTTGCACTCCCATCCACAGAGCAGAGATCTCTTACTCTACCAAAGTCTTTCAACATGTTCAGCAGGACTGAAATCTTGCATTAAGTTACACAACACACACACACACACACACACACTCACTCTCTCACACACACACCATAACCATGATTTAGTATTTGTCATTTGAACTGCTCGACAAGCATATGAATACACTGTCATTTCCATATATTTTTGTACAATAGTATATTGGAGAGGGCTGCTTTGAAGGCATACTGAGAAGTGTTTGTCAGGGCCTGCCTGAAATTCACTCACACATCTTTCATGTTTTACTGGCTTTGGAGAAGAAGGACACTGCCAATATTAGAACCATGCATGCCTAAGGGAGTCCCCATCAACATATGGCTGTTTCTAAACTCCTAGGTTACACTTCAGCAGAGACATACAGGAGACTGTTAAGCCTGTTAACACCAACCTGTATTTGTTAGCTGTTCCTTCCCCCTTTTCAACAGTCTCATTCCCAAGAACAGTCTCGGTGGACTCATTTATGCTTGTATGGCTGTCCAGTGTTGGAAGATAAGCATATCAACAGCTATTCATGTAAATATGTACCTATTGTTACAAAATAACATGCAAATACACTTTAACAGTGCAATCTGCGATTATTCTGTTCCTGTACTGTCACTTTGAAAAAATCCTGTGGGGCAATTCATCTGAGGGAGACTAACTGAGGGAGTTAGTCAGGGTAATCTCTGTCATACCAAACATGAAAACTCCTCTTATTTGAGGAGATATACAGCACAACACAGAAACTGTGAATATTCCAGGTGACTCACAGTCATAAAAGGGTTAGCAACTGATTCAAGATGGTCCTTTCTTCTTGGTATGACTTAACGTGATGACAGGCTTTCAAACTACAAGAGGACCAGTTTTCCACTACTGTTCTCTAAAACATCAAGAATTCCAAGAAGTATCAGCCTGTAAGAAATGGAAAGAAAAAGAGCATTTTTGAACATAAGGCTTACAAACTGCCTCTCATTCTTTTTCAGAATTTTACACAACTCAATATTCAAGTTTTGGACCCTTTCTGGAATAGTCAGTCTTGAGTATGTAACATCCTGCTCTCAAATGATGCCAGGAAATAGTTGCCCTACGAGGATGCCATTTTTCTCAGACAAAGAACAAAGCATTACTCTCTCTCTCCTTTGTTATTTTGGTGACCCAGTAAGTAACTTGGCTGTTTACTCACTGAGATGTGTGCCGAGACTGGGCTTTGCCTCCCAAGTCAGTAGTTTAGAGTCATTACACCTCTATAGGAGTTAAACAATCTAGTCACACACCGCAGAACTATAACCTTACCAGAACAGTGTGTGATGTAGTGGAGCCTTGGCCAATGCATGAATGAATGACTCGTACTCTTGCTAACTGCTATGCACTTAAGCACTCATCTTTCAACACCTCAATTCGAAGTCTCCCGGGAGCCAGCCATGGAACCTCACTATGCATTAGCATATCAAAAGATGACCTGTCTTTAAGCTTCACGATATCCTGTATTCTGAGGAGCACACGTTGAACAAGGAATGCCCCTGGAACAATGTAGAGGGTCTGAGGAGATTCCTCATGCCAGACTTGACAGCAGTATCCACAGCCAAATGTGCCTCTGAGAACAAAAGATGAAAGGGTCAGCAGGCCTGTTTTTGTTTTGTGTGTATTTTAAGCCTGTTCAGATAAAGACATGGCTGTTGACAAATTGTCATCCTGTTGTGGATGCTTCATAGTACTTAGAGCACTGGTAAGTGAGCTGCTGATTAACAGTTCAGTACAGGTCTCCTGCTTTGCACAGCATCTTGGTGTGAAATTACTTTTCTCAAGAGAGAGGCAATGTCTGTGGGGCAGATTTTAAATTGGCTCAGATATTGGGCCTCAAAGCCAGCTTTGAGTCATGAATTGCCTATACGAGTTAGCAAACAGGTTTCATTATGTGTTCAGGTGACAGGTCATTGTCAATTAGTTCACCATAAAATACGGCATCTTCTTCGAGTGTCAGAGGTTTACCAAAAACATTGGTCATCACTGTTCAAAAATACAACCACAAGATCATGCCTAGGGCTGTCATGCCTTGTGTGTTTGTGGGATTTATAACAGATGAACCAACTCTAAAAGAAAAAAAATATGTCAGGATTATCCCTTCCAGAGCACTTGCCTAGACACATATGCTGTTAGGTAATGGATTACACATGAGAAGTGCTGTTGGCAGGAGGAACTCACCAATGTTAAGGAATTATTATTAGGTGTGCCAATAATATGGGCTTGTCATCACTGGCTCCCAACTTCTTACTGTTCAACACTCTGCTTTGTCTTGTGTTAGCCTTGACCTCTGTCACCTTTGGTCTGCTTTTATCACTAAGCTACTCAAGATTGATAGGCTAGAAAGAACTTGCCATAGCTTATGAGATTACTTGAGTGTAGGCATCCATACAAACAAGCAACAGTATTTTTCACAGCTAGGCTCTTCCTATCCTATCCTCTTTTTTAAGTCGCTTTGGATAAAAGCGTCTGCTAAACGCCTAAATGTAAATGTAGGCTATCTGTAGCTAATTGGCAATTAGAATAACTCTAACAACTGCTGTTATCAGATCCACAGAGTCATCACATCTCTTATCATATTCTGGTTTATGGCCCTGTTAGGTTCAAGTTTTCTGAAGACTGATCATGCCAGTCAGCCACCCACTCACCTTGACCTAAATACCGGTGCACAAGCCTGTCTTGAGCAACTGGGCTGGTGTTAGAGCTTAAACAAACCAACAGCCTACCATTGCCCCAGGAGGATGAAGAGCACCTCTCCCTCTACTTTTCATCCATCACATAACATCAAGAAGTGGGAGGGCCACTTTAACTTGTCAAAAGAAGAGGTGAACAAAGGGAACCTAAGCTTCCTTAAGAGCATGTGTTTAGGACTAAGGCTTGTGTGGCAGCATAAAGACAGGAGTTGGAATCAGTGGAACTCAGTATCACCCAAACAGCAGTTCTTATCCATTCTTTATTATACTATAAAATAAACCAAAGTGCTGTAAAAGAACAGAACTTATTTAAAATGAACAAAGGAAATACACTAAATAATTTACATAATAAATTTACATAAACAAAAAAATATATATTTACATTAGCCAAAAGGCATCCCAGGTTTGTCCTAGTGGAGGTAGATAAACCATTATTGACAAGATAAAAATGCTGCTTTCAAAAACAAAACAAAAACCAAAACATATTTTGATTACACATTTTCTAATCAGTTATAACACAAACCAGGTCATGTCTCTCAAGTTACTGAATTGGTGAAAGCTTCATTAACCCCCTTCCATCATGATCACAGAAGTATTGGAGCCAGCCCAAAGAAAAATAGAAATCTTTAACATGTCTAGGTAATAACAAATGGGGGAATGTAACAAGACTTGGGTCACCGTCAATTTAGCACTTGAAGGAATCACTGTTAAACTGGCAACTGATTAGGGTTATGCAGAGATTGCAATATTATAAAAATTGAGTTTAAGACTTTAAAACAATTTGGCAAAGGCAAAATAAATGACAACAAAACAAACCTGTGCTCAACATGCACATACACTACAAATCCGACTTTGAAGGAATTCAAAGTCTCTTAAGAAATATTTAGTTGTTTAACAGTCAGCAGGGATACTTTGATTTGCTTGTGCGTAGCAATCAACACAAACTGGTCCGTGAAAAGTCCAAAAGAAATGACCACAGCAAGACTCACGACCTCCTTAACTGTTCAAGTCTGGCTTTGAGCCATTCATGCCGATCTCTCAGTTTGTCCTTCTTGGAGTTCAGTTTCTGGTTCTCTACCTCCAGGCTCCTGATACTGTCTCTGGCACGTTTCAAGATGACCACTTTGGAAGCCTTGTCGTTATTGGACAGTTCAGGCACGTGGTCTCGCAGACGCAGGAAGCAGTTCTTCAGTTCATTCCGCCGCTGCCTCTCCATCACGTTATGCGTCCGTCGCCTCTCCTCCTCATCTTCCATATCAGCGTTGTGTCGGGAGGACAGTCCACGCACGGCACGACCTGACAGGGTCAGCCGCTGGGAGGGGTCCGAGGTGCGTGGTCGCTTGTGGGAAGATGAGTGGTGCTCAGTCCGGATGGGGGAGGAGGGACGAGGGGCAGCATAGTTGTGCTGCTGCTGGATCTCCAAGTGGCAGCGTTTGAGGGCTCGCAGCTGCTCGCGCTGGCTCTCCTCTAGCTGCTCTCGGTGCTGAGAGCGTGTGCTGGACCTCCTCACAGTCACCACATCAATCTCCTCTTCTGCACAAATAAGAGACGGAAAGGCAATGAGATCACAACTCTATTCCCAACTCAGTCATTTCCTGAAAACTTGTTTAACACCATCTTCATGGGTGATGACGTTTGTGGATGCAGTTTTAATTTAACTAATTTCCCCCATACGTGGACAAAACTCCCCATGCAACCACAGTCTGTACACAAAGCTTAATATTAACATTTGCTGACTGTATATGCATATAGACAGTAATTCACCAACTCACAAAATCGCTCTAATTAATGTCACATTCAACGAATTAAAAACGTTTAATGTCAGAACGTTATCGCACTTGTACATAAGAACGCATATAATTCACATGATCTTACCGGAATCACTAGTTGATGATTCACCTCCGGCAGAAAGAGAGCCGTAATCCGAGGAAGACTCGTTCTGTTCCTGGCTGTCTAATAAGAAGTCCTCCTTCTCCGAACACTTGTTCTCCAGCGCCGCATCGTGGCACACGAGCGTAGAACTGGCAATCTCTTCGAAGATGGAGGTATCAATATCTGAGAGCAGCGGGCTAGTTGAGAGTACAGATAACTTGTCCAGTGATTTCTCTCCAATATGCCATAAATCATCCGAAACATCAGTCTGATGGTCTTTGTTTATAGCGCCAGCATTCTCGTGCATAAAATCACAGTTCCAATTCAGCTTAAGGAAGTCCTGATCTTCTAGCAATAGTTCTGACACGAGCTCCAGCTGGTCCTCCTTTGACAAAGCTTTACTTAAATCCATCTTGAGCGGCGGGGACTGAGGCGGCGTAGGGATGGACTGCATGAGACTCTGGCAGAACTCCTCGTCAAAGAGCAGCGGTTCCGAGTCGCAGAACCAGTCGTGAGATGGTGAGAAACTCTGCAGCATTTTGGCAGAATCTATGGGACAAGCAGCCAAGGCAATTCGTTTACCATTCAATTACAAAAAAAAAACTTTGCTCTGTTCAACTAACTAGCACAGTTGTTAAAGCGGAGTTAGGACGAGCTACACACGTGTCGAAATACTATGTGTTCCGAAAACTACTACACACTGCACTTTAGCCGGCAAGCACACCTTTTTTATTCGTGTTTACAACACAAACTCCGCCCAGTGGGCTGGTTCTAAAAGCTGGTCTTTCTTCTAATGTTAATGACGACATATTAACAGCTGGAATCCTCAGCACGGGGGTTACATTTGCATCCGTCCCCCGAGTTACTAGAATGTATTTTCATTTACTCATCTAATTAAGATTTTTTGTTTATTCAAGATGACCACATAAGCCATAATTCCCATAATTCATGTAAAAAACTGTTATATGAAAACACTGTCCACATAAATAATGGCACCTTCGTTTACAGAATAAACGGAATCATATGGTTTCACAAGATATTTTAAGCCAGTTCATCTTATTCCAGTTCAGGTTATCTACGTCAGCCTCATCCATTACCAGGACTAACTCTTTTTGCTGAGCTTGTTGTCCCTAATCGATGCAACAGGGTGAGTTCAGGCACGCTTGGATCACTTGGACGGCGAATGCTCTCGACAAGCTAAACATCGGCTGAGCTGGTCCGAATAGGTTTAACGGCACACGCACACACACACACAAAAAACGTCCAACTTCATTGAACACATTTGCCTTTAGGTCGCTGCATTAAAGTGCCCATTGTGAGGGAAAATACAGTCCCAACTTTGAACTATAGCATGGAACAGTTTAAAATACAATAGACCAATTACCGTTTTACAAATGTATTATTGTGCAAGCTCAAAACACCGAGTTAAAACCAAACGCTAATGTCTAGACTAGAGAATGAGCTTCTGCTATGCACGCTGAGTCATTAACGTTAGCCAGTGAGAGACACCCATGATAGAAAAGGCATGAGCAGTGAGAAGTTTAATATGGGAAATATTTTACATGCATCAAATAACGTCAGGTGACATGTATTAAAAGCATAATGCTAATGAAACAAACCTTTGTAACCTTCCACTTGTAAATGTGACATCCACAGATTAAAATGAATGACCGGCTCATTATGCCGACCATGTATGCACGAGCAGTTAAGACGTAACTACGATAGAAATAAATAAATCAATAAGAACTTACCTTGAGAACGACAGGGTAAATCTTGAGAATGTGATATCGTATACTACGATATTACTGAACCAAAGTTATTAAATCGCACTGCTACGGCCAATAAAAAGAGAAAAGTGGTTGGTGTCGTTGGTATTCTCAGACGCATGGCAGACTACCATGTGCAATACGGGTCCACAGTAGGTGTGGCAAGAAGGGGGGCCATTTAAATATATACGACCACATTGCGAAGTCTCCTTCCACCACGCCGCAAAATCGCGCCAAAACTTGATTATAATATCTCGTTCAGTAAAACTCGGAAATACCATGCTTAATTTAAGATAATCTGTGGTTACCGTGAAATACCCTGCACGCAAAATAGGGGTCTCCGGAAATCTGTAGATAAACGCGTGCAAATGTTGACATATAGTCCCTCGCGGATGGACATTCGGACAAGCTGGAATTCCAAGAAATGAAAGGCGGGTTTACGCCGGGTGCGCCTTGCTTGCAGCTAAGCAATGCAGCAGAACTGTAGCCGGTATGTGATGTGAATGAGTTCAGGTCACGTTGTACGGTTGTACTCGTACTACTTACAACCGAGGGCATGATAGCTCACACTGTTCGCGTCTCTTTCCTCTGTGAAGCTATGATGCGGTGTAAAGACAAAGTACGAAAGACGCCTGCGTGGTTAAATTCAGTTTTATACATGTTTTGCTTTGAATTATCATATATTTATAAAATAATATTCACCGGTGGGTAGCAGGTAGGCTGCAACGGTTACATAAGAGAGAAGCGCGACAGGGCTTGTATGCGCATCCGGCGGTCCACGTGCAGGGGCATCCCCCAATCACAAGAAGGGGGTGTTGCAGTCAGCCTCAGTTCACGTGCACATAATAACGCCCCCAGTTTGGGGTGTTCGCCAGTTTATGGTGTTCACTTAGGCCAAGTGCAACGCCGCAACGTTTTGAGACACTTTGTTACGATTCCCATTCCTCCCAATAAGTGACGTACAAAACGTTTTGCAACGTTCTGTCATCTTGAATTCGAGGCTAATGTTAGTGCCATCATATCCTGCCTGCATGACTCGTATTACGGAATGACTGTAAGGTGAAGATTTGAGCAGCAAGTGTCAGTTTGCCTCTTAAAAGTAGCCTACTATAGATTTGTTTAATGACGGGACTATTGCAAACCTGTTTTATTGAGTGTATTGCTACTAAATATGACAAATTGCGTGTAAATTGTAAAGTATTTGAAAGACCATGATTGCATACTTTGAACAGCATTGATGTGTCATCGGCAGAGGAGAGACAGTCTTGCAGCGGTTTGATTCACAAATCTTGAATGCAGTTATCACACAGCCTATAGATACATAACCACGTGGGTTAAAACTGCAAAATTAGTCACTTGCATTTTTTATGTAGCTTACAATTCACAGTTGTAAGGTATACGCTTCTGTAATAGATTTTTTTATAGATCTGTGCTGTTTATTGATTTTTTGGAATCAGGCTGGTGGAAGCTGTTTGTCAAATTTGTTAGTTTAGGTAACTCCGTCTTTTTAGAGCCACCCTCTGTAGAGGATCGAGAGCGGAATTTCAATTTCTGGCAGCTATGTTCTAATGTGGTGAAGGCACCATGCGGTTGTCATGCCTTGCGGAACACTTCACAGAGCAGTTTCCAGAAGGAGTATACTTAATGCCTTCTCCCAGTGGTTCCTATTGCTCACACAGATATCTTAAGACTAGCTCCCACATGGCTGCATCGCCAGAGCTAAAAGTCTTTGGAAAAAATTAGACTTGCTTCGAAAGTTCAATGGGTTCATCCAAATAGTTCACTCAACAGAGAATGCCAATAGCCTAATGGCTGTGCAAATCTGTCACAGTCAGAAAATAATCTCATTTGTCATTTGTAGATTTATGAGCCACTCGAACATTGAGTAAATAAACTGCTTACCAACCTAGGCAGTGCTTTGCAAATGCTTAGCATATAGGTCTACCAGACTCAGGCTGATATCCTGATCTGCGGTTTCAGTGGACTGAAAGGTATGATGGACGGTCTGTGTGTACAGGGTGGAGTATCAGGCCTGTGAATTGACTGGAGAAGAAGCAAAGGTTTCTCTTGTTTATGACTGCTTTTATTAAAATGTAATATACAGACAATGAGTGAGGTGGTTATTCAGATGCAGTAGATATTTCTTAGGACATTTATCTGGATGGGATTTTTATATGTATTAGGTCATCTGCACAAAGCCAGTAACAACCATTTATGTCTATCTGGTATCTGTCTTTGTCCACTCCGGAAGACTGAATGAACCTGCCAAGTCAGTTTCCGTAAGGTTGAAGCTAACTGCTTCCTTTCACCAGCTTCCGTGGTGGGAGATTTTGTAATACAGGGTCTCCCCATGTTTTTTCAACATCACCACAGTGCTTGCTTGCATTAGGATACTTGATAAAGCTGTGCCTCCAGAGTGTTCTGTGGTGGGGAAAGGAGGCTTGGGTGAATATTGTGAAAAGAACATTTGGCAAATACTTGATTTCTATGAAAGAAATCACCCATTTCAACACCCACCTTGATGTTTCTTAAGAAACGTGTCCCAGGAAGTGTAATCCTGTGTCTGGTGGGGTCTGATAGGGGGGATTGTCAGTGGAACACAAACATATGTCTCATGCCCCACACAGTAATCTTGGCTTTTCTGGTGAAGACCAACATCCTTGTTAGTTTTCACTTATCTCACTGTTTGCAGAGTTCAACTGATTCTACACTGAAAATGATATCAGTCGCTAGCTCCTATAAGCTCAGCTGAAACGGGTGCTAATTAGACATAATGTTGCCTCCATGTTTTTGCTATATAGGACAAATAGGATAGTAATGGTAAACTTAACACACTCAATAGTCCATATGTGTTTGGCAGAATTAGCCTACTACATGGAATCCACTATGTCAGCCTACCTGAATAGACTCATTAGGTTACATTTTTGCTGGTTGTTGATGTTCAGATGTATATGTGATACAGAGACTGCTCACACATCAAAAATGTGTCTCAGGCTTTTCTAAAATTCAATGTAGAATACTAAATATAGACAGTAAGATTGCTAAAATTAGAACAAAATTAGCTAGGCATGTCCCAGATTATGAAGCATGAATGAGGTACTCACAGACGGACTGCAATGTCTTCAGAGTTTTAGAGAGGTCACGTGGTTGATCGTTATCTTGAATTGACTTTAGGGAAGGGGCCCTTTTGTCACTTTTTGGTCTAAAGTGTGCATTGGGAATTTCACTTCCCTTTTCTCAACACCACATCCCACTAACTGTTCATAGTTACTTTTTAACAGCAAGATACTTCAGTGGAAGACCTGAGTAACAGGCACGCTGCTTGAATGAAATCAATTGCAAACTTCATTCATTAGTAAATATTGCACAGTGTACAGTGCAATGCAGCACAAAATTGTTAATAACGGCCCGGGGGAACAAGCTGTTCAATAACATGAAATATTTTATTTTAAAGAGATGCCATAAAAGCATCACACCACACACAAGCACTTGACTTGTGTAGTGCATTATTGTATTTTCTTGATTCATATACTCTTGATTATCACTGAGCAGCTGCCATGTGACTGTAATAGACATGCTTCAGAAAAAGTGGTTAAGTAGCTGATGGAGTGCATATGAAGATGATTTAAAAGCCTCTAGCATCTTTCGGGGAAATCCCTGTTTGAGAGGGTGCTTTACACTCTTTGTGTCGCTTCCCCCAGAGATTACTTAGTGTATTACGGCTAAAACTGTTTGTGCATGGCGGTTGGGGGTGTTCAGCTGTGCTTAAAGGGGTCTTGGGGTATCAGTGGTGAGCCACATGGCTACCCCCCCACCCACGCCACTCTCCAGCCGCCCCATCTGTCCACTACAGAGGACACCAAGCTGAACAGAGAGTTCTCAGTGCTGGAATGGGAAACAGACCCTCTCTCTTTCACTCCGCCGAGGCCTGCAACACACTCACATATGTACACAGACACACACACTTTCTTTTCACACACACACACACACTTGCACGTGCACACACACAAATACACGCACAGGTCTCCCCTTTCTGCCTTAGCAACATCTGTTACAAGCGGGGAGTCTTCTAGTAGACTAATGTATGTGCTTTTGCTTCCATGGAATGGAGGCGTGGATAGTTTGAGAGTTTGGATTTTCCAAGAATCCAAGTTGAAGTCACTTCCAAGAAGACACGTAGCTAGTACACTAAAGGAAAGGTTGTATTAACCATTGTTTTCATCTGATTTTGACGTCCTTAAAACTTTTCTCATATCTTTCAGAAATATGTGTGTCTTAATCGTTTTAGCACACATTTGCAGTAAAAACATTAAGACAAACACATTAGGTTAATGAAAACTTTTTTGTAGTGATAAACTTTACAACGATAAAGGCCCTTTTGGACTGCCAATAGCAACTATATCGATACAAATTAATTTCAACTTATTAACTCATTTAATAATCAAAGACCACACCTGACATGTTAATTAAATAAGAACTGAAAAAGTGGGCATTAGTGAGAGCATTCAGTGAATGTCAGAAACACTAATGGCCACTCAGAATGAATATTTGTAATGGCATCATATCAAAGTATGAATGATTCAGAGTGACTTTCCTTATCATTGGCCAATGCACACGCTCATATCTTCATAGTAACTGAAGCCGTTATATCATTGGCAGTGTAGATTGGCCCTAATGGTTTACTGGTCATGCGGCCAAAGTGGGTTCTGGTTGAGAGATGTGAGGAGAGTTGAAGGAGCTGTGTGGGAGGGAGGGAGTCCGGCCTATATAGACAGACACAACTGCAAAAGATGTCACATGTATCCCACATGTGTCATGTCAAGAGCAAACATTCTTGAGCAGCGAGCTTTTCCATGAAATGGCATCCAGCAAGAGAGTATCGTAGAGTAGCTGAGAAGAGAGCAGGCAGAGAGGTGGAGAGGGGGCATTACCAAAGCAAGACTATTTTTAGTAGTGTACTGAAAGAGAGAAAGAGCAGGAGAGAGCAAGAGAGGGAGAGAGATAGGAAGAGTGAAGAAGAAGTACGTGAAGAGAGTAAGACTGCACCAGACACCAGGGGCATCTACTGCTTTGCGCCTCAGTGTGGATCGCTGCAACACAGGCATATGCAACACATTGCCATGTAGGGCAGAGTGTTGGCAAAGACGCTAGTCAGTTGGTGCCCACACTTGACCCGCAACCTGACGCCACGCGTGCCAGCGACATTCACAGCCCCATTCATTCACTGAGCCAGTGGCAGCTTCCCAGAAACACTGACTGCAGTCTTATATGGTCAACTCCAGCTGCTGTCCAAATGTCATGCTTCAGCTCCACTTGTGCAGAGCAATGCAAAATCATCTCATCTCGTCTTGCGAAAAAACTGTATATATCACACCTTGATGTCCAGAGGACTATGCAAAGCAGTAGTGTGCCTGGTGAGGTCATTGTACCGTTGCCACATCGCAGTGCAGGCCAGTACCACAACCTGTAATAGATCTGGAGGTCTTGAATTCAAATGACCCACTGAACTTCATGAAGAGCCAACGGATAGAGAGCAGAAGAGCAGGGTGTTGCTGGTTAAAGATGGTACACTCTGTGCCCTACATAGATCACCTCTGTTGACTTCATTCCATGAAGGGTCTCTATCTATGGGCGAGAGTGAGAGAGAGAGCATGAGAGAGAGTGAGCATTTGAGGAGGCAACCTGATAACCTCTGTACATGTGCTGCTGAATTCACATGTACGGTGTGCACTATGTACTGTGTGTACTATGTGTCTCATGTAACCTATAGTAATAGTTCCTCTTCAAACCATATCACTGACAGAACAGCTCTTGGAGTTTGGATGTAACTGTAACTTTGGCACATACAGAGATAATATGTCTTCGTAGAGCAGCCCTACTTGGGAGAGCAGACTGTAGAAGAGGAGAGTTGAAGGGATAGTCTTGAGTAAATCAACCCATAGCACAGTTGTGCATAGGTGCCGAGTGCTATTGGTAGGAACAAGAACAAGACAATTTGGTGTAACATGCAAACCGCCACGTAACGCTGACTGAATGGAACACAGGAAAACAAAAGTGAAACATTTCCTTGCCTTTAGTTAGCTTTGGCTGTCGCTTTGCTAGTCGGACTACATTGTACCAAACTGTCTCATTCTTATTCTTAGCGACAGCAGTCGGCAACCTTGAACAGGGCAATGGGTTGATTGACTCCAGATCATTGCATTAAGTGAAGACAGAATAAGGCAGTGATACAGTGGTGATAAGGTGTGAAAGAGTGACCAATCCCTTTCTGCAGCTCGGTATCCACATCATGTCGCTCACAAGCATTGTGTAAGTTCAACAGGCTCTCTTGTGAGTCATCTTGCCTGACACAGCAAAATCAACACCAACAATTCAACACAAACAGAATTTGAAATGTAACACACAGCAGTGCCGGTCTCGCTAGTCGTCCCATTACTCACACATGCGCATGTCCGAGTCTGTTGGATGGATCAATACACCATTGTGTGTCCTTGTTCAGTCACTGAGCTCACTGCCCCTGTGTAACCCCAAGGGACCCCCAGGGCTTTTGTACCGTCAATGAGGAATGCATTAAGCATTAGGATAAGTAGGCTATTTTTAAATATTTACCCCCTACCTATGACTCAGCAGAGGAGGGAGGGAGGGGGGAGGGTGCCACCCAGTGTAGGTGGACATTAAATCTCCCCAACCCCAACAAGGGTTAATGAAGCTGTGACGAGGGAATTACCTGCATGGCTTACAGGGATGCCAAAAGTCAATTACCACTTTAAATTCCATCCGATTCTCTGCTGCAACAGCCTCCAAAAAATCTATCTGAATTAAATGCATGCCATGGATCCAAAGCTACGTCATGGATTTCCAATGAAGTAAGCCACCAGTATTCAGCACTTGTCCAAAAGGCTTGTCACCTCCTCCTCTTTTTCTCTAATGTGTGCTACATGATTTCTAATGGCCCCTGTGCTGCTGGGTGACCTCAAGCACAAACAGAAGCATAGCCCCAGCATGTGCTTTGAACTGGAGCTCCTTGACAGATTCCTGGTGTATTACTCAGGGCAGAAAAATGTTGTGGTGAAGAGTGAAATAGCTGACATGGTCATGCGTGTGACTGAAAGTAGGCTACAAGATGGAGGAAAGTGATCATTTGTGGTCATTCAAAGGAAGAAAAGTGAAAGGATTTAGATAGGATTTTAATTATTTTCAGTTTGTTAGGCAAGTTAATGTAACCTACATTTCTACAAGGACAACACTCTACAATAAATTAGCTTTCATTTCAGTTGTCAGCACCACATTTGAAATAGTATTTAGTTTATACAGTAACAGCTGTTTCTTTGAATTTTGCAGTCTTAGTATGCTCCGTTCCAATTGGGATTTAAAAGTCTGGGTTCTGATTCAGAGAGTATGAGTGTTTTCCACCAGTTAATCACAGCATTGCATAGGAAATTCAATCAGCTTTTACTAAGTCTGAAAACATCCGCAAACAATCATAGTGGTTTTCCTTCCACTCTTGCTCACGTGAAGTACGTCACAACATTTTAGTCGGATGTGGGAGGTCAAGGAACATTTTCCACAAAAAGAGTTGTGGGACTGGAATACCAGCCAAAAACTTCCAGGAGAGACTGTCTGCAACCAATAAGTGTTATCGTCAGCACAGTAATGTTGTAACAAAGCTCATAGTCACTTGCCACCCTCCCCAAAGACCCCAATATTTTTAGTCTAGTTCACAGATGTGTTACTGTGACACTAACCGGAAATGACTCACAATAATGTCAATGATTTGTCATAAAACTCTCTTGTCTCTCTCCACCCCTGGCACTGACCACTGTCAGTCTATGGCAAGTCTATCCTTCTTTGTCCTGAATATTACTGGAGCTCCCCCTTGTGGCAGTAGTTAGTTCTTCAGTAATCCCCTCAATCTTCAAGCCCCCGGCCAGCAAAGTAGAACATGTCCCACTAACACAATGTAATCATTGTGCTAGTGTGTAAGGGGTGTTTTAAATAGAGGTCATTAGATCAGTCACATTCAGTGGCACACAAATAACACTTCATGAAGCTGATTGAGACACTGCCTCATAGCCATCATCTGATAGTAGTATGCATTCCATACAAATCAATCCCTTCCTTTGGCTACATGGAAAGGCCATGCTAAGGGCAGGCACAATTGTACTCTTGTACATTGCTTTAAGTCTTCAATTGTGGAAATTGAGCTAAATGTCTTATGACCATTTTTTGCGCAAATCAGTGCAGATTGCATCTTGCGTTGCCTAATCGTACCCTCTAACTGCTCACTCAGCAGTACTTTTTTAGTTGCAGATGTTACACTAATAACGCAAGTTCTTCTTACACAAAACAAAAGACTGCTAAGAGACTGTGTCCTCCTCTAAGAGGTACAACAGACTTCCTTTGCTTTTGATCTCCAATTCAGATGTTACAGGCCTCTCACAAAAAAATGCAAAACAGATGTGCAAGTTTTCAATTATTTATTTGTCATTTTAAAAACTGTAGAGGACAATCAAAATATAAATACATTTCTCCCAGACACAACACAGGCTGTCCAAAGCACCAGACCCAAACACACACACATACAGAAAGTTCAAGCAGGCAAGAACAACCCCACACAATCAGACCTGCTCCATCACACATAAACATACACATACATACACACACACACACACAAACCCCAGCTCCTGATTTTTTTGTGAAGGTGCCAACACAATAAAAGAATCGACATCCTGCACCTTCTGTGCTCATCTGTGAGTGTATTTACCACAACAACCCAACTTATTCCCGTTTTAGTGATTTCTTCTCCAGTTTAGACGGTAGGTCGAGCTCTGCTAGATGCATTCTGTCCCACTGGGATTAAACCTTCATAGAAGTTTGGCTGTAAAATGAGATGTCTGCTATCAAGGCCTGGAATGCCCGCATGTTTCCATTCTGTAAACAGGCAACATCTCTATGTAATAGAGAAAATACTGGGGCATGATAGTAGTTCTCTTTTGGTGATCCTCAAAGAAATTCTGACACCTTCTCCAGAATGAAAAAAAATCTGATGCCACACAATTGATTGGTTAATGACAAGTTTCCAATTGATATATGGGAAGCAGTGTATCTGATAAAGCCAGAGATGAATCTTTGACCCAGTAAGTCTTAACTGTGAAGAGAATTCACAAAAGTAGTACTGCATTGGAGTATTTTAGAGCTCAATTAACCATGAGCTGAGAATCTGTCTGTGGCCCCTCTCGTTACAGACAGAACTTGTTGAAACCGGAGCTGCATCAATTTTAATTACAGTTGCTAAAAAATAGTAATGGCTACGATGCCTTTCCCAGCTCAATCTTCTTCTGAATGGCTCTGGCTGAGTGGTATATTAATGAATCAATGAGTCCAGCCACTAAAGTACAAGAAGAAAGAGAAACAAGAGAGAGAAATATCTTAATTAAAGATAAAATAGTATATTTTTTGTTTTGTTTTTAAATAAAAATGATCACATTTAGCTCGTAACTTTCCAACAATCCTCCATATTTTCAAGCACTGAAAAACAGTATTTCATAATACCATACTCTTCCAGACATATACTAACATTCTGTGTTAACAACACCCACATCAACATTGTCCATGAGTTCTGATGGATATTTACCTACACTGTTGTGTTGTCATGTAGCTCATAAGTTTCTCTGAAATAGTTCTTAGTTCTTACCCTTCACAGATACAGCCAAGCCCACCATTATGCATACGAAATTTCATTACTGTTACCTAATACATAACTAACTTAAAGCCTATGTTAGAACAACATGTCTTTTGTCAAATGCTGGAGGATTTACATCTGGAGGAAAATAAAATTAACTACAAATAAATATTTGGCACAAGTATGGATGAGATGGGGCTAAACTGTAGGTATATTAAAACACGACTCTTTATTTGGTAAATGAGGCCTACAATTACATCATGGTGAACTGTTACAAACCCACCTGTGAACACACCACCAATGATTGCACATACTCCCGTCAAAAAATGGGTGAAGGACCTACAAAGAGACACATTAAGAATCAAAATACAGCACATTTCTCCCTCTCTCTCTTACACACACACGCACGCACCAAAATAGTGAATTCACTGCATACCTTTGTTTTTCAGTGAATTTGACCATCATAGGAGAAAGTTCATAGAGCACAAACACTCCTGGGAGCCCCTGGTCCCCAATCAGCCCGTTGGCAACTTTCTCATGGCGAGTCACAGAAAACTGATTTGTTTTCACCACCTGACCAATACAACGAACATCTCAACATTAAATCATGAATGCTGTATTCATCATATGCATAACACTGTAACACTTTAAATTTAAAAAACACATATATGTATACCTTTATTTCAAATTACTAGTCTTACCTCACCATCTCCTTTAACGTAGATAGTTGGCACTATTTTCACAAAGTACTGGTACATCATGGACGCTGGAATAATACTTCAAGGTTAGATTCATTGCAAGATACAGAGCTGCATTATGATAACAGGAATGTACAAAGAACTTTTGAGAGATACACGACAGGGGGCGCTACTCAAATTTTATACCACTTGTAAATCACCAGCACATTTCCTCTCAAGTAATGGAATCTCGATAGATCGACGTTCTTTCTGGCAGTGGTTGGAAATACATCAAGTTCATTTCCTTCAGATTGATTCAAGAATCTAAATATCTTTTGAGACAAGGTAACGTTACCCGAATATGCTGGCAAAGTTATCCGTTGCGTTTAAGAAAGACTGCATGAAGCTAACGTTGACTGTCTGTCTTGTCTATGCTAACAAGCTAGCACACTTGATTTCAAGGCCGGAGATAGGTGACTTGTAGTAACGTTACAGCCAAAGCTTGCTAGTGTTAGCTTGCTAGCCAATTAGCTTTGCAAGTAACCGTTAATGCGCAATTATGTGTACTACCAGAATTGGTAAAAAGCAACACGTTTGGCAGCATTTAACAATCTTAATATCCAGTAATGTGTAATGTACTGAAATGCCGCTCGCTATTATGACTGCACGTGCTTCAAACTATTAGTCACATGCTACCATAACATTAGCTGAATAGCTAGACATACCCAGGAGAATGTTGTGCAACTGGGTTTGATTTCCGCAATTTCGGACACTTCTAGATGCCGGTCGCCGTTGGACCTTACGGGCAAGCTCAGCCAAGCTGCTTTGATAGAGTGAAGATGGGATTTATGATGGGATTCGCAGTTGGAATGGCAGCGGGTGCCATGTTTGGAACATTTTCCTGCTTAAGGTGGGTATGAGTGGCCTTTGGACATTCATAAATATGAACGGTTATTTGTTAGTTACTTCCACTTGTAGAAAGTGAAATATGACGGCTTAAGTTATTCATAAGATCAAAGTACATAGTACTTTAGATAGCATTGCACTCCTTGTAAACCAAACTACTTGGGATCTACCACAGTGTGGACAGGTGCAGCCATCTCGAGAGTGTCAGTGGCTGAATGACCATTTACTTTTTCCCATCAATCTCCAGGATTGGAATGAGAGGAAGAGAACTGATGGGAGGCGTTGGAAAGACCATGATGCAGAGTGGAGGCACCTTTGGCACATTCATGGCTATTGGAATGGGTATCCGCTGCTAGAGGATACCTCTGACAAGTCATGTAGGACTCAAAATAATTTTGTACTCCCCCACCCCCCTGATGCCACACTGGTCGTAAATACAAACATGATGGAGGAAATCACACTAAATAAAGACTGTGATTTAAAACACTCATGGCTTTAAGCAGGAATGACTCAGACTTCGTTCTCTTGTCAAAAGATAAGGCTGAGCATTGTCTGTCTGTAAGGTCTGTGCCGCGTTTCACTGCCCTATGCAAAGCTGAGAAACATAGACCAGATGGACAGTAGCCTAGACTGTGAGACATGCATGAAGTAAACAGTGTAAGGGATGATTTATAACTCACCTTGTAATGCTGTGACGTAAGTATCGTCCAGAGGGTTGACAATACCGGGGTAGTCTTTGCCAAAAGACAGGTGTTTTATTAAGTGCGTCATATTTATCTGTGAAACAGAGGCGGCAACCACAGTCAAGTCAATTGGTCAAAGTTATTCAACATGGCCATTCAAGCACATTGCAGAACAAACCTGTATACTCACATTATCTAATCCAAAACTCTGCAGATCATGAACTGGGAAAAAAATAAAGGGAAAAAAAGAATTACAACTGACTTTTGACATTTGTTCTTGTTGGTTAGTAGGTGGGTGTAGTTATTGTGTTGCTGTTTGAAATTAGATGAAAGCAGTGTCAATCAAAAATTGAGAATGAGGCAGGACTTGTCATTTCAGACAAGACCCCAAAGCATAGCAATAGATTCTAAGAATTATAAGCTTAGTCACAGCATCGGCAACACCCGTACCATAGAGAAGCTAGAGCAGATGTTAAGAGAAAATTTAAACCAGTTAAGCAAAAGGGTAATTTTAAACAGTCACTATTTCTCTACAGTCGTATATAACGGCAAATTCTTGTTTATAGTGCTCTTTCAGAAAATTTGAGGGGAGGCTCGTCAAATAGGAACAAAACTACAAAAAGGATTAACTTACTTTCCACAGCGTGCACTGCAGAAAGAAGAGAAAAAGAGTCACCACATGATTTGGAACACAGGTAGGAGGGGAGAAGAGATGAAATGAAGACTCGGGTCCAACAGGACAGTTGGTGACCAATGGACCTTCCAGTGTGTTGTGCATTTATGGGCAGTGCAAAAACTAAAATGAACTCAATAGTTGACGCCAATTTCACACTGAAAGGGGCTCATTATCTCTTTTTTCTGTAGTCAGCTCTGAATATACTGGTCCTTGGCTCTGTCATATCACCGAGCCTATGCAAGCATCTTGCTTCAAGCGTGTAATGCAGTTCTTACAATTTTATCTAAATATGAGTTACAGAATAAAAGTTACAGCCAGCCAAGAAATTTAGATTTACTGTTGTCCTGGTTAAGTTACAGCTAAAGCTTACTCTATGCCATGTTACTTTTGGTGTTAATTAGGTGAATTTTGGTATAACCTTCAACGGTGCCATGAAGCTACACCCATTCATTAAATATAAGGAGTAAGTAGAAAAGCCAGATTATCTTGTGGAGAATACTCCAACATAAACATAATGCCACCACTTCAAAGCAAGCTTGCGCCATGCAAACAAAAGGGTCCCATAATGTAGCGATGTGTTAGTTAAGTTCCTGTGAATCACTGTTCCTAGGAATCAACTCCATCAGGATCTTTGTATTACACAGATTGCAGTCCTCAGTTAGTAGAGATGGTCATTCATTAACCCACATATGCCCAGCATCACACAACATTGTAGAATTTAGCTTAGATAACCTTTCCATTTTTTTTTAACAAAATGTCTGTATGACACAGGGTTGCGGGTTAGTGACACACCACAAAGCAAACCACAGAGAGACATAGCCAGAGGAATAGAAGCATGCATTGGAAGTGACAGCATTCACAGATTTCAAAGCCACCACATGTAAGGACTAAGGACATTATTCACAAATTCTAGTGCGTTCTTTTGAGTCATATCAAGTATACAGTATGCTTAACTTACCAGCTTTTACCCCACTATCTATACCCCATTATCAACATATTCAAATACTGACTGATTGCTACTGGCAAATCTTTACACACAAAGGTACATTGCCCATCTAGTCTATAACATTCTTAACAGAGGTAAAAAGATACACCACCATTTGGGAAAATACACTAATTTTCCACCTCCCCTCAAGTTTTACCTTTCTCTAGTTCATCTAGCCATTCTTTGAGACTAACAGTAGTACTTCTAGCCCCAGCCTAGCATTACACCAGATTAAAAGTATAAAGTATAATTCCATGTCATATCGGCCTAGAATATCACTATGTTTCATTTTTCCATTGGTCTAAGTACACTTTGCAACTACAGAAGAGTCAAGTTTTAATTAAAAATATCAGAATGCTTAGTCACAAGATTCTGAACAAGATGCTAATATTCGATGCTAAAGGTCTAATCTGATTCAGTGATCTATGCAAGGCTGGAGCTAAAAGGGATGCCATAAGACTCAAAGAACGGCTGGATGAACTGGACAAAAGTTAAGCAATTGGGTTTTACCTAATGAGTCCCCAAATGGGGGTGTAACACTAAGGCTGTAGATCTTGAAATAGCTGGTAGCATTCCTGAATTTTTTTAGTCACTTTTCCTGATTACTGTGATGATATCCAAGACCGCATGATGGCTGATGTTCACAATTATGTGCACAAAATGATTTAGAGATGCATCGACCAGAGAGGACATTTACGACCAGTTTCCCATCCACATATTAAGCCTGGTACTAGACTCACATATTAAGCCTAGTACTAGACTCACATATTAAGCCTGGTACTAGACTCACAGCTTTTTTCAGTGGCTTTTTTAGTCTGGGACTAGGCATAATCCATTACAGGAAACTGGCCCTTATGGGTTGGTCTGCATTATGGCAGTAGTTGCTCTTACCGTGCACATGAGACTGCTGAAAGCTTTTGCCAGGTGCAAAATGGAAATTTCCTGCCACCTTTGTAAGAACAAGATGAGACGTGTGGTGAACACAGAATGAGACGTGTTGTGAACACACAATGGGCAATTCCAATACAGAGCTGTGCAGAAAAATACTGAACCACAATGCTGCCTTTATGTCTTTTAAAGATGCAGCCAGTGATACTGAGTGATTTGTAACCATGTCACATTGTTTGTAACATTCAGTTAATAACTTCTCACAATCCCCTAGTTCTCCATTTCCCAAGGACAATGTTTGAAAAAAAAAAGTGAAGTAGAAATAAAGAAAGCAGGGGCAGCCTGACCAGGATGTAATAAAATTTCACTCCAAGGGTGTGTTTCCCAAAACCACATACTTAGTGCATACTATACTTTAAACTATTATTAGTATTCTATTCTAAAATTGGACAGATCTAGCCTTCAAATACTGTTGCTTGCATGTGACTGCCTGCCTGAATGGTTTGGTAGGTTGAAACAAGATGATTAGCTTACCTTGTTGACCTCCAAGAATCCAAACACCTGGCAGCCTTCATTCCTCTGTTCCTGCATTTTTTGGCTAAAGCCCTCTCTCTTGCACTGCACAATTGTGTCCGGGGTCTTGAAAGCCCAGCCTCTCCGTCGGTAAGCCTCTCGCACATCATCACAAGAATTACAACATCTACAACGAACAAACAAAACACATTTTTAAAATATAATGCTGGGTGTTTAAACCCTCTTCAATAAACTTGTGAATCGTTCAACGTTCATCATAAAAAGGCATCATTAAAGTAATTTCCTAAAATTCCGACCTGTCTTATCTCTCTATGTGGTAGTCTCAGAGTTACGTATACACACTATGGACAAATACCATATACCATGAAACTGCTATTTTCTTTGACAGTGATCATACTGGGAAAATTTGACAATGCTGCAGTCCTTTGTTAGACTGTGATGAACATACACAACTGGCTACACAGGTTTCAGACACACAGATGAAGGAGAGTAATGGTGCTCGGGCACTCTGCTTGCTGCACTACTGCCTTTGAAATGGACTGGTGGCTCTATGTATATGTATATGTATATGTATGTGTGTGTGTGTGTGTGGGTTGGTGTTGGCTTTGTGTATTCAGTGTAGGAGAATGATCATGTCAGAGGAGCAGTGACACTCACTTTAGGTCTTCAGTCTCAGCACCATAGCAACTCTCACAGCGGTCTGGATCCAGTTTACTTGGGTCAAAAACTTCCCCTTCGCCATCTTCTGTACCTAAATCTAAGAATATAAAGAATGCCAGTGTAAAGAACATCAGGAGAATTGGCATTAAACTGTTAACTAATAGCATGCCAGGGCTGTTAGCAGTGAGTAGCAGTTACCATGTTTTTCTGCCTCAGAACTGACGGGCTTGCCATCCTTATCGAGCCTCTGTTTAAAGAGATTGTGCTCTACATCCAGTTGCTGCTCTCCTGCTACATCCATGGCATCAATACTGAGATCTGTGCGACAAAATGAATATTGAAACAAAGACGACCAAATCCTTTGTAATTTCAGCTTAACCATGTTGTGTGAGGCAGGGCATACTTACAGACGCAGGGCATATGGGGAAAGATGACATCTATGTTAATTTTTAGCTTATCACCCCGTGATGTGTCCACAAACAATTCTGGGTGCACCTTGAATTGCCAAGAAACAAGAAAATATATATAAATGAATGACATTACCGGCTTTTTCATGATTATTAGTTGAACTGTTGACGTTACTAACCTCTTTAGTAAGGTAGTACTGCAACTCGGAAAAGAACAGGATCAGCATTATTAGACCACTTACAATGGTCACTGTGGATGAAAGGAAGGGAGTGATGAATGAAATGATAAAGCTCAACCTAAAACACATACTGATACACGTGAAAAGAGTTAATACCTGTAGCCTACAACACATTTACCGCCAGCAATGATCACGTTAAAATAGCTAACCTAGCAGCCTGTCCCAGACCAATACAAACCGCCTACTGCTACTGTGCTTGCAAGCTCACTCAGAGATTTAACTTTGGCTAAAACACCAAATGACGTTCAAGACTTACCTGTGGCCCCACCACATGTTTTCACCCTAAAATCCTCAAGAGTTTTCGGATACGCGTCAAATTGTTTCAGTTTATTGAGTGCATCCATCTCACACCGACCGCAAGAACCGTCACACCAGTTCCCGCATCAGATTCACTTCCGGTACACAGGTTAGGGTGTTATCCAATCAGAATTCACCGCGTATGCAGGTCATACGGATTCAGAAAATATACAGCCAGTTCTACGACTGTCTGTGTTTCCACTGGGCTTCGTTTATTTTTAGACTTTAGAGTGGGACATCCTTTCCTGTTATCCTTAAATGCATTTGCCTCGAGCAACTGTCCAGCAGTGAACTGACCCTTCAGTGGCTTTGACCGACAATCTTCAGACTAGTGTATGAGTAGCCAAAGACGGCAGATAGTCTTTGTGGTTGTCAATGAAAAAAAAAAAACAATAGTCATGCATTGATTGCAAACCTGCCTTACAAGATTCTTTAGGGGGTCAAGCAACGCAGACATTCAAAGAAACCAGTTTGTGAAAGGAATTTCCTTCTTCTTGTCGATTTGCACATCGTCACTCATCATTAAAGGAAACATCTAATTGATTCTAATGTTGAACATATTTCCTATTTGAATATTGGCGATACATGTCGTGTACCACACATGCACTTTTTGGCTTGATCCGCGTCTTGGCTTACAAGCTCGGCAACTTTATTGGTGGGTCTGATGTGCTGCGGTGTTTTTTGGATGTACAAGTAAACTGAACCGCGAGAATCGAGTCTAAATGAGATGACATGTGATTAGAATTTACAGTAAGGCACTTCATGTTTGCTTTCTAGTCATTAATTGAAAACGAGACAAACAAGAAGAGCATGGGACACAAAACCTCACATGACATATTTAATGCCAAGAATTTAATGCACATTTTCACACGATTGTTTCAACCATACATAATGCAAAAATATATAACAGAGGAGAAAAAAAACTAGGCTTAATTTGATATAAAATCATAGAATAAAAAATAGACCTGGGGGTAAAATTCAGCTATTCCCAAAGAGTGAGTTCCATCAGTGGGCCATGGTGGAGTGGTTTTAAAGCCATTGTTCCTAAAGACGTCCCTGCATATTCACACCATGATTCTGTCTAAGCAGTAGATATTTTATAACCTGAGCTGGAAACGAACACTTCGAAGCTTACAACTACTAACCTCTCATCAGTAGCAACAAGTGTGCATGTTATGGGATTTGTTTTTTTTTTTGTGGAAGCAAAACGAGCCTCTCAGAGAACTGTATTTAATCAGTGTGTTGTGAAGTTGTGCCATTTGCAGAGAGGTGCACAGTAAACATTATTCCAGTGTATTCTTGTGTACATAGTTAAATACTTCTGCAATATCTCTGTAACTACTGTTCCTCACAGAATGGAGGACAAATGCATACTATTACAAATATCATAACTGTTGCAACAAATCTTCTTGTCCTGTCAAATACTAACACTCACAAATAGGATCAAAACCTGCCAGGTGTTTGAGCTTGATAAAGGCCAGCCCATCTATCCCATATAAATCCCAAGAACACTACAGGTTATATGCTTGTCGAATGTTCAGTGTGTCCCGTAGCATCAAATCCCGGAGTCGCCACAGCGCGTCAGCCATGGTAGTGTGCGCTCCTTTACTTTTCAGCCAATGGGAAGGCAGACGGCTCTCCTGTTCTTTGGTCAGACGAGCGTTTCTTCTTTCACCTGTTACACAGATATAGCAGAAATGTTTTATCCCAGATTATGTGATTATTGTGTATTTTGGGGCTTTCTTTATGCAGATAAGAAAGTGACAGGGAAACAACTGGAAGAGAAAAACGAGTGGCATCTGGAAACAAAGGCCAGATGGAATCAACTCTGAATGCCCTTGGGCACTTACACCCACATTAACTTGGGATCCTGCAGTGTATGCCACAGTTCCAGGCTACTGGAAGAGAACAATCCATAAGCAATAACAAAGCTTACTTTTGAGCGTCTGGTCCCACTTGCTGATAGTGGAGGAGTCAGCCCGCAGCCCCTCGATGTACTTGAGGTAGGCCTCTGAGTGGAGGAGCCGCTGGGGTTTTGGTGGCGGGGCCACAAACATGGGGGTGCTGGGCTGCTGGTGGGCAGGGACTCCCATCTGACCCTGGCCTGGATATGGAGGTGGAGGCTGCTGACCCGCAGGATAGGGACCCATCTAAGCAAGAACCAACGATACCATCAGCAATGCAAGTCAAGTGAAAAGAGAAACATTCAAATTTGGCAAACAGAGGAGAACAGCTGTGGGAAACACATTTTCTTTAAGCCTCTTCTTCTGAATGCTTTTGTGAAAACATTTCATAACTTTGCCTTAGACTAAGCAAAACAGTAAGCAACAAGGCAATTGTAACAAAGATTAGCCTCCATTTTGCCTCAAGAACCACTTCCATTTTTTAAAGCTGAGATGGTGTTCTCTAAACTGTGCAAATAAATATAAGAGCACAAAAAATAGAGCACGAAAACAGAGATGACCAATTTTGTTTTACCTGAACGGGGTAATGGTTACCCGGGCCTGGACTGCCAGCCATGCCGTTTACACCTGGTCCCATCACGCCTAAAACCAACCACACCAAATCTAATCATAATCAGCCGTTTCAAAAAAGATAACTGTCGATGGGCACTGTAGATCTGTGGTAAGGTGAGTTAGTAGTTCATATATTTAGGCCCTCTTACACTATATGTCATCATGATTACCAAATTCATGCAGTGTACGTCTCCTAGTCTGTCAGGATGTGCTATCTTTTGCAGAGATCATCAGTTTTGGGTAAGTAGACTCCTCCATACCAGGTCATGAGACCACCAAGCAGCTCACCAAGCAGCAAGCACCCTGAGTTGAGGGTGAGCCGTTTGTTTTTTAACCACACGACCAGGGTGAGCACAAGCCATCAGAGAGGAGGGGTGACTGGTGAGAACCTGGCTGGTAGCTTTTGCTCCTTACCCGGATGTGGCATGCCAGGGTAGCCAGGCATGCCTGCTGGTAGCTGGTGCTGGTGGGACAGCGGCATGGGCACCCCCATGGGATGAGGTGGCACACTGCCCATACCCATCATGCCCTCAGGGGGAGGGCCCTGCATTGGCATGAAGGGCGGACCATAAGCTCCCATCATGCCTTGGGTGAGGAAGAGGAGAGACAACACAAGAGATCCATGCACTGCGGGTCATGCAAATGACTATAGAGGTCATGCACTACAACACATAGCATCACCTGTATCTATGTTATGAGAGCAATATTATGTGTTAAACAGAGTATGGATACGAGGGCTGAACATGGAAAAGGAGACAAAGCAAAACCAAAATGTAGATTTTTTTGGGACTTTGAGTTAATACAGTGATGCAAACATGCAGTGGGTTCTAGAATGCAGGCAGCTGCAGCAGTTCAGAATTACCAAATAAAACATTATCACATCTGCAGACTTGGACAACATAATCTTAAGATTCATTCCCTAAAACAGACAAACAAAAAAAAATTGGCAGAAGGAATGAGGGTTGGGGTGGGGTTGTAGGGGGTGCTGGAGGGTGCCCAAACGCTGGCGCTGTCTCTGAGGGTACTGGGGGTTACCTGACATGGGTGGCATGGCCTGGTTTAGCATCCCCATAGCTGTGGGGGGAGGCACAACGCCCAGAGCCCCCACTGGGGTACCTTCTCTCGGGGAAGCCTGCTGTTGAGCTGCCCTCTCCCGTTCCTGCTGCTCCACGAGTTTGGCTGCCCTCTCTGGAGGAGAGACACATAATTACATGCCATATTGGTGCAAAAAACAACATCCACGCCATGCCTGAAGAGATGAAAACAGCCAGGCAGGACTCAAATGGTCACGCTGGGAGCTTCTCCTCATGTAAACCCACACTTTTCTAAACAGCTAATTAAAGGACTTTTAAATTAGCTCATATTCAGGGACCCAACACAGCATGCTTTCACACCACATTTAATACCCGAATTTAGCGTGTCGACTGTTCCCTTCACACGGACTGACATGGGGTCAGGCGTCCACTCGACCCGCCAATCGACCCACCTCAGACCCTAATATGTTAGCTGAGGCGTGTTCAGTGTGAAAGGAAAAGCCGAATCTGTCCTGGGGTTAGCTGGGTGACGACTATCACTAGTGCAACCTTGTGTTAAAAAATGCTTTTGTTAAGATGTATTCATGTCAGTGTCATGCTAACTGTGGTTTCAGTTCTCTTAGGATACTGAGGGCTTTACAGCTGCATTGCCTAGCACTGGTAGAAGTTTGTTGGTTAGAGGCTGCCTTAGAAAACACGAATGAGCTTCATGTCAAGAGATATTGGCAATATGGCAATCAAAACTAACTACTTATCCTTATTAACTTGTTGTACAGCTATCATACATAACGTTAGCATCGTTTTGCTAACACACCATCCAGTCATTTGCTTGACATGACCTTACATGGTCCAGCTTTATCGATAATCCACATTCATCTTAAATCCACCATTACCAGTATTTCAGTCATACTGGCATAGGCTACAGACCAGCAGATTGCTTGGCTAAGAAATTTGCTTATTGGCTTTCTGCTGAAAGTATCAGCTTATTGGGTCTGTAAGAGCTCCCTCTGCTGGCTACCCTGTGCAACTCTCCTAACTCCTCTCCCAACCTCATGAATCCCGCTTTAGGCAGATAATAGGCCTTGATTCACACTGCTCGACCTGCAAAAAACTCGCAATTTTTTGTGCCGGGAATGTAGCGGGTTCCAGTGTAAAAAGGCCTGTAGTCTGAGATGCATCGCTGGGTTAACTAGCATTACAACACTTGAGAATATTGTGAACTAGCATGCTTTACACAGGGCTCTCAACAATTAGATAAATATTCCACGTCGTTTCCAGAAATTCCCATTAAAAGTTGACACACCTTTATATAACACAAATAAAATAAAAATAAAAATAAACTATTAAAACAGACATTCTCAATTGTGCTGTACAGTAATGATGTTGGTTCCTGTTGTTTTAAACACAATAAATTCACTCTAACAACACTACAAATCCAAACACCTACAATGGCCCCAGTGACCCTGTGTCAAAAACATTCAAAGGCCTTGATTTATGTTTCTGAGGAACTTCAATGACCCATGTGTATTTACATTTATCTCTCATTATCTTGACTTCTGAGGCCCCTATATTTCAGTAAGCTACCCTCACCTTCATATTCGGCTTTCTTAGAAGCTTCCAGATTCCTCCACTCAGTGCCGACAAGGCGACTCAGCTCGCCGAAGGAGAAGTCCGGGTGACGTGCCTTGATAACGGCGCGCATCTCACTGCTGAAGAGGATGTAGCCGCTCATGTTGATCTTTCTCTTAGCGCCCTCCTTTTTGGACAGACCCTTCATCTTTGGAGTAGACTGAAAACAAGCAACCAAAGAAGAGACTTCTTTAAGAAAGAGTCTAAATGAATCATCAATGGACAAGGACATTCCTTCTCTAGTTACACAGAGAAAATTCTTTTTCTAGTTACATACAGTACATTTATAATACTCCAGCTGAAAACACAGAAGCCCCTCTGTGAGAGAAAACACTGGAAAAACTTGTAAACCCAATAATGAAAGTAGAGCTCTTATATGTGATGAATGGACTAAATTAGGCTAAAATGTAATGCATCTCTGGTGCACTGTGTTGTGGTAGGAGGCTGAAGGAGATGGACACCTGTGGTGGCGTGTAGGGCATGTCTATGTCGCTGGCTATAGACGAGTGCATCTGAGGCATGGATGGGGTTGCTGGGGCCTCCTCGTCCTCATCTTCCTCCAGGTCATCCAGCTCTTCATCCGCATCATCCATGTCTGCAAACTTGGCCTCCAACTCCTCAATCTTTTTGTTCAAAAGTGGGGAGGGCTCCTTTTGAGGAACAATCGGTTTTCTAGACAGACAGCAGAAACGGAAGATTATAAAAACCTCCATTGTGGGCTGGAATGATGGCTAAAAGTTAAAAAGTGGTTGTACACACTTAAAACCTACAAAGTTTAACTTACATCAACGCTAAACTAAATTAGAGAAGAGAGTGTCACTTCATAATTATTTCACACAGATACCTGAAGTAATAGACCTCATCCTCCACAACTTTGCCTGAGAGTGAGAAGCGCTTGAGCCCCTTGAACTTCTTCATCTGCTTCTCGCTCTCAATGTAGCGGCTCTCACACACCAACACCTCCTCCTCAGCGTACTCCGTTGGCCGGCAGGACAGGAAGTCCTTGAAGGAGGAGACCACGCATTTGCCTGTCAAGATACATACAAAGCCATCTTTATACCACTGCTGACATATATGATATTTTATTTTATCATTGCTTGAAAACTACTGACAACCAATGTGATATTGTCACAATATAAAAATTGACATTTCAGGCACAGAGCAAAAGAACGAAGAAACACCGTTCTGAACAGCTGAAATGGTCATCAAATGCATGAAACAATACCCAGGATACAGGCCACCGGGCAGGTTTCTTCCATGTTGCTTAGAAACACCTCCCTCTTGTAGAACATCTTGGTGGGCTCGTGCTCTGTCTCCTCAGGGTAAATGAAGATTGGCCCAAAGAAGAAAGCTGCACCGTTCTGCACCCACATCTTCTCGATCCTGCCAGCAGACAGACAAACCATCATCACTGCTCAATATCGAAGGCTGTAAGGCTCCTCATATCTATTTGATCTCCAACCTCAAACAGATTTATTTATTGGTGACATAAGTGTACACTGGTACACTGGAATTGCTATACTCATGGGGTCCAATAAAATTGTCAACTAACCTCCCAACCCTGGGCCGCACCAAGCCATGAGAGCGAACAAAGACGCAGTCTCCAACCTTCAGCCATATGTTGTTGAACTGCAGCTGTTCGTAATACTGACAGCCTGGATCCCCATTAGGCATCTCCACAGGAACATCCTCTCTTTCCTTGTGGGAAGGCAATTCATAATTATACACTTGGTAGAGTTAGTTTCATGGAAAGATTATGCAAATTCATTGAAGGAGGGTCACACCGACCTTCTCGATGAATCCACCGACACCACTCTCTGTCGTCTCATTCAGCTTCTCGTGGTCCCGCTTTGAAGCGCTAACAAACATGGAGGCAACACGAACAACAGCTAACGGCACCTCACGGGGGACCATCCTTACAGAGCTGGCTGGCATGGTCCACATCTTGATCTTCTTGAAGGACTTGGTCTTGGTGGTGTAGCGCGACTCGCACACAAAGACATCCTCCGGCCGGAAGCCCTCAGGCTGAATTTTGAAATAATCCTGAGCACAGAGCACACACATCAATTCACCGCTGAATAGAAACACCACAGGGCTGACCGTCGTCTCTAACTTAGCAATGTCTAATTAGCAGAGCCCTTCTGCAGAGTCTTTTAGGATGAATAAAAATGCAGTGCAGAGAGAGAGAGAGAGCTGCTTTACCTTCACACACATCACCATGCACTTGCCAGTGATCTTGCTGACGGGGACCCGGTTGTAGTAGTCGCTCTTGAACACCTCTTTCTCCAGGAACTTGCGTGTGGCCAGGTGGAACGTCTCGCCGGGCCTGTAAAACCAGCAGCCATACAGCCACTGCTCTCCTATAGCGCGCAGTGAGAGATGGACCATTAGGATGAGATGAGTGAAAACAAACAAACAGACCAGAGTCTGCAGAAGGGCAGAGAAAAGTTGAGGAGGGTTGAGGTCAAGGAGCTGAGAGATACAATGGTGCAAGAGAGAGGAGAGCAGAGGAGAGGAGAGGAGCAGAGAAGAGGAGAGGATTAAAGGAATGTGGTTGGAATGTGACTAACAGATGGGAACCGGTGTAGGGATGCAGGTAGGGCAGAAGACTAGGAAGCAAAAAAAGGTGGAAAGGTGAGGTGGGGTGGTGGGGTGGAGATGAATGCTCACCTGTTTCATCCTGCCACAGTTTTTCGATGCAGACAATGTGGGGTTGCAAGTTGGGCTCGGATGGTTGCACATAGACGTAGTCACCCACGCTGTAAGTGCTGTTGTCGAAGCTGCAGTCCTGACTGTAGGAGCTCCGGGGACCAGCAGGGTCCTCCACCTTCTCCTCTTCTGCAACGTTAAGCAACACAATGTGAGAATTGGGATTTATTCCTCTGCGGATTCATTTTCAAAATACTGGGCTCTAAGGTGTAATGGCATCTCCAGAAAAGCCATGTTACTGCACAAAATCACACAGCACTACACCATGGGTTTCAGGCACAATTATAAGGATCATCTTGTCTATGAATGCATCAAAATTTGGAATTCAGGTTTTGATATTATTCCTCGGCCTATAGCCTATTCTATCCAAAATAATGATATTTCAGGCACTAATTAGGCATGTGCAAAAATATGATCTGGAGAAATAACAGACTAGTTTGACTCCTGACAGTTCAGTCAGTTCAGCGTTAATGCACTATTAACACGTTAACTTCGACAATCCTAAAAATTAAGCTTTCCAAAGCGAGGCTGAGAGGAAAGCACAGGGACTGACAGATAGCCATCACTCATCTGTTTGCAAAGCCAAACATCAAACATGCTAACAAACAGCGCTCCAAATCAAGCAATCCGATGGGTCCCCTCGTGAACCAGCTTTTAAAACAAGAAGGGACCATCCACTCTAACACACTAAAGGGACCAGTGCCACTGCATCAGTGCACAAACACTTCTAAAATCCTCAGACATTGTCACCTTTACTCTCCTCGTCCTTCTTCAGCCGATCCTCCTCAATCTCCTTGGGCAGTTTCTCCCTCTTCTCCTGGTCAATGTCGCCATGGAGGTGTTTGGAGGTGTAGCTGAGGGCTGGAGACATCAGGATCTCTCCGTTCTTGCACAGCTCATCACGGATCTTCACAAAGAAGTGTTGCAGCTCCACAGAATCCTCAAAGATCTCCGAGTCAGTTCTGAAAGACATTACACAATGGAGTTAAGAAACAGTGTGCTCTCCACAGCCACATCACTCTGGTCTAAAGGCATTAAAAGAATTTCACCTGTTATAATTTTATACTTTTTCTGTTCATTATCGAGTTGCAACACATACAAGACAATTTTTGTCCCTAGTTGACCCAAGAGGGAAGAAGCTGGGTCTGACCTGTTGAGGCGACGAGCCTTCTCCAGCACCTCAAACACATGCTCCTGGAACACATCCAGGCGGCGGTAGCGTCCGCGCTCCACGTTAGCCCGCACCATCTCCAGGCTGAGGGGCGGCTCGTCAGGTCTCGATGGATCTACAGCAGGCACCTCCGCCAGTGAGTCGCTGTAGCACCGGCCCTCATCGTCCTGGTGACCCATGACAGACACAAAGAGGTTTCGGAGGAGCTCGCGTACCAGAGGGGCCGCACCGGTGCCAGCTCCAGAGCCTCTACCCGGACCCTCCTCGTCGGCAATGCCTTCATCCTCTTCCTCCAGGCGCCTGCGGGTCTCCAGCAGCTCGCGGTGCAGCAGGAGCGCGTCGCGGTAGATGAGCGACTCGGGCTCGTTGTACGTGCAAGCGTTGTGAAACATGAGGGCAAAGTCCTCGGCCAAAGTGTCCACATCCTGGTAGCGGCCAGCGGCGATGTGTGAGCGAATGCGCTCCATGTCGATGGGACGCTTGATGGCGGCATAGTAGTCAGGTAGCTCGGCTCGCGATGGCAGACGCAAGAAGACGGTGCTGAGGCGACGGCCGCGGGCGTCTGTGTAGCCACGCACGGCCTCATACAGCTCGGACAGCCGGTGCTGCAGGGGGGTGGTGTGGGAACGAGCCTTTTTAGGGGACGCTCCTCCTGCACTCCTGCCTGTGAAAATATGATGTGCCAAGGTTTCAGTGCAGCATGGTAAAATCACAAACACCAACAGAGATTTAATAACACTGAGGGATTTGTTCATAAGGAAATGACACAAAATCCCATGTAAACCTAATAATAATGAGGTATTTGTGTAGTACTGTAATGCTACGAAGGCCCACATAATCCAAAGACTACTGAGGTATTTGCTCTGTCATACTTACGTAATTTCAATTTAGGAGAGCCCATGTCATCCTCCTCCGGTGCTGGGCCCAGCTCCTTCTTCTTGTCCTTCACAATCTTCTCCAGAATGTCTGAATCATTATACACCTACAAACAAACCAACCAGAACTAATTACATCTCAACACTGATTTAAACTGCTTAAATTATGCCAGACAAATTCCCTTAGGCTTTGCCAATAAACAGCGCTTGGTTAAATGTTTATATGTCTAACGATGACAAATAATTACACACAAATACACACACACTGAACTCTCTAAACATTATTAGCCATGCTAGATACTGAGCCACACACACACACTGATTTCAAAACATTATCATCCATGTTAGACACTGAGCCAGACACAAACACACACACTGATTTGTAAACATTATTAGCCATGTTAGACACTGTTTGAATCGCAAAGTTCTCCTTAATTCCAAGCCCTGAACTGGCATGAATTAGCCAATCATGGAGTTGATTCATGGCAGTTAAGTCTTTGAGGGTTGAGACTGTAGCCACTAACTGATTTTCCAACCTACCTGAGAGCCCTCTTCGTTGTAGTGGCGGGCATTGCGGAACATCAGCTTCATGTCATCCATGAGCGCCTCTTCAGTGGCATAGCGTTCCGTGCGGATGTTGTGCTCGATGGTGCGCAGGTCCATGGGCTGCAGGATGATCTGGTAGTAGTCCGGGTAGTCCTTCTTGGAGGGCTTAACCATGAAGAGGTCACAGAGCCGCCGGCCGGTGCCAGCCTCCCGCGCCTCGGTCACCGTTGCGTACAGAACCTTCATGCGGTTCTTCTTCGTGTTCTTCTTATGGCTGTGGTACACAGAGCGGTGGCAGTTAGATGGCGTGACCCTTTGTTTGCAAGGCATAATGCCTCGAGTCCCTGTCGGTCATTTTTTTGTCCTCTGTAGAGGACATAAGCCCTTTAGCCCAAACACCATTAATGCCGTTCATGCAAACCCCAATTCCGCACTATCACAAGAACATCCTTGGCTTTCCAGGGATGTGCAATATACTTCCACACCTGGAAGCTTTAACAAACTAAATTTTAATGGTTTGAATAATGAAAATCATTCTCTCAGGATGCAAGAGACAAATGTCTTAAAGTTGAGGTTTACCTTTTCCTCTTAGCACTGCCTGTGTCAGGTGGCGTGGACAGCATGCTGTCTCCATCATCATCACGAACTTCCCTCTTCTTCATCTGCAACAAACATCAAACAAAAAATAAACAAACAAGCATGACACGCTTTCCTTTTTCCTCCACACAGTTCGGCAGTGACCCCGTTTATTCAAGATGAAAGAAGCAGATAGAGGAAGATGGTATCCACAAAAACCATTACACGGATGGAGATGCGAATGGAGATGAAAAGGCAGCCAAGCTGACCTGGAGAATCTGCTGGAGCCTATGGGCACGTTTATAGATGTTAGAGTTGGGCACGTTGTAGCGCTTGGCGTTTTCAAACATCAGGTTGAGGTCAGCGTCCATCTGGTCAGTGCTGTCATATTCACCGTTCTTCATTTTCTCCCTATAGATGCAAAGTTGGACACGTCAGAAATGTCAGAAATAATGGCACACAGATCATCAGTTTGAGAATGAAGAAATCAAATTCATGCCTTAAGATTATTATTGAAATAGGCATAACACTGCATGAAAAACATGAACATACCCTAAAACAAATTCTCTCTGCTTCTATATTATTGGAAAACACAGGACAAGTAAAATGCTTGTTGAAGTTCTCACCGGATCTGCTGCAGAGAGATGGCCTGCTTGATCTGCTGGTAGTAGTCGGGGTACTCCCTCCTGGAGGGCAGCTGCAGGAAGGGCTCTGCCAGGAGCTGCCCCTGGGGGTTGCGGGCACCGCGGATTGCCTGGTACAGCAGGAAGACAGGATCTCCCGAGGACATACGTGAGTGCCCGCTCTCAGCCTCCGCCTCACTGGCATCATAACGCACAGAACCTGCAGTGCAGCACAGCACGGAGCACACAGCATTAGAGAAGGAAGTCTAGCTCTACCAACAGGAGGAAGTTACACTGCACAAACATTTACTTGATGTAATCACTTCAGATATGTACCTATGGACATACTGAAGGCATACTGATGTGGAGATGTAAACAATCGCTTCAGATATGTACCTATGGACATACTGAAGGCATACTGATGTGGAGATGTAAACAATCGCTTCAGATATGTACCTATGGACATACTGAAGGCATACTGATGTGGAGATACCATCATGACAATAACAATACCTGTAAGCATGGAATCCTCGTCACTCTCTGAGCCTCCCTGCAGAGCGAGTGTGATGGCAGACAGACGATCTCCCTGAGCTGATCGCCGGTTCCTGAGAGCATGTATATGTACAAATGCATACACACACACACACACAATCATAGTAACACAAGTTTGTGATCAAAATTCTGCTGGTGTGAAAGTACACATCATGATCATTTCCAATCAGGTAAATCTAACAGGCCATTCAAAATGTTTCTCTGGCAAACAGCTTAATGCAACAAAGTATTACCTTATGCGAACACTGGTTTTTGTGGGCTCTGCTTGCTCAAGTTCAGTCTTTCTTTGAGCGAAGATTTTCTTGATGGCATTTGCATCCTTGAGCAGAACAAGTCATCGGTTGTTAAGTCATCAAAAACAAACAGTAAACTTTCCACTTTAACTAGTTATAGCTTGTGGGAAATCTCACCTTGAAAACTTGGGACCCTGGTTCATTGTAGGTTTTGGCATTTTTTGTCAAAAGATCAATGTCCTTCGCCATGGTGTTTACACTTTTGTAATATCCCAGCTAAAAAACAGGTGTATATTTAGATATATTTAGATAACTTAAGGCTGACTAGATATTATTATTAGGTAGCATTACTTGAGTATATCACTGAAATCCTGATCGATATGAAATGTTGAGATAAGACAGTAACAACAATGTAAGAAACAAAGTCATCAGATTTACCCTGTTTGATAACCTTCCAATAAATTCCTTATTAGAGTATGTTTTCACATACCTGTATTTTCTGAGCAATGGAACGCAAGTCAATTGGTTCCTTGATTATGGCATAGTAGTCTGGATATTGCTGTAAAAAAAACATTGTTAGGATGAAAGTATGGCATTACAAATATAGTATTAACATGTCAAATCAACCCAACCCATTCACTGTTAATCTAACTAGTTATTTGTTATTGTTGTATGAGAGTTTTTGAGAACAACACTATTAAACAAACAAACCCATCTTAAAGATCTGTGAGAAAACAAAAGCCACAAACACTGCTTAAAGACTAGATTTTCTAACTGAGAGCAGCTGATTAACGTTAATGAATGAATGTTTTCACTACACACTGTGAGAGGGCTCACCAATTTGGAAGGCAGTTTCTGGAAGAGTTCGCTGATGAGGCGTCCTGAAGGGTCCGTGTAGGAGACGATGGCTTCCAGCAGCTGCTCCAGAACCTCCTTCAAACTGCCAGCTGGAGTCTGACAACAGGTCAAAAGGACAGGCTGATTACACAGGAAGTGTGTGAATTATTGCCGGCACATAGTAAAATGCTCCAGACCACACCACACTTCACAGGCCTCACCACAGTCCCTTCTTGAAATCACCTGGTGGTTTCTGGGATTTATGAATGTTATTTTGTAAACAAGTTGACAACATAAACAAAACAAGTCAAAGAATCTATTGGCAAAACAATAGTTTGGTACTTCCAGCATCATGGAATCAACACAGCCAAAAACACTCTAATTTAACCAATTGTCAAACATGCAGCAAAAGAGGAGTCAAAACTTCTTTTTTTTTCTTTAAGCATGACTTCCATGAAAACTAATTTGCAGACAAAAATTTATGAAAAAAGTGGATTCTAGCCAAGCATCTCTCAAAATAATACCTGAAACTTGTTTACCTCATCCTCTGCAGAGGTCCCTGGGTTCTCTGGTGTGTCGTCATCCTCGTCCTCATCCCCATCGTCCTGCTCGCCCACTAGATCATTCCGGGTGCTCAGGAACAGTTCCCAGAGCCGACCGGCTGCACTGTACTCTGTACTCTCCGGCTGAAATTCCCAAGGAATGCTGTTGTTAACTTTGTTGGTACATCATCACCATTGACACATACTACAGATGGATATAGACCATTTCAACAGTAAAAACAAAAAATGATGCCCGTACATTGCATTTCGTTTCCAAACTACTTCTGCTTTTCACATCAAACAGTCATATGAATTAATGAAAAAGGTCCATTTAAAATGTTAAAACAGGAACCCAGTGGGAAGAGCCATCACGCTAATAATTGTATAATAATGGGCTAAAGCAGCTGTAACCACTGGTAAGCCATATGAAGAAAAACCACCACAACTGATCCACACAACAAACAGTCGGTTACAAAAGGTTTAATCTTAATGGCGACACTACCGGGTAGTAAGCTTTTGCATTGCTGATCATGAGCTGGAAGTCTGCTGTGAGCTGCTCCACATCCTGGTACTCTTCAGTCCTGATCTTCTGCTGGATTTTAGTCAGATCTATAGGCTGGGACACCACCTCATAGTAGTCTGGCTGGTTCCTGGATCAGAGCACAGACAGCGTTTTTAAGTTTAAGGTCTGATCAAACGACTTGGTTGACATGATGGGATCATCTGTGAGCAAGGATGACGCACCTTCTCTTTGGGGCACGAATGAAAGGCTCACACAGCAACCGGCCCTGCTCATCCTTATGATCTCTAACAATGTTGTACAGATCCTGGCACACTGACATCTAGGACAAACAAAGATGAGAGATGTTAGTATTACCACAATACCTTACCGTTAATCCAGGTTGTTTTCAACTGAAACTTTTCAAGAGAACCTGCAATATCACGCTGAATGGCTGACGACCAGAAACCCACCTGATCAATACTCGGGCCACTAGAAGCTCTTCTTCTCTTGTATGCGCTGCCTGGGGTTGACGAAGTGGACTCATCAAAGTCTCCTCCGCTTACGCTACTGGAAGGAGAAGTGGCTCGGCGCCTTTTGGATCCCATCGTAATAATACCTGCAAGGCATGTAAGTTAATATACCAATATAAACTTAATTATAAGTCCTAAAACTTAAATAACAACAGAAAGATCCACGCGTTACAAGTACATGTACAGTCGCCGTACTGTCAAAACAAACAATGACCAACCCCAGACGTCAGATTAACGGTACAATTCAAAGTCTGCTTTGCTGTTGTCAAACCGTAGCGATTCGCGTTTGAAATCTATTGTGTGAGAAATCACCGTTATTCATGTTAAATATCTATATTTACATTCTGGAATAACTTGGTGCTTTCGGTACTGACAACTAATTAAATGAAAATAGTAAATTATACTCAGTGATTATAGCATGCCAGAGGTAGCGCGCTTGAGCGCTGCTACTGACCCATATTTACGAACAAAAGCTAGCCAGCAAGCTAAATACTCAGCCCTCATTCACTGCGTAACGTTACATCAATCAACCAGGAAACAAGCAAAGACGTTTTTGGATAATTAAGAATGAAGACCTAGAGGAGAAATGGTCTAACGCTAGTTAGCCAACCTTCCATTCAGACATTCAGAGCAACGTTATCATCATGCACTTAGACTCTACAAAGTCCCAACTGCTAACTTACTGTGATGCTAACACCGTTCACAACAATATTATTGATCAACTAGGCTATATAATAAATTTACATGAGGCTACTCATTTCAGCGACGTTTGTTATAGTGCTGGACCAAAGGTAAACCATGACTCTCTGGTCGTTGTTTGAGACGATAGCCAAGAGGCTATACAACTTTGTTATAACCATTCAAGTTTGTGTTGTATTATGCTAGCAAGCTATTATCACAGCCATACAACAATGACTAACGTTGCATTGCAACACTGTAACTGTTAGCCAGGTAGAATTGCAAAATAGTTACATGCTACGTTACAATCTAAAAAAGGCTGCCTGTTGAAGTCAAACACAGTTACACAGTTCTACACCTGAACCTCATAAACCCATAAAAATATCAATAGAAAATATATTTACCCGTATAAACGCGTGGCTAGCACTCAATGATGACAACAGCTAGCTTCATGAGCGCTACTACAACGGTCTTTGCCTGTAGAAGATCCGTGGCATCTAGAGCACAATGACGCATTACCGCCACCCTGTGGTCGACTGTATTGCCACTTAAATGTTGGAAAGGTGTGAAGGTTCTTGTTGTTATAATCTACTGTAACCCGTTTGTATATAATGTTTTAAGATAAAACCAAATGTATCATCTATTTCAATAAAATCTTCAGTTAATCCACCGTGTCTTCTTGTAGAAAGGCTACATAGATTTACAGCCGTTTTTTATGCGTGCTGCTGGCACATCTCTCCATCAGTGCAAGGGCTCCTCGTCCTCATCTGCATGCTGCTGAGGTTTTGATCTTTCCACCCTGGCACTGGAAAGTCAAATGTGATATAAGCAGAAAGGCTTAATCCCCCAGAGGTGAAGAAACCTTCTGAAACCACCCTCAGGCATAGCTTAAGTATATGGCATAGACCATACTTCTCATAACAAATAGGCAAATTTAGCAGTCACTGAAATAAACAAAACATCCACTCCATCTTCAAAGCACTTGCAGAGGACTTCTCTTTTTGTGGCTGCCAAAATCAAAAGTTGTTGGTTTACATTTACTGCATTGTTGGAATCTGAAAGTTACAATGTAGTTTATGTTGTAAATCACTGATTTTCTTTCTGACTATCTGTCACTATATCGCACATGTAATGGCCAAGAAGATGGACTCAAGGATAATAATGCTAGTTCATCCTTACACTACTGGCATTTTCAATAATTTCAGAGTGACCCGTCGTCTCTTTCTGTTACCCATTCTCACTCTCTATCCAACTGTCATCACTTTAATTTGAAATGGTCATGTTATTTACCGGCAAGTGGCAAATGTATAGAACCCGCAGCCTAATTGCCAAAATGGTGATTGTCATTGGGACTACTGGCAAGTGTCAAACCTTCAACAAAAATGGTTAGTTGTCACTTTACACCGTGGGACAGACCTTGTTCGCATGGACATTGACTGTAAGTATTTTTTTTTTGTTTTAATTGTTAGAGTATCCATGGTCTAACTCTGTTCCCATTCCCTTTGGTTTCCTAACTGCACTACTGCACCATGGCTTACATGCCACCTTTCAAGCATCACAAAGAATGCATTAAGACGCCCTCAGCATTAAGACTAGCAACACCGCCAGCACTTTCAGGAAATAAAAACGAATCTACATTTGGCACAATATTTGCCATAAAAGACTGCATACAAACGTGTTACGAAGAGTACTCTTCTGACAGCTTGCGGTTTCGATATGCTTCAGATTTCTGAATGCAAGAAGGCGCACTGAAGTCCATCAGACGAGAGCCACCTCCTCCGGTGGCTTCTTGACGTCAGGATAGGTCTAACCACTGAATATCAGTCCGGACCGGTGAGCATTATTGCGGAAACATAAACGAAGACAGGAGGTACTTTCTCCACAAACAGGTATGAAGTATTTTTTTCCTCCTGCCGTGTCATCGATTTGAACAATGAATTTATCCGGAACGTTGAGTTATAATATAAGCCGGGACAGAATATAACTCGCTGTGCGTAACCAACTCATTTGCCATTCGATCAAATATGCAATGCTTGAAATATATCCCGGTATTTTATAATGTCGCAAGCTGCCATTCTTGTAGATATAGGATATTCAGTCTGACATGCACATCGATTTTCTTAGTTCTATGTAAATGTTTCCCTGAGGTTGCGCTTTGAGGACCATAACCTTGCTGAAATTGTGGATGCATCATGAACGTGTACGCTCCACGTTGTTTTCTGAAACGAGTCGAGATATATTTTAATGTAACTGTAAGGACACGTGCAGTTAGGATATTTTCAAAACTCTATTCTTATTTTTGGGAGGATTGCCTTGTCGTTCACATACACACACACATACACACACACACACACACGCACGCACACAAATACGAATCTTGCGTGAGACATGAATCGCGCTCAATCGCATTGTGTTGCCTTATTGCAGTGAAATGCATGTCTTCTAGACCAGAATGTTCTGCTTGATTAAATCTTCGGAGTGGCTTCATCCAATCGCATGCCCTGAAATATCACATTTTATGTGACCATTCGAAAGAAATCTAGTGTCTTATGTCAAGACTTATTCTGGTGTCGTGTTATGCGACTAATTTGTTGGCAATTTCTTTCTAGAGAATCACTTTATGGCTTGCTGAAAAAAATGTTCTCTGTACACCTGTGGTCAAGACATCTAAAAAAATCAAACGAAAAAGGAAATTAAAAGAAGATAAATATAGTCTATCATTCTGCATAATGGTGCATGTTGCACGTGTGAGGGCATAGCCATATTTAGAGGCACAACTACGCTAGTATAAACCTAGCCCATTCTTATTCATAGTGACATTAAGATGGGAACATTATTTAGACAGAATAGTTCAATGATATCTGTAACACAGTCCAATGTGATTTTCTATAGAGCCCAATGCTAAGTCCCCCTCCCTTTAAACTTGAAATTCGACCTAAATCGTAGTGGAAATACATCCTCCAGGAAAATATACTTGGCAGTCCTAATGCATTGGACTAATTGGGACATAATTCACGTGTAATGGTGTTTAGAGGGTCACAGCATGCAGTGATTGTAAGCATTAACTTTGTAGTCACATCCATAGGGTTTCATATAGGGTTTTCTTTTTCTTCAAACAGAGGGGTACTGTGGGCTTCAGACATCCTGATATACAGACAGCCACTAACAAGTCTGGCTAGGCCCCACCCTCCTATGCTTCCATACATCTCTGTTTGGGTCAGGGCATCCCAGTCTAGTCTAGTGGGTAGAAGAGAACAGAAGTAGAAGAATATGATGCTGCTTAGCTGGAGGTAGGCTACAGCTTTGTACAACTTTGCTTTGAATACTGCTTCAGACAATGAGGCTATTCAGTTTAAATTACGCCATGTCCAATGTGGCCATGCCCTTGGTAGTTGTTCCCCTAAATTGATTGTGGACAGAGTGAGTCTAAAAGTGTTTTACTGTGTCCTACAAAGTCTGTGCTTTTCAATGAACATGGTGGCACTGAGCCGACTGGCTGCAGTAGGCGCAGAAGTGCATGAAGGTCAGGGGAGAGTGTGAACAGAGTCATGTTTACCAGAGTTTACCTGTAATGTGCAAACATGGGGAATCTCTCTTGCACAGGGAACAAATACAGCTCAACTTTGCTGTATGGTCCACTGATGGGCCTGTAAAATCTTTGGGAATGTTTGGGAATTTGAGTGTTGTGTATCTAAGTGAGTTATGGTGGGCGAGTGTGATGTTCCTGCAAATGCATGCATACATTTTTTCAACATACATGTGCCAGAAACATGCCTAAGAGTCTGCCCTAAGAGTTTTTCATTTGCTCATTAGGATCAACAACTTGTGATAACATCATAATGCACTTTTTCCATAATGTCATCCCCTTCACCACAAGCATACTATGTACTAAAATAAAATTGTTTTCCAGTGCTAATCATTGTAAATGTGTGTTAAAAACTCCACAAGTTGAATTGATTTCGTTTTAATTTGTGATTCATTCACTGTGCTTACAGGATAAATGCTCAATTGATAATCCTCTTCTGTGGAAAGGTGTGGTTAAACCAAAATACTGCAGTTCTTGATAGCATCGTCATTTTTTTCTCTCTGCTTAACAGTGCTGCAGGTTTTTTGTTAGCTGCACCTTGTATTCCCCAATGGAAATCAAAGATTGATATTGCAGTTCTGATGTCCTTTTCACCACTGTCTTTGTCCTGTGGCAGATAAGAGCAGCTGCAAAATGCCTTTGGGAGAGGATGGAAATGCATGGAAAAAGAAGACTTCGGACATCAAGGAATTCTATGACTTCAAAGAGGTGCTGGGAACGTAAGTGTGTGTGTGTGTGTGTGTTTGACTCTCCTATCTCCTTCCCCTCCTCTAAAAATAATCTTATAATGTCAGTCATAAGCATTCAGCCTGAATATACCAGTGATCCTTAATATTCTATGAACAAATTTTGACAGGCGATGCGCGGGGGAGATAACTGCCTGATATGGTCTCTCTCTCTATTTCCTTGGGAGATTCATAGATATTGCACTGATAGTAGGATGAAATCCAAAAGCCATGAGGACAGTTCACTTTGTTGTCAGTGATACTTCTGTACTGGCACTTTAGAGGGAGTTATGGAGATAGTGTGACCATATAGAGTGTTTACTGTGTTCTCATCTCACAGCCTTCAAATTGAAGACCTTGTGAAGATAACAAGAGGCAGTGGAAAATCACTTAGGCTCTCAATTGTGTCTGTTTCTGTGTTTTTGTCTTTTAAAGAAGACTAGATCTTTTCTTTATTAAATCCTGTGTCTTTCATTGGTGAAGGATATACAGTTTATTTTTGATGGTGAGAATCAATCGGATTTTATCAACATTGATGCAATTGTTGATACTGTTTACTGTTTAGAAGGTAGACGACACAGGGTTTCAGTATCAGCACACAGGCCTGTAATATAGTCTATACTACTAAGATGAGCTTATTAGCAGCTTATTAGAATGTGGTAAACCATGGAGATCTGTGTTATAGAATTTTGTATTCAGAAAGACCCATTGACCATGGTCTGAAAAATATGTCAGCAATGATAAGAGGAATTGATAGTGTCACAGGCATATGATTCCAGTGAATTAAAGCATTTGATTCTCTCAACACTCAAAAAGCCTGAGTTTTTTTTTTTAACAAATTGAAGATGCAGTATGATATCAAACTTCAACATGTGTGTTATCTTATGAAAGCTTGTTGCTGGTCAGCTCTAATTGAACAGATTGTTTTTGGTTTTTGGTTAAAGGCTAAGATGCCCCTTTCTAAGTGATTCTCGTATTGTGTGGCACTCTTACAAAAGGAGTTGACACATGCAGTGAAAGAGTTTTAGCTTTCAGCCATAACCTCATTAGCCCAGGACTCCCATAGGTTCATTGTGAAGATAATGAAAGAGATGGTGCCTAATCGTCTTGGCGCTGGAGTAGATTCCCTCTGCCTTTGTAGAAGTTTAAGCCACAGAGGGTGTTTTAAAGTTAGATAAAAGCCCTAAAGTGTCCTGACAAAGTGCCAGGTTTGGCTGCGGTTGAAAAGAATAATGACTGGCTGTTGAAAAAGGAAAAGAACCTCTTTGCCACAAGGCTTAGATTTTGAGTGTCACTTTCTTTTGATTGCTAAGGTAATATTATGCAATGAATAATCTTTAACATTGCATTGTAGCCAATATTGCTCAGCCATAGCAATGAAGGAGTGAGTGGAACTCATGTTCAAACTCTTTATCCAATTGCCAACTGCTGATTCTAATCACTCAAGTTGTCCATCGGATGTACAATTCCTCTACAGGGAATGATGATGAGTGGCTACTCAAGGAATCCAATGTTTTTCTTTCTTTTCTTGTATGTGTGTGTGTGTGTGTGTGTGCGCGAGTGTGTGTGTGTGAGAGAGAGTGAGAGAGGACCTTAGTTCGAACGCATCTATTTTTACCTCTGTGAAATGTTTTATAACATCTCACCATCTTAAGGCACTTCCCAATTCTCCCTGCCGTGCCAGGAATGACGTGTCTGTGGCGGTTTTGATCAATGAAGCCTGCATTGTGATGCTCACTGTAGAAGAGGCCTCTGCCTCCCCTCTTAAGTGCTGTATCCCCCCATCCCTCCCTGGCCCCCATGAGTCCTGGAGTTATATTTATACTGTTTAACATGTGGGAGGGGTGTGTGCATGTTTTATGTCACATTCACTCTCTGACACAGAGAGTGTGTGTGTATATGTGCCTGCTGTGCGTGAGCATGTGTCTGTGCATGTCTGTCAGTATGTATTTCTGCGTGTGTATGCCTGTGTTGCTTTTGTGTTTTTGCCTTTTGCGTGATAACATTCATAGAGGCAATGCATGTTAAATCAGATACAGTCCTGTCCCTGCCATTTGGGGTCTAGCAGAGTGCCGTCTTATGGCTTTAGCTCTGGGGCTGTGGATCACCATTGTTTCGGGGTGCTGTTGTGATTGACCCCTGACAATCTTGCCAGGTTGTGGTCATTAAGGGGTTGCCATGACCGCCTCCTTCCGGGGCTCGAGTTGCTGCTCACCCAGCCGTCATGAGAGAATAAACTGGATTTGGCCAAGCCTGAGTTCACATGGCCAGCCTCAGTAGTTTGTACTGGAGCCATGTCCGTTGCACACCAAAGCACACCTTTGATGCATGTTGTTGTTGTTTTGTACACATACACTTATTTATTTATATTAGAGTTGTATAATTGTTGTTTGTGGTTTTCCCAGTGCATCTAATTCAACATTAAATGTTATGTTTCAGTATTGACATTGCAGGGTAGTATGCTAGTCTGTATTAAAATCATTCTAAAGCAGAGATCATCCACCGCTGAATATATATTTGCATTTTAGTAATGCTACTTTCATAGGCTTTAGTTTAGACTTAATCTTCATGTGTGGTGTATCACCCCAAAATATTCCTGATAGAAACCACTTTACAGTGTAACACTTCAGTCATCATGTTTCAGAGTAGTAGTAAAGATTTTAGTGTAACACTTCAGTCATCATGTTTCAGAGTAGAAGTAAAGATTTTAGTGCTAATTCAACCCAGTCTTCAGAAAGGTATTGGAAAGACATGTATGTTTAAAGGCAGTGTTTACACTTGTAAACACTGTGTTTACAAATGTCATCTGGAGCTTTATATTTTCCACATTAGAAAAAAGTTTCATGCTTATTCATCCGGCTGCCTCTTGTTTGATAACAGAGAAAAAAAAGATGAAAACACTTGTTGTGTGTAATGCTAAAACTGACAGTTGCCATCGGGCAGACAGACACTAGTTACCCGCTGTGCTGCGATCTTGACATATTGTCTGGTTGGTAAACACTGTGAACTCAGGAGAGTGTGAATGAACTGAGTTGGAAATAAATCATGGGCCACGGTGGGCAGATAGTGGCAGGCTTCAAGCAGCTGAGCACGGCCGTCTATGCTCCAGCATCTGCTCCTTCAGCAAAACTCCGGGGGGAAGAGAGACAGAGACAGAGAGAGAGAGAAAGCAGGGTCATCCCAAACAGGCTTTGCTATGGTTTGATGCTGCCTTGGAAGGGGATGAAGTCCACTGCAGAAATAAATCATGCTCGGCCTTGAATGGGAGAGGAGGGAACATTCTGGAGGGGTGGATGCTGGCATTTGGCAATGTTTTATTCTTCATCCAGCATTGCCAACGGGAAGATGGTTTAGGCAAATCAGTCAGTAGTTAGATTTCGTGTTTAGTGGCAATTATATCATCTACCACAGTACTCAAAGATCATTAGTATCAATATATTCATATGTCAACCATTTTCAACTGAAATTGTAGTTTGTTCGTAAAACGGTCATAAGTGACCCTATTTCTAAAACAGAAATCCAAAGTTACATAGACGAAGGATACCTCCAAATTGTTTCTTTAATCATGCGCATCATGCTGTAATCTCTGCTTTCCGTCGGCCCTCTGTCTCACAGCATCATGAGCCCAGGCATCCTGAAGGTTTAATCCGGCTGGATGTGTTGACGAAAAGCTCCTTACTTTCCCAAAGGAGATTACGGAATTGGTTTAGTCTGTGAATGCAGTGAGTTGAGTCAATTGATTTATTCTTTCAAAAAAAAAAAAGATTGCATTTTCTCCCCAAGCCAGTTAAGCCCACATAATTATTTCATCTGTTTGGGGAGACATCTGTACAGGAGAGTGGAGGTGCACTTTGGGCGAGTCTCTGGGCGATAGCCTGGAGATCAGGTGAACAGAGGTGTTTCTGTACCTGCTGAGATTATATTTGGAGTCAGCCATCCTGGTGCCAATTTCTGAGACTGGGTCAGAATGATGGGGAGGAAAAGCTGTTTAACATTGACAATGTTTGGGGATTTTTGATGTGTTAAGATTTTGGAGTAAGACTAGAGTGTTTTTTTTTCCTGAGATGGCAAATCAGCTACCTACTTTAGAACATCCTAGTACACAAGCAAAGCAGTACTAGTCTAGACATTTAAGCAAGTATGAATGAATTTAGTCATAAAACCATAACAGATCGCTGTGGAGTAATACCATGTGACATTTGGAACGACTTGGAACTGCTTTTGGTTAATGCATATCATTGGTGATAATGGAACGTTTATTGGTAAATCTAATATAGAACCATGGGGCATGGAAATAAGAGGCATTGGCTGCTATGGTAAATTAATAGGCACTCAATATTTGTTCAGCTCTCCTCTATCACTGCAGTGCATATGGCAGAAATTTGTATTGTGCAAGGAATTATGTCACCTGAGAATGTGCATGCATTCCATCATGTCCGTGTTGTTTATTATATTTCAAACAATGTCCATGTTTTATTATCAGCAGGAGTGCAAGTGGAAGCACAGTATCTTCATGGGACAGAACTTTAGGTAGAGTCTTCATCACCTTCACGTGTGGTTTTATTGCTCCCAAACGTTAAGGAGTCCTGAGGGAACCTTTAATGTGGGCTTTTTTGTTCAGCCACTGATACTGAAGAGCAGCTACGAGACTAGATTTGGGTGTTATTTGTGTACAGTAATCCTCAGAGAGTGATAAGGTGGTGGTACAGTAATCCTCAGAGAGTGATAAGGTGGTGTTTTCAGTTTTTAAGATGATGGTTGAGATGGGGTTTTGAGGGCCTGATACTTATCACAGGTACATGAATGACAAATGTGTCTGTCCAAACTGTCTGTCTGGAGCTTTGAGAGGTGTATGCATAACTTTTATCCTCATGTGTTTAGACACAGAAGGACAAGGAGTATCGAGGATAGATAGATAGATAGATAGATAAGTAGATAGATAGAGTGAGTGAGAGAGAGAGGGAGAAGAGAGAGAGAGTTGCTGCACACCAGAATTTTATGTCCTGCTACTGGACCCTCTGACTGAATAGACATGTATGTAGTGGCAGGCACTGTTTGAAGAACTGTAACTGATATTGGTTCAGAGCCTTATACACTTCTCAGTGACATCTACCACAGTCTGATGAGTTGTTTACTGTTCCTGTGTTTACTCAAAGTGAGTAATTTGTTTGTCTGCAAATTAAATGTAATATTTGTTTACTCTGACAAAAATGTAACAAAGCCCTGTGGTGCCAACCACCTCATTTACTAAAGAAAATCAAATGACAAACTTTTAGACATTTTCTGGTGATTTTGAAGACAAAGATGATGATTGGAAGATAAGGTAATGGTGATTGTAGCATTTTCCTCTCTTTCCTTGAATATGCAATGACATTTTTAGGCAGTATCTTATGCTTAGAGATAACTTATAAATCAATTCATTAACATAAATGAAAATATATGTAAATATATTAAACGTGTATGTGTGTAAGGTTAAGCATGTATTTAAAAAACCTCTATGCGGAATATGAGACAGGAACCGCATGGATTAATCAGAGCCTGGATTCCCACTGAATTAAGTCTTTGACCTTTGCATTTGCTAGGACCTCGCCTTAGTAACTAAGCAGCCAAAATTATACAGTCATGCTGCAGGAGATCTTGTTTTATTTACCCACGACTACAGCCCTTCACTGCAGCGCAGGTGGCAGCAACGCCCGACTGGAGGGAAGTGGAGGAGGAAGAGGGGGTTGCAGGGAAGAGGTGACTGAGGTGCTGGGTTGGCACAGTGTGCCAGGCTGGCCGCTCGCGGGTGAAGAGGTGTCGGTAGCGGGTGGGTGTTTGGAGATGGATGAACAGAAGAGTGGAAGAGAGGAGAGAAGAGAAAAGAAAAGAGGAGAGCTGGCACTTGTATCATGGGAAATCGATGGGCTGATAGATGGCCATGTCTGTCGCCGATGTTAAACAACTGGCCACTGATGAATTCTGCCCCTGATTGATGGCCAAGGCCCTGCAGCAGAGAATGGCCATTACGTGCCAATTTTTTGCCTTCCCAGCAGGGATGCCACACTGCGAGAGGTGTCAGTTTAAGCATGGCAGGCTTGATTGCCCGTAGATGAGAGAGATATTTGTTGCGATGTTTCTCCCATTTTTCATAATGGTCTCATTCAGTGCGTGTGTGTATGTGTCAGAGTGTTTCTGTGCATATGTGTAGCACAGAAAGAGAGAGAGAGAAAGAGAAAATAGAGGGAGGGAGACAGTGTGTGCTTAAACCATTTTGGTCTTTTAACTTTAAACATAAATGACAAGTGCAAATTTGATTTAGTCTACCAGTAGGACCAGAAGTAGATAATGTAATATATGAGGCAAATCAGAACTAGAATAAACCCAGCTGCATGTCAGTTAAGCCTTTCTCCATCTTAGTCTCTTAAGCCTGAGCTGAATCCCAAGGACTCTGGACATCATTACTGTATCAAAGGAGCTGAGGCTAAATGGCCCTCTTCACTGGCCCTCCCAACCACATGTACATCAAAGTGACCTCGATCTCTCCGCCACAGACAGCACTCAATGGCGAGTTGGAGTTTTCCGGATTAGAATTAGTGTTTTAATCAGAGGGAAAGTGATGGCACTCCGCCGTTCTGCTTGCTACACTTTCACGCATGCCCTTTGAAAGAGACTGATGGCTGTGCGTGCTTGAGAGAGAGAGAGAGAGAGAGAGAGTGTGTGTGTGTGTGTGTGTGTGTGGAGTCGTCCGATTGGATTTGGTCAGGCATGTGCTGTTCACATCCTCATGGGAGTTGGTGCTTAGTGCCTATTTTGCATGGTGTGCACTCTAGTACTTCTGTCTCAATGTCACCCTGATTTTTTCCTGCTTTTTCGAAATGATCCATCCATCCATATTCCAAAAATAAGCTAAAAAAGAGATTTGCATTAACTCTGAAACAAATGGGGATGTTTTGGGTAATTAGCATGATGCATTAGACAGGGTGAGAAAACAAGGCCAAATGCTTTGGTCGTCTGGTCACACATGTGCGAACGACTGTGAGTGGGTACACTCTCGGCTTGGAGTCGGTCTGTTCGCACATGCACAAATACACACTTTAGCTTCTATCAACACAGATGTTCTCCTCTCTTCCCTTAACCAAACAGAGTGCTGTATGGCACAGGGGCCTCCCATCTCACCCCCGCAGTCACCCCCATCCCCTCCATGGTGTCTCTCAGGGAAACTGAGCAACAGGAGGACTCCTTAATTACCGTATGTCTCCCGGCAACAGTGGAGGTCCCTTTCCACCTCTTCCTCTCCTCCTTCCTCCGAGAGAGAGAGGTTCTATTTGACTCTTCCTTTTTTCCTCCTCTGCTTCACTCTCATTTCTGTGTCTGCTTTGTCTCACTCCCTGTACCTGTAGATCTCTTGATAGCTTTTGATTTGTCCAGCCCTCCATGTTTATCTCCTGTATTTACATTTATGAAGGGGATTTTGTCTTAAGAAAATCCCAGTTGAATTCCACTTTTTCCTTTGATTCTTCTGTACTGTGATGCACACATTCACTCTTCTGTGCTCATCCGCTGTAGCCTGAGGGCTTTTTTGAAGGTTGTTTGAGGTCTTGGTTTTAATAGTGTTAGATTATACCGCCAGACCAGCTTGCATCTAAAGTCACTCCCAGAGTCTTTCATCTTCACTGATACCCGAGATTCTAGCCGCCCACTCCCGATTACCTCCTCCTCCTCGCACTCTCTCGACTGTGACAGACAGATTGCTCCTCTCGCACTGCTAGAACCAGTAAAAAAAAAACAACTATTCATCATTGCACCCCTTGTGCCTTGTGTTTGCACTTGAACTTTTTGTCGTTGTCCCAGATAGAGTGTAGCTTGTCATTTACTCCACTTGTCTCAACTGTAACTGTTCCAGTTCTACTAGTGTGACCTCTGGCTCTATTGATAGCCCAGTGCTATAAAAGACCCATTGGTTCTCACACCTTGGTGCTCATTTCATTAAGAAAAACCTTTTAGACCTTTTCTTTTTAAGTTATCTAAAAATCTCTTTACGCTTGGATATTCTGTATGATATGAATACATATTACTGCATTAGTAAATGTATTGTTGCATAACAATTATTTATAGATAAAACAAATTCTATTATTGTTTTATAGATTATTTTAATGTTTTATAACTTTTATTCCTCTCTTTTATGTCTGTGTTTTTTGAAGCAAGCTTGGGTTTAATGAAAGCCATTTATTTCTGTAAAACCCCTTCCTGAGACATATGTCAAAGTTGCATCCTGAATGAGAAGTATGCGATGATGTAAACTGACTAGTAAAAAACAGAGGAGCTAGACGGAGAGCTCTTAAATGAAACGTCCTCTTGGGTAATTGAAGTAAAGTAATTCTCATTCAGTCATCTGTTTTCTTAATTAAAATTGTATTTTTGTTCCTCAGTGCTGTCTCTCAGGAAGCAATAAAACACTGATGCACTCTTCATGGGAGTAAAACAAATGCTAGGATAAATATTTATCAGCATGAGTGCAAGACTGGGCCTGAGCAAGACTGCAGGATGCCCGCTCTGCTTCTAGACCAGGATGCTTTCTTGGTATAACAGTGAAGGTCCACATAGGCCCACACTCCACATGCAGTATTTTAGTAATTTTGTCTGTGTGTGTGTGTGTGTGTGTGTGTGTGTGTGTGTTGGGGGGGGAGGGGATAGAAAATCACTGCTCAGTGCTCATAGCTCATTTCTCTTTTTGTACCAAAAGAAAGTAATTAAAACCTTCTATGTTAAAATGCACCAGAGTTCTTTAATGCAACATCCTTCTCTACCCACATTTCAAGCATTCTGGACGGTGGTTGTATCCTAAAGTATACTGTGTGTGTAGTCAATGTGCACACTATGTCTCCTTAAAATTTGGCTTCATGTTGTATATTTGAACTATGACTGCCTCATGAATACCGTACTGCACTGTGAATAGGCTACTGCATACTATCAGTGTCTCCCTGAGATACTAATGTATCTGGCTCTACCTGTGGGACATGATCAAGTGTCTGTCTGCACTACAAAAATGGTGTGTTATCCTCTGTACGTCTGGTTCCATGAGGCTGTGTACTCATGGCCTGCTATACTGCCTGTGTTTTTTTTCAGGGGGGCATTCTCTGAGGTAGTCCTGGCAGAGGAGAAGAGGACCCACAGGCTGGTAGCCATCAAGTGCATCCCAAAGAAGGCCCTGGAGGGCAAGGAAAACAGCATTGAAAATGAGATCGCTGTCCTGCACAGGTGATATAAACCATCTTTTGCAGTGCCCTGTCTGGTGGGAAAAAAAGATTCTTTGTGAGTCTAGAAGAAAAATAATGATAAAAACTTTTTTTCATGCAGCCCATGTACATGGTGTGAGGTCTATGCCTGCATCTCATGTTTTTTTTTTCAAGATGTTACTGTATGCTGGAGAAATTATAGTGATGTTGTCATAGGCTGCTCTCACGCACATGCCCTGGTGTGTGTGAATTATTTAGTGAACAATCCAGCCCTGAAATTCACCAGATTAGAGTGTGAGTGTGCTGAATTCACCCTCATCTAGGAGGTGAAGTCAGGAGCTCTCTCCATGTTTCATGAATGGCAGCTGTGTTCTGTATGTGTTCTCTCAGACATTCCTGTTGCTATCAATGGTGCATGACGCTGCTGCACCAAACCCCCCGCCTCCTCTGCCAGGGCCCCAGTGTCAGATCAGGAAGTCAGGAGAACATTTCCTCCTTTTTCACTGTACTACTCTTCATTGTGTGAGTGTGTGTGTGTGCGTGTGTGTGTGGTGTGTGTGTGTGCGTGCGTGCGTGTGTGTGTGAGAGTGTGTAGGAAATGCAGCGTATGCGTTCAATTAGGCTGATAAAAGCATGGTATCAGTGTGCAAAAATGCTGGGAATTGTGCACCGGAAATGTCAGGACTACAGAAGATAGACCTATTTTTAGTGACACTGTTACCAGGGCAACAGCACACACAGAGGTGGGGATGTTATGGAGGTTCCCTACAGCAGTGTTGTGAAGGAAAGGAAGAGACAGGGAAAGAGGGAGAGAGAGAGAGAGAGAGAGAGAGAGAGGGGCAGCTAAAGAGATGGAGAGAGAATAAGTGAAAGAGAGAGATGGAGGGGAAGGGAGGCACTGATGACAGAGAAATGTAAGGAGACAGAGTGGGGCTGAGAAGATCACTGAAGTCTACTGTAATACTCATTTTCTTCTATATTTAGAGGGGAAAAAAGCAAACAGGACTGGCAGGAGGGAAGAATTAGGGAGAGAGTGGGAGGGGAGGATGCGCGTGCGAGTGTGTGCACACTCAGCCCCATGTGTCTCTGCGGAGACATCCACAGCAACCCAGCCTCACGTGTTCATCTGTATGCTAGAGCCACTATTTACTTCGACCTGACAGATAGCAATTTCCATGACATGCTAATTGCCAAGGCCCGTTTACTCCGTCCTGTCAGTGCTGGAGAGAGCAGCACCCAGCACCAGTAATGAATATAAATGATCCCCAACTAAACCGCACCATCAGTCAACCGGGTGCCTGTCTGCCTGCCTGTGCCATGGCGCGCGCCCAGTTTGTCCGCATTGTGGCTTACAGGTGAACGTCAATTTCTGTTTGAACCAGCACGCCTCAGTTTGAGGACCCTTCCGTCAGTCATAGAGCTGAAATGTTATGCAGGCGATGGAGGTTAAACGGATTAGAGTGGAATTGCTTCATGGCCCAGGACAGGCTACTTCAGTGCTAGATATAACCAAATCAAAGCTCAATTCCCAAAACCATCTGATGCAGCATAAAGGATATGTATGGTGTAGGCGGCTTCAAAGCTCTGCATGCGGTCCGGTGTCTATTGTAATTGAGTTTATCCAGTAGGCCTAGCCATTGTGCATTTGACACAGTAATCAAATGGTACTCATATGACATTGTAATCAAATAGAGACAGAGATGTGGTTACATCCACTCAGGTTATGCTTTCCCCCACAGCCATGGTCAGCGTGGGCCTACTAATACACAAATTTTGTGATGGTACTTTTCTGAGGTTATTTTACACATTGAAGTATACCGACCATAATCTGTGAACCTTTAAAATAATGAAAAGTACAACTTTTTCTCTTAGAAAAACATGAACTAGTTCTAGTTACATGGCCGTGTCTTGGCATCCTCGCCATCTAGTGACCAAGCGCCATCTAAGATTCAAAAGGTGGGCTGATGTATGGCACATCTACTGTTGATGTTTCCACCCAGTAAGCAGCCCAGTATTCCTTATATGACATGTCACTATTAGAAGCCAAACATTTCTCCATCACTGTACAATGACAGAGATTTGGCACACACTTCAGAAAAACAGCATGCTAATGATAAAGTCAGCTATGGAAGCCTTACTGTTTGTGTTGCTTATCACAGATGTAAAATGTATAATGTTGGACTTGTTTTTCAGAATAAAGCACACTAACATTGTGGCTCTAGAGGACATCTTTGAGAGTCAGTCCCACCTGTACCTGGTGATGGAACTGTAAGTTCCCCTCAGACACCAGATTATTTATGTGGTGTTCTTAAGCAGCGATGCCCAAGTGTACGACTTCCTCTGTGCTTTCCTCTTAGGGTGTCAGGGGGAGAGCTGTTTGACAGGATAGTGGAAAAGGGTTTCTACACAGAAAGAGATGCCAGTAAACTCATCTGTCAGATCCTGGATGCGGTCAAGTATCTCCATGATATGGGCGTTGTACACAGGGACTTAAAGGTACAGGAAGTTGTGTCTTTGCCTGTCTTGTCTATGCAGAGTACATTTTTCTTTTCTCAGACACATAAACAGTGTATGAGTCATATGACAGTCATGACTCGCATATTTCTTCCGGTTCAGTTAATGGCCGCTCATGTGAATGTATTTGTTTAGTGTTGCTCACAGAGATGCACTGCAGAGGGTTGTAAAATTTGTCCATTGCTTACAGATTTCACTAGCCAGGAACTACTTTTACTAAAATGCACCCATGTTAAGAGAGGGTTCATTTCAGAATGGTTCACAGTGGTTGTTGCTAATGTTTTGGTCATGCTGTTCATTATCTTCAGCCAGAGAACCTGCTGTACTATAGCATGGAGGAGGACTCTAAAATCATGATAAGTGACTTTGGCTTGTCCAAGATTGAAGACTCTGGGAGTGTGATGTCAACAGCCTGTGGGACCCCAGGATATGTGGGTCAGTACAGTGAACAGGATTTTTTTTCTTTCTTTCTTTGATTTACTTAATTTTCTTTCTCTTTAAGCTGCACTTAATCGTCTTTCTTGATGGAAATGCATCCCATACAGTCTCTGCTACTGGTATTTGAGCTTGTGGTTTATATCCAGTGCAGTGCATGCTGGGCTCTCAGGAGCTTGGAGAGAGAGCCCAACCTGTTCAAGTGCTCTGAGTCAACAGTTAGTACTTCAGAAGTGCTCTCTCTTTCCCTCTCTGTGATATTCCCTATGGCCTGGCCAAACCAATAAATGATTCAAAAAGAGAAAGAAATGAGAACTAACGTAGAGACCAGAGAAGAGCTCCACCTCTCTCTCTCTTTTTCTCCCTCTTTACTCTCTTTCACACAGAAACACACTCTTACATCCTCTCTCTGTTTCTCTATCATAAATTGTGGCTTGTGTGGTTTGTGTCTCACAGCCCCTGAAGTATTGGCACAGAAACCCTATAGCAAGGCAGTTGACTGTTGGTCCATCGGTGTCATCTCTTACATTCTGTAAGTCGTGTGTGTGTAGAAGGGTTTTTTTTAATGGGTATAGAACTACATTAATGCCAGTGAATGATTATACTGTCACAAAGTAAACAGTGTTGTAGCACTTAGCATTGATAACATGGTGTATAGTCTATTCTGATTCCACCCGGTCATTTGAGGGTACTTTTAACATGTCCTTGTGACCTTCATAGATAGAAATCAGATAATCACAGCTATGGTAGTAAAGTAGCCATGGATGTTTTTGCAGATATCATGCTTGGCTTTGTGATTAGGACCATTGCTGTGTTGTAACTGTTATGTGCAAAATAATTTTGTCTTTCAGTTTATGTGGATATCCACCATTTTATGATGAAAATGATGCCAAACTGTTTGAGCAGATCCTCAAAGCGGAGTACGAGTTTGATTCTCCATACTGGGATGATATATCAGATTCTGGTACCTTCTTTTCCCTTCTCTACTCAGATTTCACTGGCTCTTTTTTGTCTTACATTTGATCTTTCTGTCTCTGCCTCTTACTTTCCCTCGTCCTCTCTACTGTACACAGACATAGAAATTCACTGACACCGTCCAGATTCACTCCCTCCATTTCTCTCCAGCAACCCCCCCTCACACACACACACACAAGACTCTGTTTTTTTCTCTGCACTTTCCCTCTCCCTTTCTCTCTTACCCTCCCATTGTGTCTCTCGTTCCTCCTCTCTCTCTTACATACACATACATACACACACACACACACACACACATAGCTGCACAAACACACACTCTTCCTGTCTAAGCTAAGAATAAATGTGCTCATCTAGCCTCTCTCAATAATCCTTGAATGCATTGAATGTAATCTTCCCCAGCCAAAGATTTCATCTGCCACCTTATGGAGAAAGACCCAGCAGAGAGGTTCACATGTGAACAGGCTTTACAACACCCATGGTACGACCTTACCCTCCTCTGCTGTTCTCTTGCCCACAAATCCTTCAAAATCACTGCACTTGTTCCACAACACTCCCCTCTCTATCTACAAATCCTTCAGTCGTTTGAAACAAATTGTCAGTCTAATCCCTGTTTTGCTTCTGCCTTTTATCGCCCCCCTTCCAACCAAAGGATTTCTGGTGATACGGCTCTCGATAAGAACATCCACGAATCTGTCAGCGCTCAGATCAAGAAGAACTTTGCAAAAAGCAAATGGAAGGTGAGTGCTACACCATCCGGTCTTCTCCCTAGCACAGGACCATGGTGAATAGATGTAGTATATTCCTTTAATTATTGTACCTCACACCACTACCTCACAACATGCTGCTATCATAAAGATAAATATATAAAAATATAAATATAAAAAAATAGAATAATAAAAAATATATTTTAAATGAACATGAAAAGTTTTCTTGAATGAATCATAATTCAGTACTTGATGAAATGCCAGTGGCAGCATGCTATATTAATGAGCAAAATGAAGACATTCCCATTATCATCTGCCCACCTGTCATCTTCGCCCTCCCCTGCAGCAAGCGTTCAATGCCACAGCTGTGGTGCGGCACATGAGGCGGCTGCAGCTTGGCACCAGCCTGGAGGGCACCAGCCACATCACCCCCACCAGCCCCTGCCATGGCCACCTACTTCTGCCCACCGAGGATGTCGAGGAGGAGGCGGAGGAGGAGGAGGAAGATGACGAGGACGGTGGGTGTGCCTCTGATGTTGGAGGAGTGGTGTAAACATGCTCACTCCTCCTAAAGAATGAGCAAGAATGAGAGACCTAAAGAATGAGCATGATCAGCATCAACATCTGGATGACTGTTATAAACACCTGGGTCATGTTGAAAGTTGGCTAATGACTGACAGTGGATTAACTCAGACTTACAACCTATGATGTTCATAATGGGTAGTCTGGGAACCACCAGACCCACATCAAACTTCCAAAAGCTTCTCAGAAGTGCTGCAAATGTATCATTCATGTAAAGTCAGTTTTAATTGCAGTTGTTAACTCAATTTGAGGGAAATCACAACGGGCGTAGTATAACTATAGACAGTAATTCATTGGTGTTGAATCTTGTGCTGCATAATTTGATTGGTTCCTGGATTTTTCAGTAGATGTATTCATTTTCATCGTCTCTGGCTTAACCAGATGTCGTGACTAAAAAATCACTGAGGTGGACACACAATGGCGGTTTGGGAGCTTTATGAGAGAAAGGGTTTTAAAAAAGTGTTCATTTTAAAATCACATTTACATAGCTGCCGCCAACACCAGTCTTATAAGGAAAACAGATCTTACCAGTTGGGGATCCTCTTAAGAATTGAAACCAGGATGACCAGTAAAGTCTTTGTGACCAGGATCGCCAGAAGTGTGGAGGTAACTGGTTCTCCCTCTCTCACTCTCTCTTTCCCTCTGTCCGGACAGGCTCTCAATGTGGAGAGGAGCGCAGGGGCAGCGCCGACCGGGACAGCTTGAGAAGCTGCACCTATTGCTGTCGACCGTCCAGCCGAGTCTGAGTACAACAGCCTAGAACCTAGAACACAAAACCTAACCCATCCCCCAAGCACCCCCTCTCCCCCCTCAAAAACCACCACCAGTCTGGTGCAAAATACAGAGTTATCCCACCAGCATCCACTAGGAGGAGCTGTGTCAACAGTGGGAAGTGGGGATGGGGAAGTAGTCTCCTGGGGCCAGGTGCATATTTGTTTTCTGTAACATGCTTAGACACAACAATAGGGCCTAGATGTGGGTTGGAACACCTTGCAAATGGAAGAGCAAGTGAGAAAGTTGTAGTGTTGTGTCAGAAGCCCACTGGGGATTGGAGCTCTTGTGACGATGTCACAGAGTTGGACACTGATAATTTCACATCAAAATTTCAAGTTGCCCTCAGATGTGCGAGCTAATCAGCTGATCGCCACAATCATGCCTTGCCCTTGCCCCAAGAGACCAGGGAAAGTCATTTAGGAGGACCAAGTCAGCACAGCAAGGTATTCAGGTGCAGGGAGGCTGGAGGAAGGATAGAAAGACTTTATCTTAACTTCCTTTTATTTTTGATTTTATTTTTGAGCTGTTATGTTGTTTGCTTGCTTGGGTTGAAAGAGCGGAGCTGACACACTGTGTGTGCCAAACGTTTATTTACACGAGGTTAGTTGTAAGATCAGGGGTGATGGCACTGAGTGCCATGTCTTTAGTTTATGACCACTTTGTTTTGGCTTTGTTTTGTCCAACTTAGTGACTTTCATAGCATCAGAAAATGGACATTTGTGTATGAGAGCTGTCTAATCCCAAAAATTAGCCCTGAAGTCATTAAATTTGCACCCACAAAAAATACACTTTCTTAACACAGCGTGCTTGATAACAAGGTTAGATTTCACACAGCAGATTGTTCAAAACTGCTCATTTCCTAGTAGCACTAATCTAGGAACACTATGTTTTTCCCCTGTCTTGGTTTTTATTTATTTATTTAATTTGATGACATTATTTCTTTATTTCCAATCTTTTTGGATTTTCACTATTCAAGCAATGCTTTCTGGATGAGCCCCTGCATGGGACTATGGAAGAATGGGGATATTATTGCATCACTTGAACTCTGTATTCTGTGTCAGACTGGATTTGTGTAACAGTTGTGGTGAGGAGGGTTTGCATGCATAAGTGGGACTATACTACAAAATGTTATGGAAGTGGAAAGGGGGGCCTAACGGCTGTTCTGTTCTCTGAGGCACAAACTGAGATCCCATGAGATCCCCACCAGCCTCAGGGCTCCACAGTCCTGTCAGGCATGAGAGAGAGTGAGAGAAAATAAGAGAGAGAAAGAATGGGGGGAGTGTATGAGATTTGAATCAAGCTGTTATGTAACAGATTTTGACAGGGGCAAGAAGGGAACCTCTGTGACTGCGTGCCAATAAGAGAGAATCACAGCAATGTCTTTCTCTACACAGCATGGAGAAAAAGGCATCCAAATGGAGCCTCCGTGATGGTTCAGAATAATAGATGCTTGCATTCCCAGAGGATGATCACCTGATCCATGTTTGGCCCTGTTTTATATCCACAGTAGAGAGCCACAGCCAGACAGCAAGGTCCAGTCTGCTTTGATGCATACGTATAGGTCACATACCATCGCCTACACATGTAGACCACATTCCATCTTGTAACAACAGGATGAGGCAGTGAATCATTACGGCTTTGTAAGAGGATACCCCTCTCTCCTGTGGTCACCTGCTTGCTCTCGAGACAGAGGGAAGGGATCTCATGTTTGTGCTCTCTGTCTAAACTGTACTGTGCACCTCTGTAGAGGAAGTCCAATGTTTGCATGATCTGGTTAATATGTTTACATGTAAGCGATGAGCGATGAACAACTTATAAACATATAATATACAAATGTGTACATATAAATATGTCATTATTATGATATTACTACTATCATTATTATTATTGTTATTCAGACACCCCCAAGACAGGACACACTTGTACTCAGAAATCTAGTATAATGTGGGCAACACAATTATTATTTCTTTTCTGCACTGCCAAAGGCGACCTGTGTATAGCTAATGGGACCTATGACTCAGACATGCTGCGTCCTCCCCAGTGCTATGCTGATGTGCTCTCCTCATAAGTTCACTGGAGACTGCAAGCTTTCCACTGGAGGCTCTAAACCTTGGTCTACTGCAAGTCTAATCTCTTAGTCACAAAGCTAGTGTTTTATAAGCATATGCAATGCAAGCCACCCTATTTGCATCTCTATGGACATAATGGATCACAAAATATCATGGATATAGTTATGATGCTATAACGCTTGAATGAATCCCATTGCAGATGGAATCCAGAGTGATGAAAGGAGCCTTATGTAAAGTGACTAACAATCAGTCATGATCCTGGAAGTGACATCATGACACATTAAGCTACAGTCATGCTATCATACTCACACTTTCAGAACAGACGAGCAGTGTCTGGAAAATGCCTTAGACCAAGGTTGAGAAGCCTCTCTACACAGTGATGAGCATCTTGTGGTCTTAATTTCTTGCCTAGTTTTCCCACTTCACCCTGATTCACCCACTTGCAGTGGTGCCATATTTTGGTTCTGGAATGCGTCCTTGGTGCCCTCAGCATCAGCCTAGGCTTCTTTCAGCAGTCAGTCATCAGCCGATTGGCCTGAGTACTCATTTGTGCCGATTGGCTTGGTGTCCCTCCATGGGTCAGCAGGAGGATGACGGGACAATGGACTGCTTAGTCATTCTGGCTAGTGGGGGCTGAGTCACAGACCAAGGAGGAGACTGGAAGGCATAGGGGTTCTGGCACAGCCAGTGGAGGCTGTCCTTGCTGTCTGACATTCTCAATCATTAGGCTTAGTTGCACAAGACACTACAGGAAACACACACCAATATCACATTCAGAACTATTCAATGCATTTGAAGGATTGGCAAAAAGTGATGTGGCACTTCTGCAATGATAACATAACTGATCTTTTAGATATTATAGCGTGTAAAATTGCTGCACAGCGGTGTACTAAAATTATTAGGGTTTTGAAACTCTTTAGTTAACTTACCAATTTAGATCATAACTGTTTGGAGCTGGCCGGTTATGCAAATGGTGTGTGAAGGGCTTAATATTAGTCCCTACCTTAGGTGTCCATTTCAGCTAAACCGGGTTGTTATGTTTTGTTGGGTGAAGTACAGTGTCTCTTTTTACAAATGTTTTTTGTTTGTTTGTTTGTTTATTTGTTCGGCTGAGTAAATTATTCAAGTGACTGTGATGAGTCAGCACAGAAGCACTGGTTATTTCAATACACAAGTATGTGTATTATATATATATAATTATATATATATATTGTATATCCTTTTTTGTAAAAGCTGTTTTGAGCTACTAATGTATGGATGCAATGCATCATGGGTTACTGATCAACACACAAGATGCCACTGATTTGTAACCTTAGAGATATGGTAGCAGGATCTGAAATAAAAATCCCTTGTCTATGCATTGCGTGTTCTGTTGCATTTGTAAACAGGCAAATTTAATGAACAGATGGTGTTGTGCGCGTGTGCACACACACACACACACACACAAACAATGTGATGGCTATTTTGAGACTCTCAGCCCAGGTGACTTGCAGCAAAAGCAAAATCTGCAACACAAGGAGGCCTGGGTGTTTTTGGCTGCCTGACCATTTTAGCATTGCAGAGTGGTGGCCACCTTGTATTCCCTTAGACCATAAAATATGCAATAGATTGGCCAAAATAGTTTTCACAAGCCTCAATGCACAACTGTACTTCAAGGTCCCTTTATTTTTGTAATTTTCATGAACAGTATTGCTTGGGAATAACCCGTGTGTCCTCTAAAATATATTAGTCTATTTGTATACAGCAGTTTCGGTGACATGTACAGTGTGTTATATGTACTGTTGATAACTGAACACTAGATTGTGTAATGCACCGTCTAAGCCACTGCAATCATTGCAAAATTGCATTCTATTTTTGTTCATCTTGTCAATACAAAATACAAAATTCCTTTCAGCACATATCAGTACGTTTTTACTGGAAGTGGTTTAAGAGGGCTAATAATTTCACAGCAATGAAAACCATTGACTGTTGAATTCAACTCCCATCTAAAACGCCAGTCCCTGACACCTAAACAAGGCAGGCAAGTTCTCTGGAAAACACTTGGTCCAGTTATTCCATATACAGTAGACATCACACATTCTAACCTTGGTTTGTTGTGTAGTGGTCTTTAAACTGACAGTCCACATTCTACAAACAAAAGTGCTTGGCTGCAGACTCATTGATACTATACATGTATTGTATGTTATGTGACATGGGCAGATGTTAGGTTAACAGAATTTAACTGGTTCAATTCGGTACTACCGCGCCAAAACAATGAATACATGTTCTGGAGGATGACACTACTGCTCAAACCCAGTTGCCCACACAGCTCCCTGAATCCCTTCTTTCTCTTCACATGTCTCATGCCACAGGCCAACTTTCTTCTCCGTACCATTTCCATCTCAGATAGTACTGTAGCTCACAGAGCTCCTGCTCCACGCAATACACGATCCCAATCAGTGCATGCAGTTCTCCCCAACTTCCTCTTTGTCTCTGGAGTCTATACCATGCTGGTGGTCCTCCTCAGGTTGTCTTTGACCCGAATGAATTCAGGCTCGCTTGCTGTCTGCTCTCGCTGGTTGTCCAGCTCTCTCTCCAGCTGAAACAGCATGGAAACAAAGACAGTTACAGCAGTTTGCATGAAAGGAAATAATGTCCAATGGATGAAGAGGGATTACTTCATGCACAGATAGGATTATATATCTTAATATTTATGCCCTTGTGAAGTTTTCATTGTGTTCACAAGGGCTGCAACTATCGAATATTTTGGAGACAGCAAGTGTGTCTGTGTACGCGCGCGTGTGCGCATCCTGGCGCGTGGGAGCGAGAGGGAGAGGAGCGGAAAACATCTTCATATTAAAAATCATGCTTAGTCATTACTATAGACAAATAGCTAGCGTCAACTTTTACGCAGCTTTGAAGCTCCGCTTGTAAACGGCAGTTGGGCTGAAACAATTACTCGAGTAAGTCGAATAATTCGACTACAGAAAATGTTCGAGGCAAATTCTTTGCTCTGAGGCCCCGTTAAATTCCTATCAACAAAGTGAATCTTTAAAAAAAGTCTCTGCTATGATATCATTAATATGCTCCGAAGTGTTATTGAAGCGCATTTAAAGAAATAAAGCTGCGTGGTTTCTTTTACTGTCTGGCGAAGCCAGAAAACCAAGCTCACGGCGGGGGGACAATGTAGGAAATGTGTACATTTAATGTTTAGTAAGGAGGACAAGGTCATGCACTGTATAGGTTGCACTGTAAAAGAAACCACGCAGCTTATATCTTTGAATGCCCTTCGATAATAAAACTTCGGAGCTAATTAGTAGGCTACGAAACTCGAGTGGTATCATAGCAGCGATTTTTAAAAGAAGATTAACTTTGTTGATGGAAATTTAACTTCAAGGGAAAGAATGTGCCTCGAACATTTTTTGTAATCGTATTATAAGAGTTATTCGAGTAATCGTCCCATCCCTAGTGTTCACTGGAAATAACCACTAACAAGCACCCTCCCAGGAGCTCAAACTAAGATTGGTAGGAATCTTTGTGATGAAAGCGATAACAAGCTCCCTCTGGATTTGAGGTCATTCAAGTTCAACAGAGGCGTAAATAAAACCAACAAAAGAAACAACAGAGGAGTAAATATGTCACTTAAATAGTCATAGGATACTGCTCGTTGTCTAAGCAGGACCTCAGCACAGCAGTTCATCCACTTAATACCAGACCAAAAATTAAGAGGGCATACCACTGCTCACTCACTGGTCACTTCTCTGCCTTCAATGGTGTCATAAATCACAATAAAACTTAAAACCTCCTTCTGCCCCCTGGTCTATCTGTCAGCCTGAAATTCATGCCTTTGTTGGACAGGCGGCAACCCTGGACTGCCCTCCTTACAGTGGTGACTCCTCAGCTACCCTTGAATTCTGACATTGTGCCCCTGACCCCAGAGACTGCAGGGAAAGTGCGATAACAAGTCATAGCTTGAGTAGTCTAGCTCTTTGAAGTCACTGCTCCCTGTGCTGGTATTTTGAGGATTTTGTCTAGTTGTATTTATGCTCAATTTAATTTTTTTTTAATTACATTCACTTTACTCACATATTATTACTGTTGAGGTCTTCCAGAATATAACCATATGTGTCACTTTTGCATAGTTGTTTTAAGTTAGATGAAATGCTTAAAAATGTCAAGGTTTACCTGCCCCAAAGTGCCTCGGATCCCAGTGCTAGGAATCAGATGGAGGGAAAGCATAGCCTAGAAATCAAGATGTACCCTAGCGGTAGCAAACAGTTTTGCTCAGCCACGACCAGTACATCTAGTCACGAGCCATAGGGCCTCAGTACCCAGTGGTAGCTTATCAGCTTATCAGTGTGAAGAGACAGTTTGAAAGACAATCGCTGATTCCACCCCTTGGATTGAGCCCAGTCTATCGGCCATGGCCAAACTATACATTTTGATGTTATCGCCTGGTTTGTCAGGATAGGGAGAGCAAATATTTGGTGATTAAAATACCACCCCAATTAATCAGGAAATACAGTGTCTACAAAGTCAATATTGCAATGACATTTTAATGATCTGTTTAAAGGTGTGAAGCCCATTATCAGCGACAGCTTCCTGTAGGCTACTGCCGGAATGAAAAATTGTAAGTTTACAATTTCAAAACGTTAACTGATCATTAGAAAAAACATTGTGCAAACATGTTAACACATCTGTTAACTGTGAATCATGATTAAAGGAGCAATACTACTGGCCTTCTTAAGACAAGATGAGCACTGATAGCATTAGCTAATAAGGATTAAGTTACACACAAACAGAACTTTCTTCTAAAACATGTTAATCAATTTCTGTTACATTAAATGAGGGCTATTTCATGTGAGGAATGACCGCTTACGAACAGACAATCTTATACAAGTCCCGATACTAGTAGTCCTTTTACAAAAGACTGTAAAAACTGTCTCAAACCAGAATCAGTAGAGTAGAAGTGGGAGACCTTGGGCACAACTGAGTGAGAGGTCAAATACATTGTCAGTGTCTGGTTTGAGAAACAGATGTTTTACAGGTTCTAAACCTGCACCCTCTTCAAAACCAGTATCCCCATCAACAAAAAAGGTGACTTCTGGACAGTGGAAAAGAAAAAAAGCAAAAGCAAAACCAGCCCAGACTGGCCAATAAAAAGGAATGATGAGATGAACATAAATAAGAAAAGACAGCTGACAGAAAAAGACTGGAAGAAAGAATTATGGACAGGCAAGTTGGAAGTTTTTCACATTACAAAGAAGATTATGACCAAATTCTGCAAGTGTGTTTGACTAGGAAGGTATAGGAAGTGTGCCTGGCAGTCTGGGGGTGCTCTGGTGGCATTAAACAGGAATATTTCTACTGGATAAAAATAATCTTACAGAATGGCCATCACCCACGTTCACACTGCCCTACCACCCCCTGAAAATGATGCTTGATTAAAGGCTGTTTCCCCTAAAAAAGAACACAGTGAGACAAAACAGCTTTAAACTATCCACAAACCATGTAGGGAAGAAGTAATCAGATAATATTTTGCCTTTAATGGTTTGTAAAGTAAAGGTGACCCCAAACGTTTGAACAATAGTACTAGTTTATGTTAATGTCTGTGCCTGTGCCTATGTCTGTGCCTGTGTGTGTGTGCATGTGTGTGTGTGTGCATGTGTGCATGTGTGTGTGCATGTGTGTGCATGTGTGTGTACCATGTCCAGCCTCTGCTGCCTCTTGCGCAGCTCCTGCTCCAGAGGGGAGGCCTTCCTCTTCTGCTCGTCCTCTTTGCGTTGCCTGATCTGCAGCTGCCGTCTGCGGTGCTCCAGGACCCGCTGGAGCTCTGGTTTCTCCTCGGGCACAGGGCGCCTGACACACATACACACACACACACAAAACACACGCACTCACACATTCTAATTTCCAAGCAATGTCTTACTGTATTTACAATAAAGCAATAATTTGACTTGAAGGTGCTACTCAGTGTAAGTGGCTTTGTCCCCCACACACACATGCATGGTGAAATCTGTGTGTGTGTGTGTATGTGAAAAATATGTCAGTTTGGAGTCAGGACAGATATTTTTTATTTGTAACATGTGAGGGATAATGTATTGTCCACCGGTTATTATAGGAAAATATTTCCCGACAGGATGAACAGGACCCTGAATGAATCAGAAGAGTCTCTTCATGGAATGACAATTTGCTGTTCTTTGTTCTCTTAACAGACTTATCATTGCAAAAGAGACATTCCACACAAGGTCTAATAGTTTTCTAACCATTGGATTGGATTGGACTGAATTGGATTGCAGCACTGCAGTGGATTACAGACCTTTTAGGACTGCCGAGGGATATATTACTTGGACTCACAGCAGGGCCAGTTAGGCAAACATTTAAAGCAAACCATGCAAGTCTAATTAACTCCCTACTAATTACCTAATAAAAGTTGTTTTCACTGTTAACTCTTCTATCTCTTAAAAAAGACCCTATACTACCCTGACTCACATACTGTCTGTTTCTGAGAAAAAAGATTAGATCCAAATCATTCATTCTAAAGTGTTCTGATGTTCAGACTGTTTTGACTAGCATATTATTTTGACTGATGAAAAAATGACAGTGGCGAAGAACCACTCATTTTTTCCCTCATAACCAAATTTGGTGTCTGTTTGGTAGCCTGCTATACTGTACCTTAGCTCATGCCAAGCCTACAGCACTGACTAACACCACTACTCAAGAGCAAATCATCATTTTGTATGCTGTTTGTCCAGTCTTTCAGAGGGAAGAAGTTGTTCCTCGGCCTGGTTCCTCTGGTCCCACCAATAGTGCATAATGTTCTGTTTCAGATGAGGGAGCGTAGGGGTAAACAACCTATTGGCAGGGTGGAATCATTCAAGATTCCAACACCAACACCAGATGTTACCGAGAGTGGACACTAGCTACCCTCTACTACAGAAACTCAGTCAGCTTGTTGGTGGTGGTCAACTTTTTTTTTTTTTTAAACTATGCTGGCTGTGTAGTTGTTCCAGAGTGAGGTTAGTAATGCACACTTCCAAATACTTGAAGCATGTGACCACCCTAACTAGTGCTACATCCCCAAATGCATTTAGTAGACGCTTTTTTCCAGAGCAACTTACATTTGTCAATAGTCAGTTACTTCAGGGCCTGTCCCCCCTACAATTTTTACCTCACAGAGTTTCTGGGTCAATCACCCAATCCATAACCATCAGAAAAAAAGATCAGATCACCTTCAAAAGTACTTTATTCCCTATAATGGTAAATACCCTAAAGGACAAATATGATCTTTATATACTAGAAAAAGAATGAAACGCTACAAATATATGGAGGTTAACAGACTGAACATAATATATGGAGTATGCCTCTAGGGACAGACTGTTTGGAAAATCTGCACATATGGTCAATATGAAACAGCATATACTCTTGGTACTTTTAAATACAATGTTCATCATGCATTATTTTGCCAATCCAAGCCCTGGTCCCTTAATGAATGGATCTCCTCTTGGGGAGGTGCTATTCTGTCCCAAATTTTTCAAATTCTGGTTCCAATTGTCTTAATCTTTATTTTGATCATCAAATTGTCCTGTTGCGCTGTAAAGTGTGTTTACAAGGCTAGGGTAGCGCGTGTCCAGCAGGTTGACTTTGTTCCAGTGGTGGCTGAGGGATATTTTGTGGCTGTTTAATTTACTTACATTTATCTGGGTTATTAAAACATGTGATTTGAATTTATTTTATGATTTTTGGAATGCTTTTTATTTCTATCCATTGTTATTCATTTGATTTTTGGTGTGATCTGTAAAACTGTTGTTTTGTGATCAAAAGGGAGGAGTGTTAGAATTTTATATAATTTTATATGACTTTCTGCAACTCTGTTCTAACTGTCAAATGAATAAGTTTCCTATGTGTGTTACTTAGAATTATCTGTTCAGTTAAGTCTGCACAGAATGTTCTTGCAACAACTGTTAAACTTAGAGAAGACCTTAAAGACAGCATTGACCAGTGATCATCTGTTGATACTTGTCAAGACACTGGCGTCAGTGTGGGTAGGAATGCGCCTGTTTAGGCTAGGTGCTGTTGCATGCTTCGAGTGTGTCCCTGAGTTTTGCACGTATATAGAGTCTTGCCAAGTTTAGGGACTGGTCAAGCTATGTTTTACTGTTTAGAATAGATTTACGATTAGACATCTGAGTATATGTAGAACCCATTTTCTTTTCATCGGTGAGAAGGATCCAGACCAGCTACGCTACAACATCTTCGTTATTGTGTCTCAACCTCGCAGGAGAGACAGAAGAGTGACTTAGGCTGATAGTCTTTAGACTTTGCTTTGTTGCTTCAACCTTTTTTTATTTTTCATCCAATCAACAATTGTAATTCATTCAAGTAATCTTATAATAAATCATTGATCCTGATCCAAAGAAACCAAGTCATCCAATCTTCTATTCTGCTAGGAAGAAAACACAATGCAATTTTAAGGTGAACAGTGACTTCAGGTGTAAAGTCAAGCTGGGAAAACCCCTAAAATCTAACACTCTAGTGACAGACCGGTTGGGGATAATTGGGGATAAGATGCTGAAATGGATTGTAATAAACTTTGCTCCAGTATAAAGATGAGCTCAGACCAAGTAGAGGCTGTTTACTCTCCAGAGGTTGTGAGATGATGCTGCTGAAATCAAATGCATCCAATATCCAGTTTTTTTGGGGGTTGCTCTGCTTCTCACTGAATATGCCTAAGTACTGCCTCTCAGGGATGTTACAATGCTGCTGCTATTAAAACAAACAAACAAACAAAAAACATAACAATTATTTAACAGAAAGCTTGTGAATGAATGAGCCAATTAACAGCGTTTAGAGTTCAGACCAAACATGGTGAGTCAGCCTAAATCATTATGCCACCTACACTAGCAACTCCCTGACCGCTTCAAATGTGTCCTCACCACTTCAGCCTAGGTCAAAAGGTCTTTTGTGATCTTACGCCTACATCTCAGATCTACCCTGGTACCTCAGATTTTTAGTCAAAGCTGTTTTCAAGTGAATCATTTCATACATTTTCATCATTTGTGTATGTGACTCATTTTGGTCACTCTTTACTTGAATGTTCTCCTTGACTATTTATATTGATGATCGAATGGTATCTGTTCATACTTTGTTAACAACAATTTATGGTTGAAGTTAGGGTTTGAGTTGTTCAATTGTTCAACAAGACTAAACTGAATTTTATCCATTGCGAAAGCCTCTGTATGAGGACCATCCACATTTATGGCAGTTAATTTGAGTACAAATGATTGTAATGCCTTCCCTCAGAGGGAGTAGAGGGAACCCCAGTGGTAGCATACCAACTACAGTACATTCAGATCTGTGCATCCTTGAGCATCTTCAGCATCATCTCTCTCCAGCTTGATTTCTGCCCTGTATTGGAAATTAAAGCCCCCAAAATATGCCTACAAAAATACATCTGTCCATTGCCTCACCTGTGGCTCAGAAGCAGCTCCCTGTGCAGAGCCTGGTGGCTCCTGGAGACTTTGACCGGGTTAATGAGCTTCTTGGGTTCGATCAGCGCCTCGCGACCCGGCTCGGAGGAGTGTGAGTGGGTCGAGAGAGATGGAGAAGCTCTGCCAGGGAGCTCCAGTGCCCTGTCCCGCTGGATCCGCGCCGGTTCCCGTCCCATGTCCAGTCCAGGTTTTGACACTGTGACCCATAACAGAATTGTCACAGACATCAGTGGCCTGTTCTAGCTCATAGGACAAAAACCAATGTATTTAAGAAAACTATATATATAAACCAAGGACCCAACAAAACACGCCTGACTATTTTTGACAGTGCAGACAGACAATGGAGACCTATTATCAGCAGATTACTGTGACTGTGAGATGTTTACTTTAGAGTGAACCCATGGAACAGCTCTGACTTTACAGGCACTGATGAGGCTTTTAGCTTGGATTACTAATACTAAATCATACATACTAAATCAACATGTAGCACTGCCCTTAAGCAACAATCAAATTGTAGCACTTTGAACTGTACCTACCAGGTCTATTGAGAGCTTTTCCATAACCAGAGCAGGAATATGAGAGGTCATGGTCTGTCTATAAGAGACAGGCAAAGTTATGCCAACATGGAAAAGATTCACCATTAAACACAAGGAAAAATGTATCAACTATATCACATTACATAATATTTACCCACATAAACCTAAATAAAAATATGCAAATTATCTTGGTCTTTGGTGACCAACAGGGTTCAGTGTGCTGAGTAGAATTCGAACATGGAAGAGCAGGGCCAGTTTGAGGAATAAGCGACCAAAGCCAATGACAAGGGCAACACATTGCAGGGGGGCATCACAATGCATTTCTTTATTTTTGTCTTCAGTTTTTCACTGGTATTTCTAGAAGAGAGGGGACAAATCTCAAATCTGGTCTAGGGCAGAAAAAAAGGCTAAAGCTAGCCCAGTGAAAGAGAAAAAGACAAAAAAACAAAACAAAACAATTCCAAAAAAGCAGAGCTTTCTTTAAAAAAAAATCACCCATATAACATACAATATAGTTTGGATCCTTTGTCCATCTATGAACTCAACATACTCAACTGCTTCAACTAACCTGTGCAGTATTAGCACAAGTCTCTTCACGCAGTTACATAATTTCAGTTTTGTTTAAAAATATTTTTGTCTGACAACAGTACAAAAGTGATTTTAAAAGTTGTGTTCATGCATAATGATAAGAGGAACAAACAGGGTACGTGACCTCACCTCACCAAATATTTCTTTTATTAACATCACTCTCCTGGCCTCTCAACGAGTGCAAATCATTCTCCAGGCCACTGATAGAGTGGACAATGGACCAGTGTGTGGCAGGCAATGTTACGGCAACACAAGGGAGTCATTGTGTCCCTGAGCGACATGTTGGGTCAATCATAGCCGGATAAAAAGCTCCTAGGACCAACTGGAGTTTTGCCACATCATTACTGAGAGATGTTTTTTTTTTTTAATGTGCTTTTATGAGCCTGCGATTCTGCCCTGACCACCCCCATCACCCCCAACCCCCCAACCCTGCCTCCCATCTGCCCCCAGCTCTTTTTTCCATTCGCATGCTTAAAGAGTTCTGTGTGAGATAATTGCTGACAGAATTCTGTTTGACTGGTTCAAGTTCTCTTGGGGTCATATGCAAAGGAGATGAGTTAATATAATATGACACAGCAAATAGCAGTAGCACTGTAGGAACACAACAACTTTAAAGAAAACATCAAAATGCCTGAAACAGCTAAGGCCAAAAATACATCCTCACACTGTTAAAGTTTAGTTTAAAAGACAAATGAAACTTGGTGTCCAGTTTCAGAACAATTTAATGTAATAATAATAACAATTAAAACAATCAAAACTCCAGAACACTGCAAAACATTGCAAAGGTATAACAATGCATCTTTTATGGGCTAGACACTACAGCTTTTAAACAAACTCTATCTGAAGTGTCTGACTGAGTGTGTTTTAGTCCCAGCTCCTCTATTCTACTGTAGTAGGAGCAGAACTTGGCTGTGTTACATAGATCCCATCATTTGATTCTGTTTGTGTGCAACCCACATCAACACAACTCAAATTTACAACTTACAATACACATTCAACTTTATCATCTTAAGTATATGCATATTCGGGTAGTTTACTTGTATGTTTGGACACATCGCAATTGGAAAAAATCTTCCACTACATTACTAACACACACAGCAAACTTTGGGCCTTTGATCGGCTGACTAAAAGACCATATACACCAGATGTAAACACCTAAAGCAACATACCTCATAGACACACATTTGACCCCTTTTCTGCCCTGCAAAACTCTCCCCTGGAGGTACCTCCATGTGTTCAGCAACAGCTCTGTCACTACTACTACACATATACTGTCACACAAGGAAGGAAAGACTCTTACTTTTTTCCCATGGGTGACTCCCATATCTCCCCAGGCCACTCTAGGTTGCCTGCTGCCAGGGTGGGATCTGAGAGCCCCAGAGATGCAGCCCTGAGATTAAAGGCAACCCCTCTGTCTCTCTGGATCACAGTGGAGAGGGAGAGATCGAGACAAGAGGGGAGACAGAGAGAGACAGAGAGAGGGGGGAGTCGAGAGACACAAAGAGAAAGCGAAAAGAGAGAGAGAGAGAGGGTTACATAGAGGGGGATACAGAATGTGAGAGAAAGGGAGGGCAAACGAAGAAGGCAAAAAGATGAAGGGATAGAGGTAGACAGACATAGAGATAGCCTTGACCCAGACAATCATGACAATCAAACACTTCTAAGTGTTTCCTTCATAAAGAGAGGGACAGAGGACACTGCACAACATCATGAAGCACACGCTGCATGCATGAAACACCTGATTATCAAAAGCAATAAGCAGGATACTGCAGCCAAAGATGACAGAGCAATATAGTTCAATTTAAAAAAAATTCAAGAGGCAGTCATATAGAGGTAGTTTTGAAAACCTACTGACTAATCCCAAACAAAGTAAGGACATCAAAGCATATTGGTGTCTAAAATGGTTTCATATCATCCATGTGCATAACAATTGGAGTGATTGCTTCTCCAAGAGTTAATATGGGGATACAAAATTATTAAGAAAATCAGTACACTTCACAAATGTTATGCTGATCATGAAATATCCACATGTGTGAGCAAATTTGTATTTTTTTGCTTGTCATTTTCCAGGTTGAAATAAATGTACAATAATTATCTTCTTTTGTTGATGTCGAAGGGAAGCCGCATCAGATCCTCTTGTGGAGGCATCCTGACATTTCAATAACACCCGGCCACCTCTCATACCTGTTGATCTTCTCATCATTGGGAATGTGCTGTAGTATAGACAAATATATATGTAAATGTATATGACACAAAGATCATCCTGTGGAAGCCACCATGCATGAAGCAAATGCATGGAAAAACAAACAAATTATAATAGCCTACATTGCAGGTAGGCAACAGAAATTTCTCATAAACATGTGAAATGTGACTAAGACCTCTCTGTTGACTACAACAGCTTTGTATGAAGGCACTGTTTAAACATGAAGCTGTTTAAAAATGAGGCGCATACCTTTTCAAATTGGCTTTCTTTCAAACCCTTCTGACCTGCAAAGACCCAGCCATCACGAGTTCCTACTGTGTCAACAAAGGAGCTTCCCAGTCCTTTAAAGAGCTCACGGATCTCACCTGTCAGCCTTAGAAACAACAAGAATTTCTTCATCATTCATCAATTTTCCAGGAAATAATTGCAAGCTTCTAAAGAAGGGAAAATAACATGTAGAGAAACGCCAATAAAAGACTTGCATGGATGCTGGGTCATCAAATGATGCGGTGAGTACAATATGTCCTGGCTTAATTCCTCTCATGAAGACTAGCAAGTCATTTGATCCTTCAGGAACAAATGTGATTTTGATTACTAGCGAGTCTGTGGACATTGTTTAATCTTTAGTTTACACTGGACTTTGTTAAATATTTACTTAACATTTTAAGCTATGTTGCTCAGCAATGTCCCCTCATATTGCTCAAACCTACTGATTTTTGGCAACAACTGTTATAGAGAACATTCATCAGTAGTAGGCAAGCTCATGATTATTTAATCAGAACACACAGAACCAGATGCGTGCTTGCCCAGCTTTTGCTAAAAAATGCCCCATGTATCATGCCCTTGTTTTGTAATGACTTAATATTTTATTGTTTTGGTATATATTTTCTCACTTACAAACTATTTTAGCTGATGATGGGAAGGCAAAATTGAGGCTTTGTGATAATACTTGAGAGACTCAGGTGATGACACTAGAGATACAACAACTCGTGCTCTCTATACTAGCACAGGACATGTTACACAGAAAACAAACCCTGAAGAAAAGAGGACATTATACATTACACCATGACGGAGAACAGTAACGTGTTAGTACCTTTGAAGAACTCACAGCTCACAATGCTCCCAGTTTCACCTAGAGGGAAAAGAGAAATGACTGACCTTCAGCAAGTTATGCAGGCCTGAACTATTTAAGTAAAAGCAAAAAGTCACTCACTATCCAACAGTGCCATGTTTAAACCTCGACCCACGTTGATATTTGCTGCACTCATGATGCTAGATGAAACAAAACATTGTGTTAATGCCTTTCCAAAAAGTCCTATGACAATAGGAATGTTATTGTCAGCAGAAGTGGCGCTGTAGGGAAACCTACACTTGGCCATTAAAGCAGATCTTCGGTGGCACCACATTAGCTGCCCCACTCCTGATGTAGAACGCAAAGTGGTTGGAAGTGCAATCTTTAAGTAAGGGACACTTTCTGCTTAGCTTTACATTGCCTGAAAGACAAATCAAAAGACTAATCAGGAACTGCAGAATCATAAGTGTTTTTCCATGCATCTGGAGACTGCTGTGTATCTTACTGAGAATGTATTAGCACTTGTTTTCTTTGGATCATTTGGGTTGTAAGTTGTGAGTTCAAAGTTGTAAACCTACTAAAACATGGGGCTCTAATGGCTACTCTACCCTCTTGACCTGTCGGATAATCCAGTTATGAACCCCCTTAATGTTGAGGTGGAGAGACAGATGTTAACCCAAATGCCCAGGTGTTTCATGAAGTTTATGAGAATACCATGTCTACCACACACCTTCAAAGATGTCTCAAAGCATTTTAATTAAAAACATTTCCACTACATCATCATCCCTGTTCCATGCTAATAAAGTGTTTCTTTATTTTCAAGTCAGTCTTTGCACTATGCCACATCCAGATTTGTTGTTGTTGTTTGTTCTTGCTGTTCCTCTGGCCACAGCACACAATACCAGGGAAAGTCCCAATAATCTTCAGCATCTCCAGCCATCTGCTTTTCGTTTGTTTGCCTTATTACGTTATTTTTGATTGCTTAGTCTTTTTCTTTTTTACCCTCTGACCACAAAAACATCGAGCCAGTGAAATGTCATAAATGCCTTACAAAAACACACAATTCTTGCAAAACTCTTCAGTCTCTTTTAAAAATGGTATTTTTGTGGCAAAACACCTCACAAAATTGTCATGTGAATGGGTGCACCAAAACACCTCACACAATTGTCATGTGAATGGGTGCACCAAAAGCACCAACTACACACTGGTGGTATAAATGGAAAACACTTGTGGATTTGGGTTTATTCTGCAAACATGCAGAGCTTTTCAAACTTTGTGAAGAATGGAGGTATATTAAATCAATATAAACTTCATTTTAAAACATTACAAAAGTATGCTACTATTGCAAACAGTCGTACAGTTGTGGATATGCTTTCAATGCAAAGTTGGTAAAAGACAATAATTCTAAATAGTTTCAGAGATTGTGCTTAAAATTCAGTTTCCTCCTCTACTACAATAACACTCATGTATGCCTGTGTTAATTACTGTCCATGCATGGGCCACATGCATTTAAGACTGCTAAGTAACATAACAGCATGCAATATTTGATTGTACAGACATACATGCAAGATACTGCAAGTGAATACGGGGTAAAAATGGATCTTACAGGCTATAGTATATCACTATTAAACTTACCCAGTTGACTCTTTTCTTTAGGGTTATGTTACAATATGCAAAAATGTTTACATTTTTCTTCAAAAACATGCAGCCATATCTGTTTTAAGATGTGAAGTAATCACATGGACACAGATACCTCGCTGGTCTGTAAGCTGTATATTAGGTCGCTGTATATAAGTCATGCTCCAGGTTAACAGAAGGATGAAGCATATTCCAATGGCTAAGTGCAATCCTGGCAACCACACACATAAGCAGTCATTAACAATCTTCCTGCATGAATAACATACATAATGAAATAAGCTTTTAAATATATATATATATATATATTTTAAACTTACCTTTCATCTTCATCCTCAGAAGGAATCCACTACACTGTGAATATGAAGATTCAGAAAAATGGTTTGAAATTTGAATTGTTACAGGCTAATGAAACTATTCTCTTGTGGAACATTGCAAGCCTCTTATTACCATGCTTTGGAGAAGTGGTCCAAAGTCCTAAAAGCTAGGATGTAGTAGTCAAACAAGGACATACACTTAAGACACCTCCCATTTAACAAACTAGTTTTGTGTAAGTTAAACTCCTATCTGTATATATTTGTTTTTCTCAAGTGCTACAATGCCTCCTTGTGGCTAAGATATGCAACAAATGTTTTAAGGCTACAGCATGTCAGCTATAATGAGTAAAAGCATAAATTATGTAAAAATATTATATATATATATATATATATATATATATATAAACATACTGCTTACCTATGCAACTATACCTCACAATGGTAAAGTGAAAAAGAAAATCTAGCATCAATCAATAAGACCAATCAATAAGACCAATCAATAAGATGTGGTGACAATCTCCACAGACCTCAAATGAAACTTTGAAGGTAATTTCACTTTTCACCACCCCCCCCTTCAGTAATCAGTAATTAACCATTCATGCTATTAAATATAAGGGAGCAACTGTATTCACACATACTCACAGTTGGATAAAACAAAAGATAAATAAAACAAAAAACTGACACTGACACGAAAGTGACATGAGCCTGCCATAAACATGACATAACATGTGGCATGAACATTTATAACACCTCACTAATCATTAATTCATTAAGTATCATTCGTTTTTTGCAATGTCTGCAACTTTACATGTAATGTCATGTTGTGTTTTTGACGGGCTCATGTCACTCTTATTTCAACAGTGTAAAGTGTTACCAAAAAAAAGTCAATGAGGGGGCTGACATCAGACAGTATTAACACAGACACATATTAGAATAAATACATACATACATAAAAGACAGCAAATGCATAGTCATAAACAGTCATAACTGATCATTTATTTTTCACGTCACAACAATGCAGTGGTATGAGAAATATGGACAGTATTGCACAACAGGTAAGATTTCACTTCTTTCTATGAAAGTGCTCAGGAGAGTTAAGTAAAACACTAGTTTTCTTTGAATGGTAAAGTTTTTTTCTCTCTCTCAATTTGACTTCATTACAGTTTTTTTTAGTTCAGTTGACTTTATGGCTTGACCCTGAGCAATGACGTCTAATTGATGATGTTTAATGATGTCTGGTCTATTGAGGTATACAACAGCCTTAAAAACAAGTCTTTGGTATGAAAAGTACTACCCTCATCAATAAGTAAAAATAACAATTAATAAGTGAATAAAACTCAAAAACCAAGGGTAGGGTCTGAAACGGTCTAACAGCTATCAGCAAAACACACACACACAAAAAAAACACAAATTGGTCTCTTTTTTCTCAAGAGTAACAGATAGTACAACAACATCAAACTAAATTGCTACCTAGTCCTGATGAAATAAGCAAATATATCTCTATACTGACAAAAATGTTTTTCTTGTTTCATATTTCAGGGGTCTAAAATAGCTTCCAGTACCCTCAAAACCTTGAAAAGAATTTGTAAATTGTAATGCAGTTTATAATGCTTACAGGGGGTTTAAGTCCTTGCCAGTTGGAGTTATAAGGAAGGCTTACCACCTATAATCAGAGGTGGGCAGACCTACAACCTCCTCTACCCAGCAGCAGTTGTTCAGTGCAAGGCACTGAGTCAGTTGGCATTGCTTTGAGCATCCTCAGCCTCTCCTGCTGAGGCCATTTTTGTCCTGAACAACATGGCTATGGACTGATTCACACTGGATTTCTCCTTTATTTTGGAGTAAGAGTCATGTACACACACACACACACATACACACAAATGCACACACACCTTCTCGATACAGCAGTTAATATTTATGTTCTGTATTCTCTGTGCTTATATCTCCACTAACCTATGGCTACACATTCTCACACCATCACACACAAAGGTCATCCATTTGTACTGTCAAGAGCTCTCACTTGGTTCCTGCTCCCTATTTTGATGCTGTGAAAGTAACTATTTCCATAAGCAGGCCCTACAGACAGGTACAGTTCATGTGCCTGAGGTTTGCTTTTTCACATCTTGAACATCATGGCCCATGATGCACTGTGCCTACATTAAATTGGCACACCTGTGACTCTTTTAAAATGTCAGCTGTTGAAAATAAGAACAACTGGAGTGTTGGGTGTACAGTCCACCCCCCAAAACCCACATTTTTTGAATGGTTGTGCTATACTGAATGTGAAGTTTGGGATGCACCACCTGTTTCAGCCCCATTGAAAACCAATGCATTTCAAAGCCACCAGATGCCACTGAAATACATTTCAGAACTATGCATAGTATGGAGTAAGTTGGCTTAAAACGAACCCCGGCTAGAAAGACATGTTTGCCTTATAATATTGACGTTGGCGTAAGTTTTATTTAGCCTGGTAATGAAATCAGCCCTTCTTACTTCTACATCTGTTTTGTACAGAGGGTCTGGACATTAGGTAGAGAGAAACGACTGCCTGCTGGAGGTGCTGAAATTTAAAAAGACTGGATCGGCCCTTGACATTCTAGCTCAGTGTTCAAAATGCCTCCCTCTGTTCACTGATTGGATGCGTTAAAAATGCTACCGGAGACAACGAGCTCGATGGGATCAAATCCATACTAGCACTGAAGGGAGATAATCAAGCAAAGTGCATAGGAGGCATGGCAAGGCTATGTTTTGTTAAAAGTCTGAGAAAATCCTTCCACTCGTAAACTGCCATTGTTTTTAGATCTTTAGGCCTTCTGGGTGATAACTGACGAGGTTGCGCTGGTCTGCGTCCAAGCTATTGCAGCACATAGACACCACTGATATCGTTTCACTATTTTTCCCCTTACTTCTCTGATCGCTTTCCTTTTCACATATATTTTCAGTACTGGGTCCCCTGTTGTCCTCCGGATTTACAGCGCACTCGGGTTAAAATGGCAAAGGCCAAACATAAGAAGTGTTCATTAGACTATAATTCCCAACTAAAACAGGTGATTTCACTTTTTACCCAGAATGAGACGTAAACGATGTAAAACACAATAGCAGTTTACAAGCTCTACAAATTAAGGGATTTTCTAAACGTTTTAATAAAAACGAAAGCATTTTCAGTGTTTTAAAATCACATTAAAAATAGCGGACGCCAACGTCAACCTTATAAGGCTAACACACCTTACCAGTCGGGGACCTTTTAATGTATGTTACTGGAAAAGTCAGGCATAAATCAGTCCATATGTTACTTCCTACCGACAGCACTCTGAGTTTGAAAGACAGAATTATGGGTTGATTTACACCAGACCTTTCCTTTAAAACAAATCTAGAGAGTATAGACTTCTATAGACAAGCTTAAATGCACAAATCCAATAAGGCTCCAAGGGTGAAGTGGAGTCCATGCGGAGTGCAGGCATCTGTGTTGAACACAGCTACTCCAAGAGATCCTGTTCAATAAGACATCAGAAAACCTGTCAACTCATCTGCAACCTCCTAAAGTTAATCAAAATTCTGAAATTCTTGATATGCAAATCAAATCTCACCTCATCAGACTCCTCTGATTGTCGTCTCTCTTCGGCAACACATGTGTGTTGTTCCTCCATCTGTCTGAGGACTGAATACCTGTATATGGCATTACTGAAAACAACCACAACATTAGGCTATAATGTTTATATCATCCCACAGTTGCCATAATGACACGGGTTCATAGAGAAGTAACACACACGTTTGATGGCTGACAATATCTTACTTTTGAGGGAAGCAGTACTTCCTAATGATATATATTGCAGCCACCAGTGCAGCTAATGATACGATAACCACCGATGCGACAACCCCGGGATGAAGTCTCACCTGGTTGGTACAAAATAGTCAGTTCTGTTTACAACGTCACGTTACTAATACCTGACAATTGCATATTGACTCAGTCTTGATAATCACTCACAAAAATAATAACAATAACCACACCTTACACAAAGTACAACGAACAGATCATTCTAAAGTCCACGCTCATAAAGCTATCGAGTTGCTTTCACAGTGGGCTTATTTGAGTGGACAAGTTAGTTAGGAAAGTAAACTTTTGCTAACGTTACTGTGGCACCAACCTGTTGAGTAACTGTTGCAGCCGGAGTAACGTCTTTTCGTTGTCGAATATTTGAAGTCTCCTGTTGACTCAGGTAACTACTTGAAAAGGCATCTACTACGTCCAAGAAAACAGATAACAGATTAACACAGAAAACTGAAATGACTTTAACTGACGACATCTTCGGGTATGGCGCAAATGTCGCCATGACTGTTTATTTCCTCGTTTCACTGACGTCACTGCTGCTGTGTATCGCGATTGGATACCTCTTTCGAAGAGCGTCTCCAGGTTTAGGCCTGAACTAAAGAGGCTGCAGGCCTAGCAAATAACTTTTTCATATATGTCGTTTGGAATGACAGAATATTGCCTATTTCTTCATTATCGATTAGTTGCAAAACCTTTTCCCCTTTTGCACCGTCCAGTTTTGTACTTCCAATGACTCCACCATGACATGAAGATAAACATGATGTGATCTGTTATTTAACTTTCATAATAAAAAAGCTTAGTTCTTGCACACCTTTTCAAAAACACTGTATTTAAACAGTTAAATACATCGATTATCTATCAGCTGAAGATTTTTAATTTAAGTTTTGGTGTAAAACACAAATCTTTTTTACTTTTCTGGATGATCCAATACAACATAACTATTCTTTGAGCTAAACACCTTACAGTGTAATTAATACAGCATACAGTAATGAAAAACAATTTAGCCTTATGCTACAAAACACAATTATGAAAGAAAGACCCACCTATCATTTGATATGAAGTTGATCATTAAATGTTGCAATTCATTTACTCAGAATGTGTTGTTCCATGATTTTATTATCACCAGTGAAAACAGGGTGTAAACTGTCTTTCAACAAAACGACAAAACTACACATATAGTACAAGAACATACCATAAAAATGTACATAATCTGTGTGACTGCAATCAGGCCAGTTCATAGTATTTCCCTGACTGTGGGTCAAAGTAACAGTTAAGACCTGGATCATAAAGCAAGTTGAGGAACTCCTCCCCATCACACCTATTATTGGTTAGCCCTGCAAGACAAAGACACAAAATATTCAAATGAAATATACTCCAAGCAGCATAGTTTGTAAATGACTATGTAAATGTTTACTATGTGTTCTAATATGTAAATGACATTGTGGAAATTACACACAAGTTGTATAACTAGTAGAATACATCACAATATATCAGAACTTTTAACAGGGTGTCTGTTGTGAAATACGACCAGTTAAATAATGACAATCATTTCCCATTCTGTAATCCTATCTATGGGCCACATTTCATAGCTGTAGAAGCTGACTGAAAGTAATCAAAGCAAACAAATGCCCCATCATCAAAGAATATGATGGCCAGTGGTTTGTGATTGTGGTGTGTGTTTGTATGTGTGTGTGTGTGTGTGTGTGTGTGTTTCACTGAGTGTGTCACTGAACCAACAAGGCAGAGTGATGAGCCAATACCTTCGTCTGTGACCTTGCAGAGGCCATCCCTACCCTTTGACCTCTGCTGGCTGGGAGGAATGATGGGAGGGCTGAGCACATTCATCCACTCCCTACAAAGACAAAGGAAAAGTAAAAGCTCAATGACACTCCATCCACTCAAACAATTACCTACTTCAAACAACGCATTCTAGAGTTCTGCAATAGACCTTTCATGGTCAACTCAACCCCGTGGAACCCATTTTGCATTTCCTGCTCTTCAAACAGATAAAACATGTTCAGAAACTTTGTCCTCCATATACTTGCATATAGTAGTTCCATGTTTCTTGTCCATCTTTCAGTCATTCGTCTCTGAGATTCATGGCGGTTACTAAGCTACACTTCCTTCTTCAAAGTCAGTGCCTCCTAATCTCACCCAATGGTGAACCAGTCAAAGATTACACTAGAATTACAGGGTCGGGAGAGAAACCCCAACATGCACAATTTGAGACGTTGCAGTGTGGTTAAAGACAGACTACATACGGTATCCACAGGGCAAGCTTACGAGTTAATAAACTCAAAACATAATTTTGAATCTGATGCAACAGTGCCCGGCCACAATGGACACATTAAGTAATGATGGATGGGCAAAGCCAGAGTGCTGAATGGTCATCACTGGGAGGTTAATCTCATGCAACAGTGCCTACTGATGTTCAAGTGATCATTTACCATATGACCATTTATGGCAAAAGCACTGGGCTTTTCAGCATTTATGACCACTGGTGCTTAAAAAAGGACTACACGGGAAAATATTACACCTTATCACTCACTCTCCCCTATAGAAGAACAGTAACAATTTACCCCACAATTTTCTTTTTCTCAGGAGCATGTTCCCTCCCACCTCTCCACTCTGACATGTATTTATATCAAAGAAGAAAAGGCTAACCCCCACCCCCTTCACCCATGGAATCACACAAAGCGCAAGTCATGCTGTGATGACAACAGATAGGATCCCCAATGCTAGTGGGAGGACCATCCCTGACTACCACCTAGGGAGTGGCACTGGGACTGTGACAGGCCGGTGACACGTTCAAACCTCACAGGCATCTTCCCCACCCCCACCCCCCATGCTCCCCCCACCCCGCCACATAACATAATAATCTGAGACAGCCTCGGTAAACACATCAGCCCACCTCTAGTTTTAAAAAGTACCAGCCAGCATGTTTGAACACTTTGTTTTTAATACTTTTTTTCAGAGAAATGCTGTATGATTATGAGAAATAGGACAGTCACACAATACCAAGCTAGGTTTTTCACAAAAAAAAAACATGTATCATACTTTAATTTTCTGACAGTGGTACTGGCTGGTTCTGAATGATAGCATGGTTGAATAACTCAAAGCTGGTGAAATTGAATCTGCCACTCATACGCAGCCTGTGAAACAGGCCTTACCTGGGATTGGAGTGGAGAAGTGGATTCATCTCTTTCTGGTAGTACTGACCCTGGTTGTCTGGCTGTAAATTATTGATAGATTAAGTTTACGGTTCAATCACTGAAAGATAACTGGATCAAGATGCACCATGCCACCTTTTTTCACATAATTTTATCATAATTTCTGCACTGATTATTTTACAACTTTAGACTGACACACAAAACATAACATAGGCATGATGATCAGAGCCTACTGTTTTCAAAGCAGATCTCAGATCCAACCTGTTGAGGGCACTGTTGCGACACATAATGAAAATGGAGAGTTTTTTTCCCATTTCATAAAGACAAATGCCTTCAAACTAACTGTGCACACATTATGAAAAGGCACAGTAATTCCAAAGGAACAAGGAGATGAAAGATTGCTAAAAAATGTCTTGTCACATGAAATGTTAAGAAGACAAGCATAATAGGTATTAATTTATGATGGCTTACGGGAGAGAATGAATTTTAATTTCTCTTTTTGAGCTTGTGGGCTGCATGAATTGTGGGTTATGAATTAAATTTGTGGGTGTAATGATTATTTTTGATGGACTTGCATGAATACGTCCATTAGGATACTTGATGTAAATGAAGCCTGCTCAAGTTCACAGTCTTTTTCTGACAGAATATAAATTAGTGAGTCTAAGTGGTCATGGATTATAAGAAGTTGCTCACCAGTTACCAGACATTTTTCTTTGTTATTCTCTCTCAACAAGTTGTGGCAGTTAAGCAGATATTTCTCTACATGCTGATGATGATATTATTGTCACATGCTTAATGTACAATATATATACATTATTTCCCATTTTAGGCTCTGGTTCAGTTCTGAACTGTATATCTTTTGTTTATGGCATTAGATATTGTTAAGGTGGGCCTAGTTGTAACTAAACTATGGTACCATACCAACTTATCATAGAGACAAACATGCCCTTTAATCCCCATAATAAGATAGTCAAATGAACATTTTGTAATTTTGCAATCACAGCACTTAACTGGTTCATTGTGACTTCACTGTATTGAGTAGAAGTATTTGGTGACATTGACAATGTCTCTAAGGCATGTATAATGACAAATGGTGGCTCAAGGCTAGATTGTGAAAACAAGCTGAATGCATTGTCACTTGCACTGGTTGTATTGATGAATAAGAAGTAGATCGACTGAACAGTGTTAGTGTCAACAGAAAAAAAAAATCAGTGGTGACAAAAGCTAACTTGTTCAACGAGCAAAGCAATGCTAGTACATCTAATGTCAAACTGCTGGGTTAGATACACAGCTATATAAAATCAGGCCTTCGAGCTTTTACTGAGTTACATAAAGATACACCATTAAACGCCACAAAACAGTCATACAGGAACAGTACCACCATAAGGGTTTCAACATTTAAGGGGGCAAGAATCAGAGGGGGGGCGTTCTGCATGTTCCCTGTACAGGTACCTTCATAACAGCCTCCAACCCCTGGTGACGTGCCTACTCACCACAGGGTAGCACTGGGTCCAGGTGGTGGTGTCGTCACTGCTGATGCTGAGGCTGACGTTGCAGCGCCGCCGCTGGGAGGCGCTGAGCGTGGAGCCGCCACCGCCACCACTGCCAATGCTCCCGTCATCCTGGTCGTTGTCCTCCTCCTCTCGGCACAGGCTGGCCAACATGCGCAGCTCCTCTTCCTCAACATCTCTGGGTCTGCACATGTCACGACTACTCAAGGCTGAGGTGGCTCGTTGGCTTCCATCACCCATCTTGAGACAGAAAATGCATACATTTTGTGTCAGACGCCCTGTGTATATGACAGTGAACATGAGTACATAGTACAACATCTGCTTCTACTATATATCGTAATGAGCGAACAGAATTTTTTTTAATAATACGATCAAAGATCCTGCTCCGCTTTGACCCTCTCTGGTAAGGCTTTATTCATCACTCAGAGATGTTTTAAAAGATACAGACATCTCTGTCTGCCAAGTACTCTACATGACCAACTTCCTCAGATGGAGGAAAGAGTTGACTCCCACAGAGGTAAACTTCAGTGCTTACAGCATTTCTGACACATTCTTTACCTTTGATATGAAGACGGCCCACACTACCAGCTCTGCTAGAACAACAACCATGTCTTATTCCATCAGAACCACTTGACTGTCACAGAATTTAGCATTTCTATTGATGGCAAAAGCCACCCATCTTCAACAGACTGCGCAGTCACTTAAATCCATTGCCAGAAACATAAGGTGCAATTAACGGCAGCATTCGCTGCAATTATTTTATTGACATCTGGTAGAGCTCCTAAGTGTTGTTGCCGACATGAGCGAGTGAAAGAGATTTAAAAAGGCTTTTGTGGCAAAAGGCACTGGAGGGGCCTGGAACTGTTGACACCTTGTTAGCAGTAGCCAAGCATATGCACTGTCAAATTAGCAGTTTGACACCCAGGACCTCTCCTCCTCCAGAGCTCTCAGCTTGTGGGAGAAAAAAAAAAAAGAAAACCTTTTCTGATGTTTTCAGACTTAATTACAGTGCCTGCTTTCTTAATAAGGTCACTGGGAGGTGAGCAGTAGCCCCCCCATCAAAAGGGTCTGGGTAACAATGGTGTTCTGAAATGCTTTAGTCCAGTGTCTGTGAGACTCTCTTGGGCTTTAATTATATTCCCTTTGGGGTGCAGACACAGACAGTGGCATAAACCATGTACACATAGTGTAGTCGTTGATGTTTTAGTCTATGTGTCAGTCTGTTTATGCGCTGTGCATGCCCTCACACAGTAGTGGCAATGGGGTCACTAATGAATTAAGAGACGCACCCGCATGTATGTTGTGTGTATCACATGAACCCTACAAACTACTTCTTAATTTCTGACTTGATGAAACTGTACTCCAGGGTCAGGATATACCAGGACAGCCTCAGACTTTGGACCACCTGGAATCACTCAACAAGTTGCACTGAACTGTCTTACATGAATGTTCATTCGAGAGATATGTTCTCTTGCCTAGACTAAAGATTGGGACTGGAATGAACAAGAGGATGAACAAACAGAATGAAAATGATTAAAAATTAACTATTGCATTAAATTATAGAGAACATAATTAGATGTCTTTAAATACGATGAGTTGGTAGTGGAGCTATTGTGTAAAAGAAATACATGACTCATATCACAGGATTGGCACAGGACCAACTGTTGGCACCTATGACTGTGGTTACCTGTGGCACTCGGTCTACGGCTGAACCACAGCTCAGCCCCACTCTCACTCATGCCATGCTGGATAACACTGGCCTTGATGGACATTGTTTGCAAGCAAAGGCTTGTGAGAGAAGCAGCAGATCCCTTTAGAATGGCTCCCTTGAACTTGAAGCTGCTGAGGGTTGCGTCCCATTAAGATGTTATTTGGCAGTTAAAGCCAACAGCAGTGCAATACTATGTTGACATCTTTTCTGAATCACTTATGTTCTATAGATATTCACTGCTTACAATAAAAACTTCTGCAGCAAGCAGAAGTGTCTATAGGAAGCAGAAGTAAGTCCACAATTAGATTAAACTACAACACCACACATCCTAGCAATCCTCTCTTTGTCATGTTTGCGTGAAAAATGCCTTTGCCCAGCAAAATAAATCTGTTTTCCATCCTGCCATCTCTTGTACTCTGTTGATATTGATGTCTTCTAGGTGGCTGTTTGAAATTCAGCTCAGCAAAATATTTCTTTCTGACAGCCAAAATGGAAGGAGCTAGAACAGGGTCGGGTGGGGGAGGGAGGAGGGTGGTTTATGGACACAATGCACCGTCCAGGTGGAGTTCACAAAATAGATGTTCTAGTATGAGACAATGACTCATGTGCAGTGTCTAATCTCTCTAAAGGATTTTAAAGGTTATCTTAAAGTAAAACCATAGAACATGAGACCATCGATACTCGTGTTTTAATTAACATCACTTTTGGTTCTCTCTGCAATGGAATACACTCTGAGATGAGATGTCTTTGCCTCTTTGTGCCAGGTCTCTCTTGCAAAAAAGATTTTCTATCTCAATGTGACTAAGCTGGTTAAATGAAGGTTATAATACTACTGAGCATGTAGTCAAAGATCCTCAGATGGAATTAGCTGAATTTCCCTCCAATGTGTTTCAAATCACATCACTTACTATCACTTATAAGCAGTGGTTTAAATGTGAAACTATTTCACTATTCAACAGCATGTTACCTAAAAGGCCTCATTTTCCATTCCCTTGGATATAATCAAAATGAACGTGATGAAGTTAGGGACGTAAAAAAACATTCTGCAAAAGATAACACTGACCACTTAATAGCTACAGTAAACACATAGACATGGAGTCAACAGTGGGGGTGGGAGGGGGGTCATATGGGAGAGGGACATTGTTAACATGCTGCACAATGATTTGCCTTCACAACTTATGGCGGATCCAGTGGACAATGCTGTATATTTATTCTCGAAAACATGTCCCCCCTAACGTATAGACCATTTCAAGTGAGTTTAATTGTGAGTGTGATAGTGTTTCTGTTTTACCGTTCCAAACAGACCCTTCCAGTAAGTTCATAATGCTATTTGATGTGATAGCGGACGTAGTTTGGGAATTAAATAGAATTTCAGACAGCGTTCTTGTTTTTACTGTTGAAACGGTCTATATTGCAATAACGGCCTTGAGCTACTGTAACAGTGAGTTCTACAGTAGGTCACTTTCCCACCTGCAAACTCCAGTCCTCTGCCGGTATTTCTCGGAGAGACCTCTTGCTCAGCCAGGTCCCATAGTTCCCATCCGGGCCACTGCTGCCAGCACTAGGATGCTCCAGCCAGGAGCTCAGCCTTGGAGCCCCGGGGGACAAGCACCGGGTCGGAGCCACACTGTCATGGTCAGGTCTTCTTGAGCCCCTGCTGCTCCCAGGCGAGTGACTTGGTTTTGCTGCTCTGGGACTCAGTTGGTGTGGTTCATTGGGAGACCTGTGGTGGGAGTTTGACCACAAGCCCAAACAGGATGGCTCTGGCGAATTACAGGGAGCTGGGCTGGACTGCACAGACCCTCTCTGAAGAAGAAATTTGGCATAGGCGTCGTCCTAAGAAATAAACCGTAGGGTTAAAGAGTATATGATTTACAATCTGATCAAAAAGAATGTCTTGCCTACATTTATTGTTACATGCTAAGCACACAACCCATTATTCAAACATTTTCACAACAGAACTGAATATAGAAAAACAAACAACTGATACATGCAACAATAAACACTGATCAGATCATCATGAAAACATTCAAGCGAGATTAGAGCCAAACACACTGTAAGCCTTTATGAATTAGTTATCGTCCTAAAAAAATGCAGGCCGACTAAAAGAGCTCAGTTTCAAACACTTCTTTTGAAGCCTAATGCTGAGTAAAAGAGGCAATGTGTTGCTTATCACGTCTCTGTAGATATTCTGCAATTACCACAGCACATACCCAGAGAAAGCCAAACATCCTTTCTGAATAGAAAAAGATCAAATCTTTACACATGAAACTCTGTAACCGCTAACTGTTAACCCATTAACTTTTCACTAGTTTGGGTCCCGATTCACCTCGTATTGGCAGAGGTATCTTTAATGGCAAATCCTTCAATTTAGGGATGAAAATTTAAAAGGACAAAACGGGTTTGGGGGAAGGGGGGAACCTGATGCAACATCAGTGAAAGTCACGGGCAAATGCCAACACGGTCACAGAAGATAACGTATTAATAAACCGCCACTGCTGAGAAATGTGACTGCCTGCTAAGAGGTGGAGTTACATCAGATATCACCTGCAATTAGTTGTGACGACACATTTGACAAGGCACTGCTTGGCTCACCTCTCCCGTAGTAGGGAGGATCTGAACCGGCTTTGATCTCTGTTAATGGCCTTTAACAGTCAGCTCGCTACCATGCTAATGATGGCCAACTCGCTGATCATAAGGCGTACGGACTCGGACAGACTCCTCCTTTTACAGTGTTCCAACAAAAACCTTCCTGCAGTTTTTCAGAGGCTAATTTTGCGTGGTATCTGTTGCAATGTTTTGAGCCACGCAACTGAGTAAGAAGTCGGTATGCCATCTGTCATTATTTGAGCTTGGATGGAGCTCGGAGCTCTGATCTAGTTCGGTGGAGATAGCAGACAGGCAAGTAACGGAACAAGACAAATACTGGTATGAGGTTTATTGAGATGAGTCTACACGTATATGTGCAACTAATGTCTCGGGATCTTTTAAACATAGCCACAGGATTTTATTTTTTAACTTTACATTTTTATAGTGCCTATGAATTAATTAACAATTAGCCATTAACACTGGTGCTCCTTTTGTGATGAACACTCATTGTACCATTTTGCCAACAGAAACTAGTGCTCATGTCTTGGCTTCTCAAAAAAAAAAAAAAAAACTACACACACACACACACATACTAGACAATACTCCAAGGTGCATACTTGTTATCAGATGTCTTTGTTTGATAAACTCATTAAACATTGAACATTATTTGTTCACATCCAACTAGCGTGTAATAAAACGTTGAGAAAACACCCTGAATACCCACATATTTCAAACAAGTCAAGACTTTTTAGGTCTGATGTATAAAAACCAAACTTTTTACCACTGTTCATCTCTTGTGTAAAACTGCTCAGGTGAATAATAATAATAATAATAATAATAATAAACATTTTCAGTGTTTTTTTTAAATTGGATTGCAAAGTGGTTACAGCTAGAGGTTAGGTTAAGAGAAGCTGGAGAAAGATATAGAATAGCCAAAGAATAGCCAAAAAAAAAAAACAGCCCTACCTCCAGTGTTCTATGGTGGGTGCCATCACCATTTACTGTTATTTACAATGGACATGATTTGCAAACCATTATTGTTATTTACAACATACATCATTTGCCTTCTCATCCCACGACAGGAACAGTGCTGATATGATGATGCCCTGAACAATCTCTAATCTCTACTGAAGAGAGGTTGAATGCCTGTACATGTGGACTATATAAGGGCGTGTCTTTATTTCAGATGGTTGCACTGATGATGGTCTGACTGTGACCGAAAACGTTGTGCACTGCACTTGGTAGTTCTTTGCTTTTTTGTCATTTTCTATTAACTAAAAGTATTTACTTTTGCATGGGCAGAAGTGGAGTGCAAGTTCTGCTTTGACTGAACACTCACCATTTACTTCCAGTCTACAGAGCCAAGGCATTTTTCTTCAGTGCATGCACAGTGGAGAGCTAGTGGATCATGCAGAGATATCAGTTGACTGTGGCAGGAAATGTAATGGCTTGGAATGGCTTACTAGTCCTTTAACTGTGCCTTTAAAGCATAAAGCACTCAGCTACCACATAAAAAATTATGAAAATGACATTCAGAGGTAGTATTTACAGTGAGCCAGAAGTGCTATAGAGGACCCATCAAGCTGTCAACTCCCATCAATCAAAGTGGCCTAATTAACTGTTGCAAAACATATGTATCCTGAAGATGGGTTTGATTTCCCTGAGGATGAGGAAACACACACACACACACACACACACACACACGCACACAAAACAAGAGGGGGGTAACACAGTGTCTTGTTAGGGGGAGGAAAAAAGTAACTGCAAAAAGGACTGAGTGATTCTTTCACAACAGACAACAGAGCCAAGACTTTTTTTGTGAAATACTGCGCTATTCCTGGCACCGCACACATAAATCTCTGCTGTCTAACTGCTGTGAACAGAGCAGGACACTGCTTCACCGCAGAAATGCAGTCACAGGCTATTTCAGTGAAAGAAAGAAAAAAAAAACCCTACCACTACTACAATAGTACTGATTGCTTGGCAGGGTTCCAATATTCCAGTATAGGGATACACATCCAGTGTAAAATTGCATCACAGGCTTACATCTAAATGTCAGACAAGAGAGGTAACCATGAAACCTGAATGAGGTTATGTTAATTCTTTAAAAGCTGCAGCGGGTTTTCGATTTGTGCTGGCCAAAAAAAAAAAAAAAAAAAAACAACACCCGAACGAAGCAGATGACCTGTCCATAGACAGGAAATGCTAATGGAGTTAGTGGCTGAAAATGTTGTTAAGGCTGAAACACACACAACACAAAACCAGTTTTTAAGCATATTAATTTTGTTTCAAAGCCCTGGAACTGATCATCTGCTTCAATCAATGACCTAAAAGAAGTAGCCAGCGCTTTGACAAAGCCACAACTTGAGGGAAAGAGCCAAGCTTAAAGAAATAATGAGTGGGATACATCAAACCAAGCTAAAAGGGGAAACCTAAAGAGCCTCATTATAGTTTTCACTTCTTTTTTTCAGTTTTTCTTTCTTTTTTTCCCCCTCAGTGTGTGACCACTAATGATTTAAAGTCTTTAATCTAAATAATTTATTTCTGGTTTAAAATTAGACTCCGGCTAGGCTGATTTTTAAATATACTTCATTTGGAATATCTTTACAAATGAATTATTAGTGTTCAATATCCCACCATTGCTAAGTCCTGAAGTAATGTGTGTGAGTACAGTCAAGTGACTGGGAGGACAGAGAATGAAGGCACAGTCACTTTATGTGGCTCATTACCACTGAATCTAAAAGGACAACTTCAACAAAACAGTTGCAGTTGCTGATGCTCTGGTTTCAGAGTTAAACCAATTTATGGTCGAGTAATTAGGTTGCCTGGACATTGGTACATTTCTTCATCATTCAGCATTTTTCCCCTTCTACGTATTTGTATGTTATTCCCCACACAAGGAAATTCAACATATATCACTATACATATTTCAACAGAAAGTAAAGGGCTATAAGGCTTACAGTTCTTCTGTAGACCATGTCAGCAGCCCTCCCTCCCTTCCTTCTCGTTTGCCAAAGGATACACTGACAGGTGACTGGATGCTTGCAAGGCTAAACAGATGCCTCTGATTTGTGCTGTGTGTCATGCCTGAACAGTCACTGTGTTGGCTTTTTACAAACAGTACAAACAATTTACACACACACGAACACTCACACACACACACACACGTAAATTTCCCTAACTTTCATCAAAATTCAATCATTACTGCTTTGTCTGCACATGAGAGTTAATTTATAATTACTTGGGAATGGAAATGCTTTTCAAGCCTGGGTATTTTTATGTCAATCAAAAAACAAAACTTCACAGGCCTAGCAGTAACACTCTCAAAATAAACAAAACAACAAATCGTGTACTCCTATGTGGGCTCAATGGCACGGCCTCTAACAGGTGCATGTGTGATTTTTGAGGGGGTGCCATTAGGAATGGCATTAATGGACCATTAGACGGAACAAAAACATGCAGACGCCTATTACATCCGTTTGGAGGTGACAGTGTGGCTCTGGGTTTCTGCTGTTTATCTGGCACTGAGGTGTGCAGGCACAGCTACCCATCGCGTCAGTCTTCCACATTTTTCTATCCTCTGATATCTTACTCCACACACTATGCTAGCAAGCACTGGGTAAGGGATTTACACCAGAATTATTCTGGAGGTGTTTTCCAGCGGTCCGACAAACATCGGTCTACTATCAGAGAAAAAATAACATTAGAATCAATGCAGCCATTTAGAACAGCAGCCTCACAACTTTTTAAAGTCTTATTACAATTACCTGTCCAACAAAACTATGCAGGCTAAACCTTCAGACCAAGTCTGGTACGACTGGGAGTCAGTGAGCACAAAACTATTCAATGTCATAACTGGTACCATAGTCACCACAAAATGGACAGGTCAAGATAATATCAAAGGGGCGTGGCTAGAATGCCTGTGGTGAAACGTAAATAATGTCAACAATGAACAGAATCGCAGCATTTCAGATTTGTTATCCAAACATTCTTAACAACTCATACCAACTGACCACCAGGGCTACTGTTAATGAAGCCCACCACAGATCACCTATAATTGTCATGGAATTCCATCATATCACAATCAGAGTGAGACTGAGAGTGTACGCACACTGTTATGTAATGTCAGAAAGGGATGTGGTGTAAATGCAATTACCGGTATTTACATTTCACTCACGTCTTGCCTACTATGTAAATTCCCAGTAAGGTGTGATTGGAAGCAGTAAGTGGTACATCCCTCTTCTACCTCATCAAAATAGATGTAGAGGAATGAACTGACTTTTAAAAAAGAGGAGAAGGGCACTGTGGCTAGTTTTAGGCATAGGGAACTTTGTTCAGGTGCATAGGATCGTGGAAAGATATTATTATGTTGACATTTTGAAGGATATTATATTATTTTAAGGTCCTCCGTGAACCTCTCAGATCTCCAATCTCAATCCTATTGAGGATCTGTAGTGGGAAAAAGGTGGAAACTAAAAGCCCCGCTATTTCATTGAGATGGAACCCTTTTCCCTGGCAGAATGAGCCATGGTTCTTCATGAGACATGCCAATCCAGTTAGGAACTAAAATAACAGGATGATGCTTGTTTTGAGTCAAATTTGGCTCATGATGTATGAACCACCTGCAGTGTGTCTCTTTAAAAAAAGACAACCAAATGACTGAACTATTGTAATATTATTGCATTTCTCAATTCTAATATCGATTTTCTCAGATGTTAGATGGGTTTGATCAACTAGCCAAGTTCCAAATCTTTCACAATGCTATTTAATAGTGAGTGCTCTTGGAATGATTTATTGCTTTTTGGAGACTACTGCTTAAGGCACATACCTCCTCACTCTCACTGCCAATAAAGTCATCTTCGGGTCGAGCTTCTTTGCGCATGCCTCCATCATCTTCACCCAGAGCACTAAGGTCAAAGGTCGTGTCATGGACACTGTTACTAAGGCCCTGCCCTCGCCTGGCTGAGTGTGGCCGTGAGGAGAAAGTGAACACCTCCTCCTCCTCTTCCTCCTCCTCTTCCTTCAAGACTTGCCGTAGATCTTTGTCACTCTCGTCACTGTCACCTCTACGCCCTGGAGCCGGCGGGGCTGAGAAAGGCGCCAGCGTTTCACGAGGGATAGACAGCAGGTCGGACTCATCATCGAGCCGGCTGGCTTCCTGGTCGGAGCCATCCAGACAGTCGTCCTCTAAAGAGCAGAGCGATGTCACCTCGTCTGTGGGACCTGAAATGAGAAAAAAGGCTGTGAGTATTTATTTACTTGACACAACAAGACAAAGACACACTGGCTGTCTCTATTGATCACTGTAATGACTGTGTCACAGACAGCTTGGAGGGTAACTCTAGAACCGTATTACACAGCTAACAGTAAACCAAGTAGGTGACGCACATGAATCAAATATGTCATTCCATTTAACGAAAATAAATACAATTAAATCAACATAATGAAGACAACAGTGAAAAATACACAGGGAGGGAAAAACAGTAAAACTAACTCATCAGCTAACACTGAATAATACTTTGATTCTAGAGGTGGAAAATTTCCATCAGAAATCCATCATCTAGACTGAATAAAATGATCAGAAGAACAGCAGAGAAAACAGTTTTAATGTTGTTTTTATATTCATATTATGACGACACAAATGTGCACACTGTGAATCAATTTCAGGACCATTTTCTTCACCACAGAGTTTAAAACCCAAAATTAGATATGAATGAACATGAGGAATATTTGTGAAAAATTTCCCCATCTCCAGGCTGTGTGGATATTCACATTGTCATAGTTACAGTGTAATTTACATGGTTTTAATTTACACTGTGGACGTGCCAGAACAAGTCTACTCTATACTCTCCACTGTTTCAGCATAAGAAAGCACAACACAGCACACAACATACAGCACACAAAACATGGCAGCGCTCCCCTTCTGCAAAGCATATTCTTGACTAAACAATGCTGCACAGATCAATGGCAGGGATGTAAACAGCTAAATGGGATTCACAGGATAATGCAGGTCATGTGTCACAAGAAAACACCTGCTTCCTCTCGTAGTTCATGAATATATACAAAAAGTCAAGATAATCACAGAAGACTACACCTGATGCTTTGTATTAATTGACCTGAGATTCAAACCAAGGTAACGTAATTGCACATCAAAGCTCTGATGAATGTTTCACATACTGTATGCATAAACAAACGTGAAGAACACGAGAGGAACATATATCATACTGATACAGTTTCAGGAAGGTGTAAGAGAGAGAGAGAGTGTGTGTGTGTGTGTGTGTGTGTGTGTGCATGCGCGTGTTTGTGCGTCTGTGTGTGTGTGTGGGTGCGCGCGTGTGTGTGGGGTAACTTGGCAGTTTGAGTTCCTGTACAGCTCTCCCATCCGCACACAAATAACATCATTATCCGAGAGGGTGCGATGCGGCAGGAGCAGAATCACAATGGGAGCATAGGGTAGACGTATGCACGCCTTTGGGGTCGCAGTGCCCTCGCATTAAAGAACAAAAATACCCTGGAACCGAACTCGAGCCTCACCAGAGACCGAGATGATAAATACGGCTCAGTCATGGCAACAGCCAGCAGTGTGCATCGTCACAAAAAACACACAGCACTGCAGGGAAACGAACTGAGTCACTCTTAATATCTCACAATTCTCATTATATCATGTAAACATAATATAAACTCTAGGAAAAAGATGAACTTTAAAAAGAAAAAAAAAAGTATTAAAGACATTTGTTTCATTCCCAACAATGTAGCCAGCCACTTGAATACTCTTCGGCCTAATAAGGCATTCCACACACGTCTTTTTTTTTTTTTTCTGAAACGTCACGCCATAATCACCATTCCTAATTGCTCGCAGTGTGCATGAACCCCCCCTCTCCACCACCTCCATCCCCCAACCCCAGAGACTTCCCTCTGACCTACACAGTATACTTAATGTCCCATTACTGCTAATGAACTTCATTCGGCAGGAAGGAGGAGGAATCTTTCAATGCTGGAATGGAGGGTGAACTTAACATGCTTTGTGCTGCATGGTCAGGAGGGGGAGGGTGGGAGGAGGGTGATCTAGAGGACACTGAGGGAGGGCAGGAGAAAAAGGGAGGCTTTAACACAGGGGGTGCCTCTCTGTTAAAGACATTTAAATACAATGTCCAACAATTACACCCATATTACAACAGTGCTGCTCCAGTGCCCACGTTTACAGCCGTGCAGTTTTAAAGCACTCTGCCCCTCATCCATATGTATCATGCCTCGGCTTATCCAATTTAGTCCTCCACTCTGTTTGCATATTTGAATAGTGAACGGGGTGCAAAAATTGACCCTACCTGTACAACCTGACTGATTTGCAAGATTATCATTCACAAGCAATAGGTCATTTTACTCACCTTCCCCTATTTTTTTTCAAAGTATCATTTGCTAAATATGTCATGAATATTCTCACAGCTGTGCAATCACTGGTGTATACTTACGCTTGCTGACATGATTTTTCATTTCTATAATCTACTCACTGTACTCAAGCCTTTCAGCCTCTGGCACAGTGTGATTAGACTTATTGTACTATATACACACTGTAACCAGGCATGGTATCCAACTGTAACCATACTGTGGTAGGTATGGGTGGCAAATACACTAAGTTCGGTGTGTGACCATAATAAACAGGTTGTGGTGAGTGTCTAAAGGTCTGGAATGTGGTTTGCTCACCTGAAACTGTTCTTTGTGGGTGTCGGCTAAATGACTCATAATAACTAATAGATTAGATTGTCGCATAGCTATGTAACAACCATCACGCAAGTGTAAATAATGGTGCAAAACACATATACAAAAATGAAGACCTGAGAGAGGGAAGATTTCATTTTCTTCACTTTGTTCCTTCTTACCTTCTGAAGCATCTTCTCTGTTGTGGCTGGTGGGAGGCTGTAAAGGATGAAAAGTGGTGGACTGGCACGGCACATCCTCCTGTTTCTGGGGGGGGAGTAGAATTCCTCTTTCTACGCAACAGCCGGGAGGGGGGGGGTGGGGGGGGTGGGGGGTGAGGGGGCGTTGGTAAGAAGAAATAACACAACAGTATTTATTCTGTATGCAAGGCAGAATGGAGGCACATAATAATGTGTGTTTTTTATTTTCCATCCCCTGCTCGAAGCTAAACATTGATGAAGGGGAACACTTTTCAAAAGAGCTTTAGAATAACAACACTCAACACTGATCAAGCTCCCCACTAAATTAGAGGTGAAGAGTCTCTTGTACAACCTACTTTAATATATGTAAAACAGAGAAATATGCAGACATACAATATCTAACCTGCTAAGACAGGCCCTTCCCCCCTGTCGCTGTGCCTCTGAGCTCTCCTGGTTTGAGTTGGGTCAGATGCCGCCTTGTCTGAAGGTGGACGTGGCTGAAACTTGCGAGATCTGCCTGTATCCATGGAGACGTGCCATAAGTGATCGCTGCACTACATCTCATCGACTCACCAAAATGGGCAAAAAGCAGTGTGAGTTTTTCAGCTTGTGATTGGTAATCAAAGCCAGATTTTTTCAAAGGCTCAAAAACACTACTAAGCTTCTGTGTCAATTCGGTAATCCGGGTTCGATTTGTGAGTCCTACATGGAGTTTTTCTTTGCATAAAAGAGTCTGGTAAATACCAATCAACCTTACTGCACTATCAGTATATAATTAGCCGTTAACCAGAGGGTAGATTCAGGGGCATTTAGCCAAACTAAGGAAGTATCATGACACGTAAATCTAATCCCTGCATACCCCTGTCTTTTGTAACTTTTACAACTGACAAAGTTGTTGGTCGGCTGTTTCATGTTCTGGCTCTGCCTGCCAATTGCTTTTTGCTCAGCAATGACTAAAGAATCTCCAAAGGACTGGCCAAACCCTTCTCACAAGGTTTTTCAGGTAGACTATCCTGGCAGAAACCAAGCAAAGCTGAAGGAGCTGGCGAACACTAACCAAATCCATTGCAACCTCCTTAACCACTGATTGCAAACTTTCTGGTAATTTTCAACAAACAGTCCTTTGTTACAATCCAATCCAATCCACAGCTAGTCATTATCTGACCTGAAGCACACCAAAAGGCACGACAGATAATTTGGTCTGCTTTGATATGACTATGGGATCCTCTTTGGTGGGGAGGGGATACCTGAGAGCCCATTATGGTCTGGCATAGCCTTGTCCTCGGGCCTACAAGATGCTGGATTGTTCTTCCTCCCAGTGGGCGGGGGTGGTCCTGCAACTCTGGAGCCAAAGGCCACATGTGATGAGTCGTGGTGGCTCTTGGTACCACATGCACTGCTGGCCCTGGCACTGCTGGCACTGGCACTGGCTGGGGGGGCTGGCTGTTCTGTCCACACACACACAAAAACACAATTATAGTTCTAAATGTCTTTTCCAGACTCTAAACAACCTAGGAAAATATCAACTGATACAGCGACTTTTCTTTGTTTCCATGCATGACTGTCAGACATGCCTCTGTAAAGACAGATGCTGGTACAAAGACAACTGAGACAATAACAGACGAATTATAAGATTAATTATTAGGCTCACATCCTTAGTCTAGAACAGGGCTAGAGCGCCTTACATTTACTGTGTTCTGTCTCTCATTATGAGCCTTTCAATCGGAGGAACACAAGGAAAATGAACAGACTGGCAGCACGTTCAAAAACTCTTTCTCTCTTGAGCTCATCAAAGAAAACAAACAATCCAAAGAGTGCTAAGAGCTACAAAGACTAATGTGCAAGGTCAGGGGAAACTAAAACACAATGCTGGAAGATACAAAGGAATGTTTGATAAAGCACTCCGCCTCTCGCAAAGCACTCATGTTGCCTGTTGAAAAATACCTTAGCTTGGTGGTTGAGCAAAGATAATGGAAAAAAAATCTCCACAAAGACATTAGACTGCCACATTAGTTGACCTAGTACTTTATTTGATAATTGTAAATGTGATGGTAGAATGTGTCATTTCTTTATGAGTTGTCACAGGAACTAGACCTATGTTTTATCTTAATGAGGAAAGTAATTTCATCATTAATGATTTTATCATCAACTCTAAATGCTCCTAAATAATGCACTTTCTTGTTTGACATATGCTATAGTCAACTGTAGTCTTCTATCACAGCCCTATGTGACCTGCTTCCTATTACCTTCGCAAAAAAAACCTTCATTTCAAGGCCAATCTTGGTACCTATTTTAAACACAAAGTCTAATCCAACAAAATTGCTTTTAAATAAGAGGGTGAATGTAGAAACAATGTTTCTTATAATTTCCTGTCTGATTTACCAGGGTCTGTTTTCAGAGAGCCAGTCCTAACGTCAGAGACAGTCAGGTTCCTCATGCTGATGACTTGAGTGATGTGCTGAACCTCAGCTGGGAACTGGCAAGCCCTGGGTATTTCATCCAGCGGTCCATGTCTATAGATGTAGAGATCTGGCACACATACCACAGTTAATTAATATATTCCTTATTTCCTTGACTCTTATTGGTTAAATGTCAGAAAACTGAAAAAAATGTTGATCACTGTTTCACAAAGCCCCAAATCCCATGTTTTGTTCACATGCCAAAGATATTCAGTTTACTGTCTTAGAGGAGTAAGTAGCGATAACAAATTTCAAATTTCATAAGGTCCAATCAGTGGGTTTTTCTTAAAAATGACATAAACCGATTACCTGTCATCATTAAGCATTTTTTAAATTTAATTTAATTTAATGGTGAATGATCAATCAATTTCTCAATGAAATGTTGCAGCCTTAGTTATGTTCCTTCACGGGACACATTTTACAAAATGATTGTACAAGTTACTTATTTAAAAAGAAAGACTTGCACTGAGACACTGCTATTCACGTGATACATTCCATCCATTATCTAGTCATATTCCTTCTGTTTGCGCATCCCACCTCTGTCTGACTCTGCAGGCTCTGCTTTCATAGTGAAGATGCGTCTGACCTTGCATGAGGCTGAAATGCTAATGCCATCCAAGTACAGAAACACTGCTCCCTTGAACATCTCTCGGGTGAATGCATCCACATCAATGCACATGTTACACCACTGTCAAAACAAGGAACCCAAACAATGGCATTAAATAGGTAATCGATATGATTATGTTTTGTCACAGGAGAATGTCAGTGCAGTATGTCAACACAACTTCAGTATGACAGGCAGCTGGCAATGTTGAATACATTCAATACAAGAGAAACTTTATGAAAGTAACATGGCTGTAATTTAATATTTCCAGACATCCAAGTATTCAAACTCACTACATTACGTGCTAGACTTGTTAAAGGTACTCTGGCATGTAGGGGGGTTGCAGAAACTTCCCTGTGCACTGTTGACAAGTACAGTCTTCTCTTCAGATGACCTGTATCGGTTATCCTGCAAAACAAAATAAAAAATGGCATCTTCTATGGTATTAGCTGAGTATTCGCTTGTATTCACTATAAACCTCTTTGTTCAAGCTAAAACAAAATTATCACACAGCTATTTCTATGGCTAAAATGCTATGATATTAGCAGATGTGATGTGGAACAGAAAACTTAGATTCCTAGATTAGGGTACACATATTCACCATTAATTAGCAGCTTATTACCATGCAAATTAATAACATACTAGACATTTGTTAGTCATTACAAGTCACTTAGTAACACCTTATTCTGCATGATTTTATTCTACCCATAGTAGACTATTAACTGGCTGCCTCTGACATTAGAACTGGCTCTAATAATCACTCCGTATTTTCCATTGAGTTGATTGATGTGAACATTCCATTCATTCAAAGCGAGAGAGCAGGGATTTTCACAACATCACATTTGGCAGTTCTCTCCAGACAAAACATCTTATTGGAGTAGTGTGAATATGGAGCTCGGTATCTGACATATAGACAAGCAAGCAGTCGTGTGCACAAGCACAATATAGCAGCTCTCCCTGAACTTCCAAACCATTGATTAACCTTTGTGTTGATTGGGAACAGGAGACGCAAAACTGAGCTCAAAACTATTTTGGCGGGCGGAGATGGAGGTTATATGCCTACTGTGTTTGAGTGATTTCAAAATAAAATGAATGTAATCGTAACTGTCAATCTGTTGGATTAGAGAATGGATAAAAAGGATCAACTCATCATGGTGGTGAATTAACGGATATGACAGAGATGGATTAGTTTTGGATTAGTTACATCCCTTTTACAGTCAAACAGAGATGGCAAAGCATCAGTCTTCCCTCGATGATGAATCCTGATTCTCAAAACAAAATCACACTTCCAACCAGAGTTATAAAAGAAGTCTTCTAGGTGTCAGGAGCAAACATGAGCAGACACATGGTAGAACTCAATCCTCCTATTTTGCGTTTGTGATTGTTATGTGACTGCTGGAATGAATAGTGAATGTGTAATCAAGTCAAGACAGGTTCTTTACTGGTTTTCTCATCACTGAAAAATCCAAGTACGTCTTGTAATGCTGTGATTAAACAGCATTTTCTTCTGATTTATTCTGTCTATTTGCAGTAAAACAAGATGCCCTACCACAACATTCAAACATAGAAAGTGGAGGGATACAGACAAAGTGGTAGTATTGGAGTCCATCAATACAGAGATGCTGCACTGGATGTGTTACTGAAGCGTTATTTTTTTTACTGTGCTGCAACAATTTGCCTCCACTATAACCAGTGGAACTGGCTTAACTAGACTTGAGAGCATCACCTAAGACTAATTTTACACCATTTGACGAGAACACTCCCGTAATGCACCTGTTGTAGCCTCCCTGTTAGTGTTACTCTTCTAAAGGTGCAATGAGTGTCTACAGCACATCACTGGTTGTTTACATAGTTGTGGACTGTGGCTGCTCCTCAAGACATGCTGGAACAGCATTTCAAAGGAGACCAGAAAATATTAAATTTAACCCAAAAAAAAAAAAAAAAGGAAAAACACAAGTTTTTCCTCTTTTTCATCGTGTGAGTGTCTGCATGCCAAAATGCCATTACTCATAGTCTATTCAGACCAGTTCATTGAGAACTTTGATTAGTGCAGTTTTCCTTTCCTGAACTCAAAGAGACCAATTCAGAACTGAAGGCTAATTACTGATTGCAGTACTGATAATACTGTCTATCTACAACCCATCCACAGCTTATCTAGACTCAATTTCACTAACATTTATATGTGCAGGGGTAGAAAGGTCGTCATACACTTACAAAAGTTCTGTAGAGAAATCTTTACCGAGGGGAACCTTCACTTGGAGGACTAAGAACTTCTGAACCAGTCCAACTGGAACACAGCAACCAAGAATTCAGTTATGTTTGCATCAGTACTGTAATTTCAATGCTGTTAAAGATACTCACGAGTCATTTTGCTGTCACGTGGTGTCTGCATCCTGTTTGTTTGACTGCTGCCCTCCAAGCTGTAGACAAACCCCTTCACCTCCTTATCAAAATCCTATGCAAACCACAAACACAATTACCAAGTTATTAAGTTATGACAGTTTTAAAACAGGGTAAAAATGCAAATTCAAATTAACTCTCATACCAGTTATCACATCAACATAATGCTGCAGGTTTTTCTAAAACCTTCCTCAACTGCTATCCACAGCTCTGTCTACACCAGTGTATAATAAAAGGACTGGGTCCTCTTACTAATGTTTTATGGTTTCTTTGTGGATAAATTAATTGACAAATATTCCCCCCGTTTTTGTTCTAGTTTGTCAGTTTCCTAGTCTTGGTGTTAAATACCCCAGTATGACATGTTCAACCTGTTAAACTAACATTTTGTGAAAATGGAGATTGTATCCATAATTGTTACTTTTGATTTCCCAGGATAATACATTGAGTCATTGTGCTCAATTTACCTATGACCGCTTCACTATCTTCACAATGTCCTTTATCGATTGCTATGAGAAAACACTAGTGGAGTTTTAGTGCCTTTTCGCCTTTATAATGTCAAATGAGACTGTGCTCTTTTCAGCTTCCCTTTCTTTGTCTGTTTTGGAATGTGGTGAAGTTCAGCAGCTGCAGGTCTCTAAACCCATCATAAACAATCAAGAAAATAATCGTACTTTACTTATTCCTGAGGGTCCACCCAAGAGTTTCCATTTTGCAACAGGATCTTTCCCTTGTGCAGAGAAGACTTCCACTACAGGCCCTCCCTATGATTAAAAAACAAAAAACAAAAGAAAAACGTTCATGTGACATAAACTAAGAACGGAAATGAATAACTATTTAAACAAAATCCTGTAGTGGTCCACTCTGTCACATCAGACCTGATATTCATTTTTATACATTTTGAAGATTTTTCTGGACTCCTTCCAAGATGTGACCGAAGAGAGGGTGACTGGGGCTGCTGAAAGGTAGAAACAGCACAGATCTAAGCTTTAGGCTCTGTTATATGTTTATGATATTTGTTGCTCAGTCAGACCCCAAATGAGAGTTGTCAAAAGGTGGTTAGGAAGTTGTAAGGCTAGCTAGCGAGGTGACTTTTTTGATTTCATAACAAATATAAATTCCCACATTATGCTATGCTAAGCGAGCCACAACTAACGTTAATTTTACTGCCCTTGACGTTACCAGACCAGTGCCAGGCAATAGCCTTTGGCCTGATGATTTGGCTAGTTACTTATTACCAGCTAGTTTCGGAGAGCTGAAACTGTATTCCATGACCGCAGTCCACTTGCGACCAGCGTCACCAAACTGATACTATATACTGGTGCAAAAGTTAACGATAACTTTGGCTTAATAGAGTAGGCTCACCTGAATTCGACTAGCCAATTCCAATTAGTGGAACATGTTTTATAAGAAAGCGATATAGTTTACGTTAAGGAAGTACATAAACACTTACTGGATGTCGCCAAGACAACCAAACTCCACATAAGTATGCGCACGCGTGAATTATGTCTTGTGGTTAACACGCAAGCCTGCGGTGACTGCCTCTGAGCGCTGACAAGTCGGCCAAGGTTTACATTTCTTAAAGCATTATGTCTGGAAGGTTCGTATGAACAGTGAGACTGCTTGAAAAAAAGTCTTTGAGAAATGTTTCAACTTAAACGTAAACGGTTGCAAGATGGATGGCGCACTTCACACAGTGATTAAAGAGTCTAGCCATGCTATATAAGCGTTGTTATGTTATGTTACGTTATATTATCTTCTTGTTATTTTATGTTTTGTTATCTTATGTTATCTTATCTTATATCTTATGTTGGTTTGACATCCAAACACCTGGATTAGGCCTAAATTCTTTAAAGTCTTTATTATAGGCTTATGTTATCAAGGAGGCAAGGACATTTATTATCACATGCATATGTACATGCAAAGCATTTCATCCACCCAATTGATTTTTTCACGCTCTCCGCCCCATGGCAACAGCTCTCCAGGTGACACACACTGTACCTTCAGCAGCTGTAGTCAGGGAGAAAACACCAAAATCCATCTGAACCCCTTAAAAAATAAGTATTTGAGATTTTTACATTTTTGCCATCCTTAGGACCTCTAATTTACATTACTGAATGATAACATTGAATTTGGGTGGTGGCAATTTTTTTATTGCCATACTTTTACAAGATGGGATTTCAAAAGTGATCTAAGTTCATGTCAGTACAGTTCTAGAATCTACAATCAACTGCCATTGAAAATAGGCTACATGCTACATGCCAGTCCGTTGTGACATCTCAAATAGAACATTCAGTTGGCAACATTCTAATGGTCTTGGTGAAGCAAGTGTACATGTAATGCATTTTGGCTTGTGATAGTAAGGGAAGTATAATTAAGTAACCTATACTGTATGCTTTCTAAAAGCACATACCCTCTACAAATAATATAACATGTGTTTAGACATTTTCTGCATGCCTTCATTCTTTGTTGTACCATAATTTATGGATAGTTGATCCTGTAGGCTACTGGAGACAAGTTAAAAGGGTGATGCAGATGCAGCTGATGCCTTTTGGTCTATTCAGTAAGGGAAAACTGATTAAAACACCTAAATATTATATTTTCAAGAAGCATATTCTCTTAAGATATCATGTTTCATCAGTTTGGACATGACCTACCTCGCTCAATACATTATGAAGTTGTGACTTCTACACTTCATCTAGTTCAGTGTTGAATGTAGGCTGTTTCTGACCTGCTCTAGTAGGCAGAGATAAATTATATGTCCAAGCTCATGTTAAACAAAATGTAGAGGGGAAATGGTTTTAGAAAATGTATAGTTAAACTGATGAATTTGTTTTCCCTCACTGCTACAGACACAAATATAGCAGCTGAACGTTTAACCTATATCCATTATAGCTCAAAAGATATTGGCCAGTCACTTGTACAGCATAGGTTTTACCCTTAACTTTCAGTTGTAACTTATCTTAAACTCTTGGGTCAGTGAAACTGCCTACATTATTTTAATTTCAATCATATATGAAGAACCTATGTCATGGCATGACCAGACATAACTGAAAGCAAGTGACCATCAAGAGTCTCACTTCACTTGATTGATATTTCACTTTCTGCTTCTCTGTTGATTGCCCAATCTCACAGCAGCCTTCAGTGATGAATCGGATGTAAATTATTCACTGTCAAACCGGCAGGTCTTATTACCAACTCAGATTCTCTGAGAGTTTACTAATTTGAGACAAGCAATCTTCTGAGAATTTAATCAACATTCTCTCATATGACAGGGGTGAAAACATCATTTTTTCCCCTCTCTCTCTTCAGTTTCAGCACTATGTCACACTGTGACATCTTCTGCAATTATCATTATCATGTTTCTGTCTCTCACACTGTCTCTCTCATTCCTTGTGTTTAGCTGCCTAATTTGGCATTCATCTGTATGTTTGTAGGCTATATGTTTTCCTTTAACATCCAGTCAACCAGTCTGATCCCACACTGCAACTTCATATTTCGAATGAAAGGAATTTGTGTCAATAGCACTGCTGTGTTATAATATTATAACACCTTAGTGCATATCATCACGCACCATATATGCCTTTGGGGTTATTAAACTTATGATTAAACTTATGCTTGTCACAGCTTGGCCTTATCTACCAGAATAATACTTTTTGGTGGGTCTGATTAATATTAATGAGTGGGATTGACTTTGTCTTTAGGTTTCACATTATGATTGCATCTCAGTGACTGCAAAATGTGAACCGTCAAGATTAATGTGGATTTGTGAAGCTAATGGATATAATCTAATAACGGTAATGTTGCATTTTAATTTGGCTTCAGTCTCGCTTTTAATTTGTTTACAAGATGTGTTTTAGATTTCATGAATTTTTCAGGGGATTTAATGCGGTTTTAAGTCAGACTGACAAGTCAAGTGTTTCCATTGCTTATTATGAAGCAGAACTACAGCAGATGTGTTTTTAAGAACATTTGAAGCTGTTATCCTATATGAATCAATTTTAATCTATTAGTGACCACGAACTAAAAGTAGTTGCTTAAGGAAAGAGCCCCACAATTCTATCTCTGTAAGGGGCAGGAACATGAAATTTGGAGGGAGACATCTTGGGCCATGTGTCTACACATGCCAAAACTAAAACTAAAGAGTGTTCATCCCATATCTCACCCCAGATCAAAATTTGTGAAGCTTTATATTTAGTCCCCTTTGTGATTGCTAATGTGTATTTTTTGTGTGAAGGGATAAGGAGAGAAACCGTAACCGACTGTAGACACAGTCATTGAAAGAAGCTGTCAGAGATATAAATTTGGTTTGAACATTATTTATTTATTTATTATTTTAGAATATCCTATTGGAACACTATGTAAATACACGTACGCAGAATAGCTTATTATATTTCAAAAAGGCTTTTGTGGATCTATACGTATCTTTGTATATGTATACAGCATGAGGAGGATGAATAAAAGTGTGAGAAATAGTTGGTGTGAAAAATAAGTATTAAAATTTAATGTTTTTTTTCATACTGGTGCTACCTTCTGCTTAAAGACAGTATTACGCCAAGAAAAATGCAATTATGGTTATTCTTTTATTAATACATTTCTAACAGTCTAACCTATATGTACATCATATATGATGAAGCTCTGACATTCTCTTTCAGCTCTGGAAAAAAGAAAAACAGTAACCCCATGTCTCTAATGAGTAAAAACTGTTGCTTCAGAAAAAAAGTCTAGCTTATACAGCACCTGATTATAAATACACTGTGAAAAATAATGTGGTCTAAAAGCCAAAATAAAATATTATCTTCATTTACTTTAACTCACAAACATAATTTATGCTTTTTCAACTTAATATTAATATATAGAGTTTTTAATCTTTTAGCTTATAAATTTATAAATTTAGCTTATAAGTCAGTTCAGTGAAATACATTTGGAAGGTAGCAATAAACTTAACGGAAGTCTTTCTGACTTATGTGTCTCAGTTACGGCTGAACTACAGGCATTATAGACTATGTGTAAATGCACCGTAAATTAATCCATTTAATCACAAACTTAACAATATACTGCAATGGGCCTTAATTTACAGTAAAGCAGTTTACACTTCAGTGTCCACTGTTAAAAGTTTAGCTTTAGGCAGACATTTTTATATTTAACCAGTGTCTTTGAAAAATGCAAAAAAAAAATAAAAAATACCCTGAAGTAGACTGGGCTACTCTTGCTTCTCAACCAAAAATGGTAAAAACAGTATTCAGAAATTAGATTAAAATCTTCACCCTCAGCTTTGATGATTTGGCATCATTAAGCACATTTCTACATTTGTTTTTGCCGTATATTTATCTGGACCCACACGGCAGCAAAGCAGTATGCAGCTCCTAAAAGGACCTACTGGCATGTGATTCCCATATCAGTACATTCCCATCACTAGATATATCTCTAGGGCGGAAGGTACTTGTTGGAAAGGGAAAAAGTAAAACAGCTCCGGTCAATGCTAATCAAGTGCTAATAAGGTGTTCTCCACACAGAAGTCAGTTAATGACACAGTACTGAAGACGTATCTCACAAGAGCCTTTAAGTCTTTATTGTGGTACTAATGAAGATTCAAATTGAACAGCTGAAGGACTTAACGGGATGTTGAAAATATTTTCTCTTTAATAAGTTATGTTGTTTGAAGTAGCATGCCTTTACTTAGATCAGTTTTTTCAGAGGGATGTCAAAAAGGATATAAGTGAACCACGGGCTGATGTGGATAGTAAAGTCTAACAATAGTAAAACCACAGGCTGATGAGGTTGTGGATTGTAAAGTCTAAAAACACATTTGTGGATGACTGAACCCAGGCAAATAGGTCAAACGCTGACCATTTGAGTTTGTGAAGTTAAAGTGGACCTTCAGTCTTCACATTATCTTCAGGATTTGCTTGAAGCATGAGACTAAGACATAAGACTCCATATAAGAATGAATGTCTGTGTCTGTTGATACTGTAAGTCAGGTAAAACAAGATATTCTGGCTAATGACAGTTCCTTTGCTGGAACAGCTGGGACGTTTAATGTCCACAGTCGTCATTAGGGGAGGTGGTTACAGGGTATAAGTCATTTCAAATGCTGATCAGAATCTTCTGTGATATCCAGGAGGAGACTGACAAAAACATTGTGGAAGATTGCTCAACGAAGGGTTGTTAACAGAGGAAAGTGAAGAAAGAGGCCAGTGTGGAGTTTTTCAGCTTTTTAGCTGTGGACGGTGTGCTGCTTCAGTGTGCTTGTTAGTAGTGATGTGTTGGTGATTTGTGTGAGTGCCGAGAACCAAGTGTGGAAGAGGTGGCGCATACAGGTGAGGGCACTGGGGTTTAGCATGGAGGCCGTGTGCCACTCTGAGCGTTTGGCATGTAGATGAGCGTGGGAGAATGCTGAGCTGGTGTGTGTCTGATTTACTTAACTGCCTCTGATGATGACTGTAGTCATAAGAATACAGTATATTTTGACATTTTCTCTTCATTACAGATAAGGTTATATAGTTCTATAAGTTTTAAAGGTCAAAATACTTTATGATTTAAAGACCACTCGCTCTTTTCATCATTAGGTCCTCATTAGCATTCATGAATATTTGGTTCTCCGATGGTAGCGCTTCTGGTGAAACTTCATAATCAAGGCTACAAAAGGAAAATAGTCCTACCATAGATATCTTCAGGTACCCTCTTACATACATGCAGACTTGCACTAGTCTGCACTACATACCTCTTTATTATAGGGATGTACATCAGAATGATTCATGAAATAGCACAGTAAATATAGGCTGTCTGCAAGGAGAAATATGCTGTAAAGGTCACCCAAAATCAACAGACAGATGAAACATTAATCAGTGATTTCTCAGAGTGAATTAGTATGACCTTTCAATGGAAACTCTCTGTAAATATCATAATGTAGCCCAAAGAATTACATTAAAAAGGCCACATTTCAGATATCATATATATGTGTGTGTGTGTGTGTATATAGGGTAGTTTTCTATTTTGTCATGAGGTGGGGATGGGGGGACTATTGCACTGCAAATGTTGTCTGTTATGCTTAACACACAGAAAATACAATAAATGTATTGTTTCCTCTAATTAAAAATGCTTTGTAATTTTCCCTTTGACAGTTTAAAACTCCTCCAATCAAATGAAAAAGGGAAGAAATTGAAAGTTTAATATGACACATTGATGATATTTTTTCCCTTTAAGAGAGGGGGCGGGGCAGCATTATAACAGGTTGTCCTTTACATTTACACATTCATGCAACACCTATCCAGGCTACTAGCATGCTAGCCTGGTTCCTTAACCGCTACGTCACCACCCATGTTTGATTTGCCATTTGGTAAATCGTATAATTTACATTTACAGACTTCTGTCATAGTTAATAAGAACGCACAGGTGATAATAATTGACATGAATTGGCAGCTGCATTGGCAATAAAATGCTGCATAGGCAGAATTTCCAGTTTTAAATGCATGTCAACCAAATTCCCTGGTGCATTCTGTACAAATTGGACTGTTCTTGCCAACGCTCTATGTCTGGAGTGGGCAGTGTAACATTTTGTGTAATGCATGCATGGTAATTGACTTCATGCTTATATTGTCATGGTTTCAGATCAGCGTCACATATTTTTAAACCTTCAAGTGTCATTGAGTGTTAAGCTCAGTAAGAGAAAAATACACACATATCAACAAGAGAGGGACCTCCAAGAGAATTAAATCTCTTTATCAAATGTGACCCAGTCACCACACTCTGTCTCCCACCCCCCTGAGGAGGCACATTTATGACTTGTTGGCAAAACACAGAGCTGCATGTGTGCGTGAGGAAATGGCATGGCATGAGCGTCTTGTTGCAGGACCAGTCGAGTGTGAGCAACATCAGTCAGGGCTGCAGGCTGGGGCTTTCCTCTCTCTCCTCTCCTCACCTCCTCTCCCCGCCGTCGTTAGTGTCTGCATCCCATTCACCCAGTCAGAGAATGACTAATTCTCCAGACTGCAGACCTCCAGGGCCTGTAGCCAAAAGAGCGGTTGAGAGACTGTAGACTGAGAGAGAGGGCAGAGAGAGAGAAAGAAGGAGAGAGATAGAGAGAGTGGCCTCTATTTCATCAGTGACCTTTCCCCCTGCTTTCAGGTCCACAGTGCGCACTAGCGTGTCCACTACTTGCCCCTGCTGAGGGAGGAGCCCCTTGCCCTTTATTTAATGCCTTTATTGTGTTTCCACTCCACATACATAATAGCATGACAGCCTGGAGAGAAGGAGGGTTGTACTCGCCACAAAAACCATCTACTGTTAAATTTCTGTATGAAGATCACGTTAGGATTAGAGACAGATTACATACAATTATATATATATATATGTAATTTTTTGTTTGCTTTTTTTTAAAAGAATACTGAAGAGGTCATATGTCATGTGTAAACCTTGTGAATATGGTCTACTGATGAGTAATTGTTATATGGAGAAGGCTTGTTACTGTGAATGCTACATACTCTAAAGCCTGTGTGGATAATTACCTACAAAGAATAACAGCCCTTAATGCTGAAAATCCTTTGGCAGTATAAAATAACATTGGTCCAAAGCATTTAATATATAGTATTTGATGGTCTATATGTAAATTGAATATTTCCAAAGAAAGAATTGTAAGTTGTGTTGTAATTACCGATGTGTATCCTCCAAAAAATAAAGGCTAAAACCTGTGAGACATTCAAATCTCCACCCCAGCTGAATGAATATGTTACATATAATCACTTTCTAATGGATATGTAGTCAAAATAACATCAATGCCGCCAAATGGGTTCTGAAGCCTGTCAGAGGAAATGAATGAATAAAATACAACATAGCAAAGCTTACAGTCTGCTTACATCACCACTCACTAGGGTATTTGATCGACTGTCGACTGAGAACTCCGTAACGTGTCTGATTTTCGATAGGTTACGTCATCAGTTTACTGTGCGTGCATTTATTGAGTGTGCTTGTGCGTGTGTATGTGTGAGAAAGAGAGAGCCCTCTTACAGCTTCACCGGGTGCTATGTACCTCCTGAATTATAAGTAGAGCTTCTTTTAAAGTATTTACAAACCTTTCCAAACAGCACCAGAGCCACAAACTGTTCTTGAGGGTGTTATTGATAGATGTCGTCTAGAGGTCTTCAGGCATATCTTTGTCAATTTGCCTCTTAGTCTCTTAGTTTGCCATCAGGTCTTGGAAAGGTGCTTAGCATGAGAGAGGATGTGACAGAAAGCATATGCTCAAAGTTTGCATCTCCGTCTGTCTTGCTGATGAGCTGCAAAAGACTCTAGTGGAGCTGGTGGTTATCACAAATGTCAAAAATCATTTACAGAAATCTTCAGACATGGCAGCAGGTGAGACGATTAGTAGTTAAGAATTGAGGTTTTACAGCAGGGAGAGGCTGTGAGAGTCTGAAACTTAACCATTTGTTTATACAAAACCACTATTAGTGTTTATTGGCTGCTGTGATGTTTAAATGGATACAATTAATGTGTCTACTTCAAGCAGCCCGTATTGGCTACTGTTCTTTTCAGGGTTTTTTATGATTATTTTTTTAAAGATACCACATTAAATGCTTTATTTGCACTTGGGCATCATCACCAGAGTAAAACAATTTATGTAGATGCATTCAGTGATGCCCTGAATAGGATGTGATTTATGAGAAAATAATTTATTTATTGTCACATTATGTTAATTTCTCTGTGAGCTCCCTCCTCCCTACAGACTCATCACATTCTTGTCTGGTGGTGGCTGTGACAGCCTCAACCCAAAGAGAATGCAGGGGTGTGTGTGTGTGTGTGTGTGTGTGTGTGTGTCTACGCGCGTGTGTGTGTGTGTGTGTGTAAGTGGGTGGTTTGTGTGTGTGCACTGCCCTCTGGTTTAGCCCCTGCCAGTACACATGTATGTTGAGTAGGTCTGTGTGAAGCACAGTCTGTGTTGCTGAAGCCCAGCCTGTGTTTGACTAGAATGGTGTGATGTGACCCTCAGCCAACCCTCGCTGAAAACGCTGCCAGTCTGATCAACTCTTTGTTACTTTTTTTTGTCTCTCCCTGTGTGAAATGAGAATCACTTAGTATGTCCAATTGATCTACATCCAGAGGCTATGAAAACAATACACAACTGCTTTTCAAACTCGTGTTTTAGCATTAGTGCGATAGAGAAGTGGCATTAACTGTAAAGTGCCATTCTTCTGAATTTCTTTTCTTAAGGCCTGTCAATGTAGAGAGTAGAGAGGCACTATTTAATAAATGTGTTATCTTATATGAACTGTGAACACACACTAGAAAGCACACCCACTTCACCCAAATGAAAACACACATGCAGACATAATTCCTTCTTGCATATACTGTACATTGTTGTCCTAAATTCAGTATGTTAATTGCTGTCGTAGATCATTAGGCCACAGAAAATAATGGGAAGTGACAGTTAATAAACAAATCGCCCTGAAAATGACAAACCCAAATATGACTCCAAGGGACAATCTTGCTCCAGTTTTGAGGTGAGCACAACCCCCCATGGGCATGAGCATCCGACAGCACTTTTCAACCTCGGTTTAATACTCTTTCTGCATTCGTAAATGGTAAAGAGTGTCAGACCTACCAGAGCAACTCAGTTTCCTGGAATTCTGTGCTGTGAGTTGCAGAGCTCAGAATCGCTGCTGTGTCTGAGTCTGTTTGTGTTCATCCCTTGCGATTATTTCACTTTGCATGATAGTTTTAATATATTAAATTAGTGATAGCAGCACAATACTCTGTACTGTACACTCATATCAGGTATGAGGATCCCTCACCAGTTTAATTGAATAATTCCACACGATCAAAGGCTTGATATCTCATATTCCTTTTGAAAAGCCATCAGTGGACTGGCAACATTTATTTAAGGTCCAGTTCAGACAAATATAGCACCCAATGAGTTCCCAATGTAAATTATTCCCAATGCACAATTTAATCTTACACAAATTAAATACATAACAAGGGCATTGTAATAGGTTACCTGATTTAAAAAAAAAAAACAAAAAAAAATGCTAATGATGTGGCAAATTCTCTTTTGTCAGAGCCTTGTATCAGATGTTTTTTATCACATAGGCTGCAAACACAGAACACACATGCACAAGAGGACACACACCCATGCTTTAGTGTTTGTTTTTTGGCAGTCACAATATCTGTTAATCAGTATACACAATTACCCATCACAGTCTGCCATGCCAGGCTTTATTTGAAAGAGTCTAATTAACTTTGGAGTGATAATGAGCCTCTAGTTTTTATCTGAGTTGTGGGAAGCGCCGCCGCCGGTCACTTGGGATGCAGTGCTAGCTTAGCTTGGAAATGTTCAGCAAGAGCAGCCATTGTCTATCTTCCAGGCTTTCAGCTGTGGATTATTCGCTTTACTTGTTGATTGTGTGCGTTTCTCCGCCATGTTTCTTTACTTGATTGATACAATTGTATTCCCCGCATAAGGAGCAGTATAGGCTCAAGGTTTACTTCAAAAATGTTTTTTTTTTTAGCTGTGGTAGCCAAACACAATCAAGTAAACATTTTAACAAATTCTGGGTCATCATAAAATTGGTAAACTTACAAAAATGTGAGCGTATTGAGTGTTGTAAAAATAAAGAGAGTGCTGGAGCAGATTGTGTTAAAACGGTACCAGGCATACCAAATTGTGCTTGCCAAAAATGGAAATACAGAGCATGTCAAATGATACTTGTTAATAGTTTTGTAGTTTTGATTTGATAGAGAACGTAAGAAAGGCTTAAAGGTGGCTAACAGAGCTGCCAAATCAAGTGGTTGTCTCTCTCAACAAAGTAAGGCAGGATAGAGATAGTCACTGAGCCTCCTGGTGGATCTATGTCTTAATCTTTCAAGGGAGAATTCGTATGGTCATAGCATGGACATTATCAACAAGGAAACTCTTCCACGCACTTGTATGTGAGTCAGATGTGAGTCAGTGAGTCTAAAGAAGAGAGTGTAGTCTTTTGTGATCAGAGATACTTGAACAAAGGCTAGACTGCTAAAGCTAAATACTTTCACACATTTTTTTGCTAATAGGGAGCAAAACAGCAAAGATTTTTTACCTGCATTGGGTCCAGTACTCTCCTTTTTAAGCCAAAACATTATTTTTTCTGAGATCACACCTGCAGAGGGTTAGTATAGTTTGCATGTATGAGCAGTATTAACATCAATAAATAAAACATTTCGCATTACTTAGCAGTCAAACAAAGCCCATCCAGAGTGCTGCATAATTAAAATCACAGAAAGCTCTCTGTGAAACTGCACCACTTTCCATTTCCTGTGGCAGACTTCACATGAAGTCACCTTTCGCGCCCATTGTTCTCAGCACTTCCGTTTAATTAGTGGAAAACCTTTAGAAACTTAAAACTTTTATCCATGGTGTGCATCTGATCAGTATTACCAGAAAGACTCAGAAGTTTGCTGTTGGCCAGACACTGAAGTCGTGAAGCAAGCTGTGTGTGCCATACTATAGAGTTTAAACCCATGCAATCCAAGCTGCATGGCAATTAAAAATGTGGGATCAAGAGCGAGACTCACACTGTCCCCACTGGCCTTAAGTTTAGCTGTAGACAACACTGACAACATACTTTATGCTACAGTAGCATTGATCCAAGGACCAGTTTGACAGATCTAACACATACTTCATACTAGAAACCTAAAGTGGTAGTTGGTGGTCCCGGCCTTGTAGATTTTCACAGACATAAGAAAGACATCTGTTTATCCTCTACTTCAGTCTTGTGCAAGCTAGATATTTCTTCATAAGGCAGCATGGTGTCTTGCATCTCTTGCCTTGAGCCCTTGTCATCACCTCATGTCATGAAGCGCATACTTATACTCCTCCCACTCAGCACTTGCACTAACCCAGACAGTACATTATACTTCCCAAACATGGGACAATGACTAATAAGCTTTGAATGAAGTTGCATGCAGTTGAAGTTAATGTGCACACAAAGGTCCATGGTGGGGCCAAAATGAGGCTCTTGACAACATAAGTTTCATTAAATGAGTCTGACAGGATGAGTGTGGATGAGTGTGGATTTCATCAGCAATAACTTCAGACACACCAACAGCAGGACATTAACAGCATGCCTCTAAACATACACAGATATATACTGAACGCCACACACACAGACAACAAGCACAAATGTCTCACAGCAATACACATGTGGTCAGTTTCAGTCACAGGGAATAGTAAACTGTTTATGATGTTCTGTTTGGAGAAATGGCCAAGAAGGATATATTCTCCTCAAATTAGGTCTAAACACCAAACAGGAGGAAAAGCCTGTGCGCTGTGTGCTTTGTTAAGACTAAATTTGTCATGATGGATCAACAAATTCATTTCGTTGGCAGCAAATGTGCATTTATCAAAGCGAGATGCCACCCAGAGACATAGCACTTGGCACAGAGTGACATCAGGGCTGTTTCAGACATGAAATTGGTCTATTGAGGCTTAGATTTTTCCACATGTGCATAAAATTAGTATTTCCAATGAATAGAGACTTCTGTTTGCTGAAATATAACATAACTAGCCAACGTGCCACTGAATGGATTTTGAGTTATGCTGTTTGATCGGCTTCCTGAGCACACATTTGCATGGCTAAATTGGCCAGAGGTTTGATCTCTTAATTTGATCCACAGCACAAGCACTCTCAGGCTGTTTATGCTGCAGCAAATAGGCCAAATAGTCTCATAAGATAAACACATGATGGCATTCAATTAGCAAATATCAATGTCATGAGAGCTAATATTTAGATTTTTGCCAAGACCATCAGTGATTGAACATGCTAGAGGAACAGAGAACATGCTTCAAAATATCACTTTGAGAAATTAAATACTGTTTTCTGATTGACTCACAGGTTGTGTGTGTGTTAATTCCCCTATGAAGTCTTGTTAAAAAGGTTTAATCACTGCTCTATATCTATGCTCTTTCAAATGGTAACTTTAGTCTGTTAATTCAGTATATTGGGACCTCCATCCCACCATCCCCTAAACAGCAAACACTGGAGTTGAGCAAAACTAAAGAAAATAACATATTACTTAAAAAGGTTGACTAAAGCAGGTTATCACTTTAGCTCATTTTGTTCATTTTGTGTTTTTAAATTAATTTGAATTATGCTATTATATTTCTGACTGTGTTGCAGTTATGATCTATTTTGTACTCATGCACAACAAATCTAATTATTTTCTGATGTTCCTTCTGCCATTTTATGTAGGTCACACAAGTCTTACATTGTGAGGAAGGGTTTGGATTTAGCATGTTAAACTTTCAGGCAAGAACAAACAATCAGTGTCCTTATTGGCTTTTCTATGCAAAACTCTGGAGTATTTCATATAGAAACTGGAATGGCCTTTTAGTGGTTGAATCTATTTTTCTATGTAGAAGACACAAATAAAATGCTCAAATCATTACAGTAGAGTTCACCTCGCAAAGTACATTGTTACTGTGGTTATTTATTTTCATCATGCAATGTGAATTGTAAGAGGCTATTGTCAAGCATGACATAAGGAGCAGTATAGGCTCAAGGTTTCTATGTCCAGGTTTTAGTTGTGTTCTGGCATAGCTATTGACGCCATGTCTGTTATACATGTGTACATGTGTGTAGTGTAAAAGCAAATCACTCCATCAGGAACAGAGGTGTAGTGGGGATATTTTTAGTGGGGATATGCAACATAATGTTATGAATGAATGCCTAACATTAAAACAGTGAGAAATAGCCTCTGCTCCAGGAAGTGGGGCTATTCCGTATTACACCCCTGGTCATGACATTGTACTAGGACAGTTTGTCTTTAATTCCCTTTTCCTTTTTCAATCACAATAAAATCAAAAATAAAAAAAATAAATAAAATCTCCTGTGGAGGCTGTCTGTCTTCAGCGAGAGCCAGTGGAAAGGTGTGGATGAGAACTGTCACAGACTGATTTGATTTGCATATGTCAGTCTCCCCTGTGTGGTCTTTGGAGCCAGTGAGAGCACGTGGCCTCCCCTCCAGTTCCCTCAGCTCATTATTACCCCTCCATACCTTTTTCCCATGCATGCATCACCTCTATAGACAATTCATTTGCAGCTGAGAACCCTTCTTTTTGTCAAAAGTTGTTAGCACTCCTGCCCATGGGATTACGACTGTCAGGCTATTATTAATCTTGTTTGTTCCATCTCTCTTGCTCTCTTTTTTATTCAGGGGCCCCAATATTCCCGGTGGTATCAACTATCCGCAGGCCTGCGTAATCAATGATGTGTCTAAATGCAGATTGTGATTGCAGTGTACGCAGGGCTCTCTCTCTCTCTGTCTCTCTCAGTGCCGTAATCGAGGCAGTGCATAATTTCAGCAGGAGATGATTCCCATTGATTTCTATTCAGAGTGTTTGTTATTTAAAGGTACTGGGATCGGTGTGTGGAGGAGTCAGTGGGGGCACTGTAGTTGTTCATCGCCTGAAACAGCTGAATTAAACAGACTGAAATTAATCTCTCCCTCTGTCTGAAATGGAGGGCCAGAAAGTCTATAGGCAAGTTTGATATGCATTTGAGAATGGATCAGAGAATAAGCCTTGTTTGGAGGGAAAATGATCCCTTTTTTATTTATTTATTTATTTATTTACCAGCATTTCTTTTTTCCGCCTCATTAATAATTTATAGTATTCATGTTTAACACACACTGCATTTAGGAGCTCATCCCCTGGCAGGCTCTACGGCACTCAAGGATCAGATACATTTTATTACTCCTTTTGTTTTCTCTCTGCACATTTCATGTGTAAAGCCAGAGGCTCACAACCATGGACAAGACCTTGTGTATTTGTTTCTGCAGACCAACAACATGACAGCCACAGCAAGGCCTTTTTGTTCTGAAGTTCTTTCCTCTTTCACCTACTTTCCATTCTACCCATTCCAGAAGTATGTTTGTATGAAAAACAAGCATCATGGGAAAACAGTAAGAAGCCTCTTGTTACTGCGTTTGCTTCTGAGCTGCCCCTGGGTTTTGAGGGATGAAGTGGTTGTGGATATGATTGCTATTATGACTCATTTTAAGATTCTGTTTTGAATCACAAATCAGAGACCATTGCTGGATCGTTCATTCTTAATTAGTGTTTCTTTTTTATTTTTAAATTAACATTTAATTTGACCAAATAGATTATGTGACAGACTCTGTTTGTTGCTCTGGAAACAGTAATATAGTCTGACACAAAAAGTGCAGCACATATCTTGATGTTCATGGCACATCAAGGCAGAGCTTTCTTCCACAGAGCATTCGTTTTTTAAAAAAAATAAAAAATAAAGGGCTGTTATGGCAGTCCAGCAAAGACATTTGTGGGAGTTTTGAATGGGCAATATTTTGTATACTGTATTGTTTATATAAACTGCTGTACTTTAACTCAAATTGCCAGGAGCATTTGCAAATTGGGAAATAGGACATATGGCAAGTGTGATTGTACTGCATACACATGTTAAGTGGTTTTGAAATCCAAGAACAAGAAAAATCTTTTTGTCTGCAATGTGACAAGTGGAGTCCCACTGGTATCCCACAGGCAGAGTGTAGAATATACAGAACTCCAAATCCCTCAGTATGAATAATGCTGAGCTGGATGTTTCAGTATTTTCTTGGATGTCCAGTATGCATCCGCGCATGCAGTGCTGAGGAAATGGTAAGACAGCAAGCCGTTTGTCTGTCATTGTTTGTGTAGCATTCACTCTTTTCACTGGGCAACAACATGGAACTGTAATCATCCTTTGCCTCTATGAGAACAAAGCTTCCTTTGAATCGTGACTATTGGCAAATAAAGCGGCATTCAGCATGTGTTTCACTCAGCCTCAGCTCAGTTTAGCTGGATGAGAAGGACACGCATCCAGTCAACACTGCAACCACTTTTCCAGCATCAATCAGAGATTGGTTCATTGAGGACAACCAGTCAATAAGGGCAATAGGGTAAGGTAGCACACCACTGACAGTCACTTCACACCAACTCAGTTTATTTAAGACAAAGTCAGAGTTGATGAAAGCTCTCAGGTCATACAGGTCATTGAGACTTAAAAGAAAACGACTGTAAGAGATGGAATGTGCGCTAACAGCTTGTCTTTCACACCTGCATTCAAGTTTTTTTTTTCTCCCATTCTCCCATTTCTTGAATGTGATTAAAAAAAATATATACAGATTCTGCCCTTCAGAAATGGGTGCTCTGCATTAAGATGCATCCATTATGTGGCACACCATCAATCATGAACTCACAGCAGGAAAAGCAGTTCGGGAGACTGACTGTACATTAGGCTGAACTGGTGGATACAGCCTTCTCTGCATAAACAGCCCTAGTTTTCAACAGTACAATACAAAATGTATCACCAACAGCGTTTCATTTGCATGGGCCTTTTTCTCTCACTAATGGAAGAGCCCTAAAATTAGTTAGAACCACATGGTCCTCTCCCAGTTCTCTCCCCATCTCTTTTTGTATCAGTCCTGTGAAATAAATGTATTTGAGATGTGTAGAGTTGGTGGAATAGGAAGTGCCTATTCCCTACAGCTTCATGACTGTGGCATTCACCATAGTTAGGTAGCCATGTAACAAATAGCCACAAAGTTTAAAGCCTAAATCATGAAAACCATCTCCATAAGTTATGATCTGTAGTATGGTTCGTGCGTCATGTTTTTTTTTTTGTTTTTTTTTTCAAGGACAAAGTGATTGGTGGGGAACAACCTTACTGATGTCCTCCACATTTTCCTAAAGGGGAAACTCACAGTCATCCACAGTGTCCATGTTTGCCAGCCCGACTGCCTGCCTGCCATTCAGTCTCTCTTGTCCTGCTTTAGGAACGCAGCATCTGGTCATCACATTTGTCAGTGGCAAGGAATGCCCTTCAAGCGCTGTGTCCCCTACACCTTCTGCCTAAGACTGTGGAGAATGGAACATCCTGATTAAGCAGAATAAATAAAATGACTATCCATTCAGACGTGATCATGTATCTGAGCACCATGGCAACGTGTTGAGTTGGTCTATATAATCATGCATGAAATAGGCTTCCCATGCTAATGAATCTGTTTTTTGGCATTTGTTTGCATGAGATAATTCTTTTGTTATCCAAGATCACTTTAAGCTAAAGTCTTGCAAAAAGCATTTTGCATAATCATGATTCGTACAACAGTATTATCTTTCTAAATTTCTGAGAGGGAGAAGACAAAGAATAAATACTTTCAGAAGATATTTGAAGGGGAATAGATAGCATCTTTCCATTACATATCTTTTGGAAAGTCTTACAGCTACATTGTATTCATACAGGTATTAACCAAAACTTTAAGAAAAACTGTTGATACGAAACAATGCTGAATTGAAAAATATACACAGTATATATATTATATAACTCTCTTAAGTTTGGGAGATGATACATTAAATACAAATCGATGAAATGTTGCAGCACAAAGGTACTGAGGTGCTTTGATTTACTTACAGCAATACAATGCAGGTTGCTCTTCCAGAAATACACTAATGCATAAGACAGTTATCTAAAGGTGATTAAGATAACTCAAGGTAATTCAGATCAGTGGTATTTCTGGCTTTGTAAAAGGATGATTAATGGTTTTTTCCAGTGGCACCATTATGTTTTGTATAATCAGCACATTGTGAATTAAGTGCTTCGCAGCAGAACCCCCAAGAACGACCACACAAAAGACACACCGTGTTCCATTCTCATAGGTGGATAAATAACCTTCTCATGCAGCCCATATATCAGGACAGAGTCAAACACTCGTTTGTTATGTACCATTTTTCCTGAGCACCAGAGGGATACTAAGAACCTTTCTCAGTGTCTCTTCTCTGGGCGGTCTGTGAGTGTTACAGAGTACCTTCTGAACTCTTAAAACCACAGAGACACTTCCCCCACCACCACCACTCCCCCTGGCCACCACACTGGTGGGCTGTGGTGGAAACCAGTGAACAACATGACTGCTTGTACTTAAGAGTCCTGTCATCTGGGCTCCAACCTTCCTTTCTCACTTCAGGGAGGCTCAGCACCGCAGTCCTCCAGCAGGTTTCAGTACCTTGGACAGCGCCTGTTGTGAAGCTGGAAAGGCCATCTGCATAAGAGCCCATGGAGCCAACCCACAAGGCAGAGGCAGAGCGAGGCATGCAAGTAGGAACAGAACAGGAGGGGGAGGTAAAGGTTTCATTCTGCAGTGTGTTAGTTTGCAGTAGAAATGCATTTTATTGTTCATTTTACTCAGTGGTGATGGGAGCAAATATTTGCAGAGGCGAAGCTGCTTACCACATATTTGTTTTGACCTCCCACAAAACTGTCTAATCCTTTTTTTTATTTCAGTTTGGCTCGGACATCATGAGCATTCCTGAGACATTTTTATACACGGTCTAATTTTAATTAGAACATTAATTAAGTGATCATCCTCTTTTCTTTTTTTTTTAAGTTATCCACCTGACTTCAAGCACCTACCTGCTGGCTGAGCTCCACAACCATTCAGGGGTAAAAATCTGGTTTATTAATAGTTGAGAAAAGCTTCTCTCTCCATGACTTAATGAGCTTAAGTATTTCTCTACCTGTTCTAATGACTCACTATACATCAAAGGGTACATTCTTGGAAATATCTGTCCATAGTGTGCTTATTTGTGAAACTCATTAAGCAGATTTACCCCCTGTTTATTCAATCTGTTAACATGACCACTGGGATTATATAACCCAAGTGCTTTTGATTAGCACTTACAGTTTTATTTCTCAAAACAAGCTGTAATGTTGTCAATGTAAATCCAAAAGAAAAAAGACTTAGTGAAAATGTGACATTGTGAAATGCTCCAATTACAATGTAAGCAGTGATAACAACAAGTATCATCTGTGCATCATGAACTCTTATCACTGGCCAGGGCAATATGCAAATGTTTCAAACCAAACTGTGAAATTTGGTCTGGGAAAAACAAAAGAGAGATTCAATTCTTAAAAAGGTGTGAAACAATTTATTTGGGCCAGGGCTTATTGTGCTCACCACTGATGTTGAAAGCTCGACTGTTTTGTCCTCAGCCACAAACAATCCATCTGGACTGCATAAATGTAGTTGTCCAACAATATTTCACAGTGGGTGACCAATACAAAAGAGTAATGCTAACATATTTTTTCACTACCTCTTGACTGTGAAGATCAGAAGTCTATTGTCTAAAGTCTAAGCCTATTGTTACTTGTGGTTTTGAATTTAAATTTGCAGATATATCAATAGTGTATTGGAGATTTTACAATACAATTGTTAAGCTGACCAAATCCCCTTAAAAAATACTGCAACAATGTAAACAACAATGCACTTTTCTTGTTGTATGCATAATGCTATGCATCCAACGCAGGCTAAAGAAACTATACACAAGAAGTGATGACAACATGACAGTTAAAGGCAACTAAGGAGATGGCTTTCACTTGATCCTGTCACGGATGCCCGTCTGCACCTGTTTCGTACACTAGGGGCCCACAGAAGGAAAGACTCCAGAATGTAATGGCTGTTGTTAGTCTCTCCTGTTTACCCAGAGAGGGCTCCTCTCCATCTGCTGAGCAGGTCAGACCCAAGCTGTTCATCATTACAGATAGAGCTTTTGCACCTGGGCTTGTTTGATGGTCCATGAATTCCCTTGGCAAGGCTGACGGTGACCATATGCAGCTGGTATCTATGTAGAAAACCCAAGTAATAATGATTTAATTCAGGCCTGGTACAACAGCCTCAAATATGCCCATGTCTCAGTCTCCCAAAAGGCCAAAACATGCAGCATGAAATTTAAACTGGAAAAAATAACAGGAAACAAATGTTAATTAGGCCAGATGGTGATGGCATAGATGTTTACTGTAGTCATTAACCAAATGTATGTTTAAATGTTTATACAGGTCTATTCATTCAGACACTGACAGTGAGTCACAGAGGATTTTGGATTTCTGCCAAATTCAATCCTGATGAAACAAGAATAGCATTAAATGTGTCTTTACCATGAAAAGTTGTCAAAAAGTGTACAATGTTTGATTGAATTCATATATAACAGGAATCATGTTGATACAAAGATAAATGTATTTTTGGTCATAGACTAAAAAAGTAAACCTATTAAATTACACTGACTGAAAGTTATTTGAGATGACAGTAATACTTCCAGTCATCCGACAAACTACTCTTGTCATCGTGAGTAAAGCTACAGTTGTAAGGCTGGCCTGTTGCTAATCATATTACTTTAAAAACACTTCAGTATACCAACATCCTGACCTGAAGAAAAGCATTTGACCCTTGACTTGATAGTCTAACAGACTAACTATCATGAAAGAGTTATCCTCAATGAGTAAATGACAGTTTGAATATCTATGTATGGGTAACAAAAAAAAAAAAACATGGTTCTGAATTGTGGCATGTGAAGAGCAGAATGTTCTTCAGAGCCAAAATGGCAACTTTTACTTCAGCATTGTGCTTATTCACCATTGAATTTACAATGTACAATGTGTTCCTAAAATAAAGAAACATACTTTTATTAACATCTGACAGCAGCAGATTTGATTCATATTTAATTCTGAAGGGACTGGCTAGATATCTAAGTAACCTGTGCTCTCAGCAATGTGATACATTATCACGCACAAGCAGAAATGAAATTCATTCTCTTTTGTAAACATCAAGTGCCACAGTGCTGATAGTCTTTATGTCATCAGAGCAAACCCTTGGATAGCAGCAGCATTCAAAACAACTTCAGTAAAACAAAAATCAATCCCGACCCCTTCTACCTCAGACACAAACAGTGTCTCAGATGACTTTCCCAACCACCCTGATTCACACTTCAGATTCACACAAAAAGTCACACAGTCTCTTCAACTGATTTTGCACAAATCCACATCTCAATAATCAGCCCTCAGTCCTCCTCAATGCCACAACAAGAATATATTTTCAAGGCAGCAAACTGCTCAGGTCTTGAAGGCCCCTTTTTAAAACTCCTCTTTATGTGACTCTGTTCATGTCAGCACTATAAGTGCTAATTTCAAGTAAGTGCTCACACTATGGTTGAACAACTCAGTTAAATTAAGAAAAATGAAGTAATTTGCCATGTCAATTCTATCACTTAATACATTTGAGAGCCATCCATCATACTTAGATAGTCCATTAGATAGTGCTTAGCATCTTTGTTTAGTCATGTTACAGTTGCATTAGAGTCCCTCAGCCATTAGCTTAAATGTGTCAGTCTGACAGCTCCTGTATAATGGCAAAGTTTGAATCTGTTAAAATTCAGCCTTAAGTATCTCCCATAAAACTGACCTTTTGGTTATTGGTTAGTCAGAGTACGGTTTCAGAAATGTTTGAGAAACATTTAGGGAAAAAAAATCCCAAAATGCTGTTTTAAAGAAAGAATGCTGACCAAGCTCAGTGTTTCAGTCACTAAATGTAAAGCGGGTGAAGTTGCAAGTGCTAATAAATCTACTGTCTTTGAAGTTGAGGAGATGTAGTGTCTTTTAAGTTTTATTATTATAATGGCTATCCTTTGATGTCCTCATCTAAGTTCATGAGAATAAATATTGCTATTTATACATCTCTTTGAGCAAGAATAATTATGTTCTGCATGCTAGACTGCCCTTTGTGTGATGCAAGAATCTGCTTTTATTTCATTATCCTGCAGTCTTGTCATAGTTCAATTCTGGTGTTACATTGTATCACATAGCAGTATTTTCTAATGTTGTTAAAGGCATTTGAAATAAACAATCCAAATCCTAAAAATACTGAATTCTGCAGGCTATCCAGTCACCTTATACACTGCTTCAATTGTTTTTGTCATTATCACTACTAACATTTGTTAGTAGTTTGATAAGTTTCTACCATAAATCTTGCAAATCCATTATTGGTCTCAAAAGTGAAGCATCTTGAAACAATATGCGGCAAATATTTTAACGTTCATTTATGCTTACCTAATATATTTTCTCTGGTGTGTAAATTTAGTTATTTGGAGTCATATGGCATGTGAGCAGATACATCATCACACCAATGTAAAAATATACTGAAAAAACAGGAAGCAGCAAAGTATCTTTTCTAGTGAAAGTACCTATTCTTAAAAAAAAAAAACTGAAAGAATAAAGGCGTAGAGGGTGTGAAACGCTGAGAACATTGTGTTTTAAGAGAGACATCTGGTTTGATATTGTCTGGGAAATCAATGTGTCTTTTTTATACACTGCTGTGCAACACTCAATAACACCTCAGTGACAGCATAGTTGCTTTACCTGTGCTTTAGTCTCTCTCTCTTTCTCTCTCTCTCTCTCTGACACTACCCCAAACAGAATAATCAGGAAGGCTTTGTGCACTGCAGAAGGCTTACATGAAAGAAGCATGACAGCTATGAGATCCCTTTTTGCCTTCAAAATCCAAATGTCTTTTGTTGTTGAAAGTTAGCATTGCTGGCGAGGACCAATTGAGCTAATTAAGTATGGGTCAATGCAAACTAAAAAATCTTCATTCCATTGGGTAAGTTGAACTATCCATTAGGAGTGAGCTATGTTGATAGGTCAGTTTTCCTGCTGCTCTGACTACCATGTCAACATTTATTTGACACAGTGACAACACAGCACTTTCACTGCCCCTGTACTCTCACATATTTTCCAGGAGTACAAGAAGCTCCTTTGCAACTTCCACATTTTCTCCTATTTAAGATTATCACTAATGGTGAATGATCACTTCTGGAAGTAGAATGTTCTAAGAAGATGTTCTGTTGGTTTTATTCACTGATTTTTAGTGAGGATGTGTGAGTGACTAAAGGGTAGCGTTTATACTGTGCTATATTTACCTGCTATGAAAGGTGTTTATACTGTGCTATATTTACCTGCTATGAAAAGCATTTGATGTGATGATCCTTTTAAACAAAGTGATGGTTGATATGGATGCTATGGATGGATGGACTGTGTGCACCCTCAGATGTTTCAATAGGCCTTTGTAAACCTTTAACCTAACCCTGCTAAAGCCTTTAAAGTGACTTTCTTATTTATATCTAATGTTTGAGACTCCTATTTTAGACTGGGACTATGATAAATCTTTATCTGAGAAACTGGTCATTGATTTCTTTTTATATCCATCTGTTTCATGTTATCCCCTTGGATATATGCAGATGAGTGCAGCAGAGGCAAATGCCTGTGATCTTCAGGCACCCATTATTTTACTGTAAAATGAGAGGCGCTACTGTAAAAGTTCCATATTCATAGAGTTCACCATGACCCAAATAGCTAATTGTTGCATAATCCTCTGGGGAAGCACAGAGCATGAAGGGACTGGTGGCAACACGAACACGACAGAAAGTCCCTTCATTTTGTGACTTTTTTTTACTTACAATCAGACTGTGCTGTGATCTACAGCATCCATACGTGTATGAAAGATGTCTGACTTCAGGCAAAGTGTGAGCATTCTGACATGTTTAGTTTTTCATCCCTGCTCTCTAATTAAAATGAGTCAACCTCTCAATATTGTAAGAGTAAGCAAAACACCCAATTAAAGCACGCTCATAAATCATGTCAGACATGCTGCGTCAGCACATTACCTTCAGTAAAGGCTTCAGTGTCTGAAATTAGATTAGGTCTGGTATCTTGAGTGAAAGGACATCTCAAAGAGCTCGGTGAAGATTAGATATGGGCTAAGATGAGGTAGACCAGTCTCTCATTGGAAAAAAAATGCCTCATGTCCTTAATGATAAGCTACAGACAGCCCTCAAGACACATTTATGCAGTTTAGGTCCAGAGGTCAGACAGTAGATTCAAATGATGAATGCAAATGCAGAAAGAAAGGTCAAGTGTAAAGGAAAGTTTTTTTGTTCATGTATATCATTCCCTTTTAGAGGCATGTCTATTTCTCAGACTGTAATATACAGGGTTTAAAAGCTCACCAGCACCAGTGTCCCATGCTAGAATTCAGTCCTTGAAAGCTAATAATAATAAGAATAATTATTGTTATATAATTTAATCAATGTTAACTCATTCTTTTAAATAAAAGCTAAAAAAGGCCATTGAAATGTTATCTGACTGTTCCTATGGCAGAATAAAGCCTAGATGTTCTGCCAGGCATTACCAAATAATTTATCAGGATGTTTTGCTGCCTGGAAGACTGACAAAGAAGTGCTAATTGCTAATTGTTTTGAAGCTGGCATGTGACAACAAACTTTTTCTCAACCTGATTTTAAGGAACGAGTTGTTGGCTGGCAAACAACAACAAACACCACAAAAGGGAATGAGAACATTAATTAGGCCCTACTGTTTGACTGCTGAAAGCAAAAACCAAGCCATTGTTCTTTTCAGGCAATAATTGTCATTTTTTATGTAAAACAGGTTGATGTGGTTCATCCAAAAGTAACTCCTCAAAAGTGTTACAACAGGGACACACCAACAGCGTCTTCTGTTTGGGGCCGACTTTAAAGGTCTGGCAAATGAACCCAAAAACTTCACTTGTCGAATTTTATTTTGAGATAAAGCAAGTGTGGCTGATCAAAGAAAAAGAAAAATCACACACTTTTTAGTTGCCATAATCTGAGTATGGATGATCTGCATGTGACGTAATTTTATTTTCTACACTATGCTAAAACATGGCGTGGATGGTAAACTCCAGAATCAAATGAATGATTGGAACTGGTCTAGCTGTTGGCTGATTTCAGTGAGATTTAATCTTGGTTTTGCCCTGTCTGTTGCTCTAATATTAGCAATAAACTAACATTTTGAGGTTTCATATAAATATTCTTCTACTCATTTTCTTTGAGTTTAGTCATATTTTAATCATAGTTTCACACAGACACACCCCTGTCAAGCATAGCAACCCCAGTTACTATAGACTCAAATACCATTATCACCAGTTTTTATGCATTACCTTCTAGATAGGTCAATATAAGATTCAGGTACTATTGGACCTGCTTTAAACTTTTAAACTTTTTGTATGAATTGTCACATTTTTCATTTTGCCAGGTGTCACAGACAATGACAGCCTTCCTGCTGGGGAAAAGAATCTAAGCATTTTGCACTGAAGAGGACGGTGTGTCTTGATGTGATATCTTATTGTTGCTGCCTCTTGTGGCAAGGAATTCCCTCCTGCACCTAAGTGAGATGATGGTCTTAAATCGCTTCTTCTGATAACCCTTCCCTCCTCTGAGGAGCAGCACCTCAACTCAGACTTCACCAGCACTTGGCTCATTACACATAGGTCAGAAATGCTAGAACCACCATCCTGGAACAACCTCTCTATTTCTTAGGCGTGTCAATTGCTCGGCTCTACCCTTCCTGTTCTCTGCCAGTCTTTGTTTGTCTTTGGTCAAAGTTATCTGGATGCTGTCTCAACTCAGGCAGAGAGGTCTGTGGCCAGTTTCTTGAAGAAACTGAGTTATTAGATGACCCCCCTTTTTTCAGAACTATTTACAGGAAAAACAAATGTTGTCTTGTATGAGGGCAAATACAGTACATGAAGTGCCACCTAGCTTTAGGATGTAAATGCAGTGGGGGACTTTCCCACTTCCTTTCCCTGTGTAATACAATGGCCAGCACCTAGTCATCCCACCACCTAAACCAGCTTTCCATTGTGTTTGCTTGGCATCCTAACAGGATTCATTCTAGGTTCACCTGTCTTCTGTTAATCAAGCAGAAGGGATTCTCTAAATCCCCCACACCTATTTATAGAGTTGCAATCGCAGGCAGAGCAGAGGAAAAACTTGTTCTGATGCTCCTCCAAGTTTCAAATGTTTTTCCATCTTAGTGATCTGCTTGTACACCATCCCAGCAACTTTAGCCATCTTACTGCCTCATTGTCCTGCTCTGGCTCGATTGGCCTTTTCCTGCACAATGCTTTGCCACTCCATTTGGTGACAAAGCCCAGGTCCAGCCTCCCCCAGTTCACTGTCCCCCTGAAGTAGTATACAGATGTGGTCTGTGCTCAAGGGATCTTCCTGTTTTGGTGTAGGCCTACTTTTCACTTCTGTCCTGGTAAAAATGCTGATTGTCTCATCTTTACTGTCCACCAGCTATATGGACCACAGCACTTTAGCCTTTTGCACCATGAACTGTATAAGCTGATGGAGCAAAAGCTTTAGGGTGCAGATAGGCACATCCTTAAGTTGGCCACCAAAGTGTTGACAAGGGAACCAGAAAAGTCCATTAGTTCACTTGCTTTGGACTGGACCAAAATACAATTTTATTTATTAATTTATTTTTGGTATGGTTCTCTTTCACGTTGCATTTTTTTGTGAGTGGATCAGAATTTCTAAATAAAATCATGTGTGTGATGAGGTCGTTCAGTCATTTGGGGCAGGGGAGGCAGAAAGGTAAAAGTGAAAGCAGACCTAAACGGAATGGAATCTTTATTATATTTAAACCATCTCTGATTTAACAACTACAGTGCATTAACACATTTAACTGACTTCAACGTACGTTTTTTACTTTTACTTTTAATATTACTACGAATTTTACTGCCTGACCTTGAGACCTCTTACATAATTTGACTTACTCTGGTTCAAAGGAGCATTATATTAATTTTGGAATTTTGTCTCAGCACCCCCTAGTAGCCTGGAAATCAACACTGATTCAACCTGCCCCTGAACCAACCAGCCCCTGTCCCCCAACTTTTACAACATCACTGACGCTTTTATATCACAACCGATGCAATTAATCAAATTACAAAGACATAGGATTATATTTTTTTGTTCACCATAGTTCTATTGCCTTTTTGCCATCCAGCACAATAGGTCACGTGATACCATGATGTGCTTGCAGAAGATCAATACATGTAAGCACAGCTACCATGAAGCTGTCAAGTGTAGCATCAAGTATAGCAATAACAACAGACAATGTGTAGCATCAAGTGTAGCAATAACAACAGACAATGATACCGGGAATATTTGCTATTCTATCGATACTGCACAATACAACCAACATCAGTTTCATTATTTGTAGAATTTTAAATAGTATCCAAAATGTGACAGAGGGAGACTTTAAATTAGTTTATTGTTTAAGATTCTAAGCAGTAGGCCTACTGAGAACTTGACCAATGTCTGTGTGTTGTTTGTGTGTGGAGTGAGTAGTATTAAATTAGGAGATGTGTCTATTTTTTCCTGCCACATCACCTAGTGAGTGGGCTGAGGCAAAAAAAATAAATGTTGTCATAATTGCTTTAGTCGGGACCTTGACTTTTTGAAGGATAACTGTTCAAAAACGCTCCCAGGAAGATATGATTATACAAAGGCAGAACTAGTACAACACACAGAGAATTTGCCAAAGGAAGAAAAGGAAAAAGAACTAGGCTATGCGACAAAATGTCACATTGACTTTCATTTAGAAACATGCAAGAAGCCACATAATGCAATGTAGTACAGGTTGCTGTTCTGTCACCATGTAAAACTAAAATGTTTCACAACTTGAAATTCCTACATGTTGGTCTCAAATATACTGTATTCTTATTAAAGTGAAAGCTCAAGTTAAAACATTTTGATAGCATGCAGCACAGATGATATGATCCAACAACTGATCAGTTAATTTACATGACCTCTATATTGGTAATGTTTGTATATTGGTAAGATACGACATTAAGAATATACTAAGTAATCCTAGTTGTTGCTTGTTAATATGGTGACTATACTGCACTAGACTCCAATAGACTACTCCACTGCAGAAATAGCAAAAAAAGAATAATGAACTGGGACCAAGAAATTTGGAACTAATGCATTTAAAGAATATCAAAGGCTAGACACAGGTAAGTGAATTATACATATACAAATTAATGGATTCTTAGGTGAGGTAGGATCTACATAAGGCACAGATTGTTCCTTTTGTCTGAAGCACACCAGAAGCATTCACATTCTGATTCACTACTCTGAACAAGAAAGTGGCATGATGCCGCAGATTGTTTGATTCCAGTTTAGAGATTGCCAGCAGCCTTCATAGGCAGAAAGAAAAGTAAAAAAAAGACATGGTTCAAAGATTGATTTATATATTCAGTTACTGTGTGTTAGTATACATAATTATGGCTCATTTTATGTGTCATGGGATATACAAACATATTTGTATGACCTATGTTTCATGTTGAAAGGCATTAGGCCTATGGCAACTAAATATGTAATGTACAGTCCTTTTACTTATTGGTTGACACGTATTTTACACACTGGCTTGTAGAGGTTGTAATACTGTTTTATAGTGAGGGATGAGGTGTGCTAGACTTTTCCCTTGCATTAAGACATAATTTCATCTCTTTCCCATGGTCATATGAATCTAAGTGAGTTCACACATTTCCTTCAAAAAAACATAACAGTAGCCCTTTTAAAGTAGCATAGGGCAGTTTATTTACCTAGAGTATAGTACAGCATTTTGCTGCTGTACTGATTATAACACAGAGAATGAAGACTCTGACATTGAAAATGCATTTGCAGAATTCTTGATATTGTACTGTGTCAACTGGGGGAGGACCAGGACCTTTTTAGCTGTATTTTGACCAACTGGGTTCTGTTTAAGTCTAAATGGCATTGAATGTTGACACCAAGGGACATATATCAACTCCTCCAAAGTGTTGCTTTGAAACTATGCTTTAATTTATGCTTTAAATCTAAAGACAATACTCAGGGTGTTGAGGTTCAAATCCATAGCCATATTCCATGCAGGCCACTCTATTCCACTCCACACTGCAACAGCACGCAGGTAAAGTATGGGGGACCCATAACCAGCAGGTGCCAGTAAAGCCGATTGTTGCTTGCAAGCATATCAGGAAGTGCACTTTCCTACTTTCACGTCCCAAGTCTAGATTAGAAAACTCAAAGCTTTCTCAAAGCTTTCATGTAAAATAACTGGCTAATAGTTCAGTGGTAATCTGAGCATTTGAGGACAGAGAGAGTGCGTGGATCTTTCTTTCTCTTTTAGATCTAGCTGACCTTTTAGTCCATGCTGTGTATCCATCTTGACATTTGCCTCTGCAGAACCATCTACCCACCTTACCCTGTTTTGTCTTGTTTTTTTGTGTTAATTTCCCTGCCGTGTTGTTTGCTACACTAATCAATGAGTACCAGCAGATATATATTTTATCAGTTATCACCTTACAACTGTGATGAGTGCAATGAATATGAATATGTGTGATTTGTTATTGTGACTATGTGTGAATGAATGCATATTTAGCATCCCATGGAAATGAGACAAGGTATTTATAGCTGCATATGTTATTAAGGTACTTTGTGTTAAACCGTTAGGCCTATAAAAACTATAGTTTTTTTTTCCAAAGTCACACATTGTTGTTACTAAGGTGAGTGAGATGTATATTGCTGGAAATTTAAGCAAGTAAAAAAGATCTTAAAGCTATCAATTGTTCTAAAACCTGAAGAATGCCATTTGATCCTTGGAAACATTACAGAACTCTTGGTGTGAAGATAACCTTTGTTCTACCTGACCCTAACCCTAACCCCAGCCAGTATATATTATATTTCCATCTTTAATTTACTCTGAAACACATGATGTGTGTGCTCATTGCATGTAACTGCTGCAGATGTTCACATTTGGTTCTGTATTATGTCTTATTTCTTAACATAAATAAATATAGTATTGCTTCAAAAGATACTTTTATCAAAAACTATCAACAGAGCTGCTTATCAAACATAAGGAAGAACTCTTTGTTGTGTATACTATGTTCTTGCTTGTGCATGGCTGTTTAATTTTACCACATGTGAATATTCATTGTGAATGTTTGTCTGCCCCAAAGCAATCTCACTGTTATTTGTGCAGGAGGTGTTAATAGTTGTTATCACTTTCGAGCACCAGATGGAAAATCCAATTTGGGTTCAGGATTTATAATTCAGAACCAATACCATAATCTAAGTCAACCAAAAATGACACAAGAGCAATGCAAATTTGAATAGTGTTTTTATGTTCTTAGTTCAGTTGGAAGACTAAAGCCTAAGAGGCATTTTAGTCCTGCGCAAATTCGTATTACTGTATTTGCAGTATTACGGCAGTATTTGCAGTATAACACTTATGTGTAACATTTAAGATATTTAAAAAGCCATTCTTGTGTTGTTTTATGAACCTTGACTCAGTACATTGACTGTTGTATGGCAAGGTTTAGTGAAACACAAACACAGCTAAGACCACAGAACTTGACACAGTGCATTACACCTCAACCACATTCCAAGTCAAAGCCACCCTCCTTGCATTACATTTATAGGAAGCCAGATTCTGTGACTTAAAAAGATGGTTTGGTGAAAGTACTCCATGTATGAAGCAATAAATATGGATGAGGTCTGGGGGCCTGTCCCTGTCGAGCACAAAATCAAGGATAAGAGGATCCTCAGGTATGGGTTTTTAGCGGCCAGGGTGGTACCGATCAGCCCTGGAATAACTCTCACTTTGCTTGAGGAATCTGTAAGTAGAGGTGAACATGCACCAGAAAATTAAAAAACGGAATGCGCCACTGCTGTCCTTGTCGGAGAAGTAGTGACAGATGAATACCTCATACCCGGAAAGCCTTGGGCCGATTTGCTAGATTAAGCTCTCGCCTGATCTGTGAGCTCGACTCCAGACAGTGACACACACTGAGGAGAACATGTTTCACAACAGTCTAAATTAAACAACGGTATCGATATCCTATTGGCCATTATGCTTCCTCACTCCTTCAACTACCAGGCAAGCTTGCCAGATTTTAAAGACAATCCAAAAGATAATTTTTATTAAGGGGAGGGGCCAAGAGAAGGTTTGGAATGCAGGCGGTAGTGTAAGAGACTCAATACATCCAAGCCACTGCATCACTTTCCATCCACCTCTCTCATTTGTCAATACCAATAACCGTCTCTACTTCCAAGGGCATGTTAAAAAGGGGGGTCATACACTGTCATTGAACCTAATTATGCTGATGGTTGCAGGACGCTAAAAGCTGTGGGTCGTTAGCTTCCAGAAAGGCCACTCCACTGTCCCCTTGAGTGATGTACTGTGGGCAATGAGATCGCATCTTGTGCATTTTTATCATATCTGGCTCAGAATGCAAGCATCCCATATGTAGGGAAAGAGAGAGACAGAGATGGAGAGAGAGAGAGAGAGAGGGAGAAAGAGAGAGATGTTGAGCCCATCACTTATATACATCACAACACTTTCCTGCTGTAAACTGAGTGTTGGTTTTGCCTCCAGGTTTATTTTCATAACACCATTACTGTAGCTGAAGTTCTACTCTGCTTTTGCCACCATCGCTTGTTTGCTTTCTGGTGACATTGCTATCGGTGCAGTTTACTGTTTTCTATTTGGAGACAATACAAATAACTTGAATTGGTCACATTGCCTCTTTCACAAAACATAAAGCTCTGCAGTGCCATTAAAAAGATCTTGTTTCCACTCGAGTGCAAATTGCTAGTGTGTATATTTTTGCTTTACCTCTTTAGGGGTTGGCCCATCTCTCCTTGCATAGACAGATAAAAGGCTGTTTTATTTTCAGCTTTGGCTTTGGGAGTGAATCTGTGGCTTAACGAGATTCAGACTGGGATGCTGGCTCTCCTTCCTTCATATCTTCTCTGGATTTTACAATTTTTTTCCACAGTGCTCTAAAAAAACTGAGCAAGCCTCTGGTTGGCTGCTTGTTTCCACTACAATAGGGAACTGGGGGGAGTAATCCCAGCGTATGGCATACTGCAGTTAGTCACATGGGAAATAGTATAATCTTGCATGACTTGCACTCGTACAATAGCAAACTTGGACCTTCAACATGAAAAGGTAGATGAGTGAGAAGAAAAACACATTAGGGTTGCATAACACTTACACAATACTCCTGGCCCTAAAAATCAGTGTGAACTGGATTAAAAGTGTGGGCCCTGACTTGGTATTGATTAATCATGTATTCTCTGTGAAGAACCTGGAGAAATAAAGGGTGATGCGTCTGGTTGTTCAATGCATTCTTTTGATATATTATTTGCATCCATCCTTATGTACATTGTCTAGCTGCCTCATAAATAAGGCATGTCTCAGGCAATGCAGCTTAGCTCTGTGGAACGTAGGTGTTTGACATGCATTCAGATTGGTTCTACTTTCGTCAGAAACTCTGAGATCCCATGAATTGTGATTACCCTGACCACATCTGAGATAGCAACAAACAGTTGCAGGGTGAGAATGTGTAACTCTCAAAGGCCTATGCTGTGACCTTTTCTGTATTGGAAATCAGCAAGTGGTGAAAGAGGAGAGAGAGAGGTGTGAATCTGTGTGAAATTCATAGCAATGCAAAAGGTCACTAAAGCCCTTTGCTGCCGACAGAGACAAGGAACATACTGCACAAAGTAACTAGACTTATGAAAAACACACACACACAAAAAAAGCATAAAAACATATAAAATGTTCTAAATATTTGTTACTGAAAATAAAGCACAAGAAAACAACTTTTTGTCCCATAAGGTCAAATTGTATGAATAAATCTCATTCTGTCGCATGTTCTTATTACAGTGTCTCTATAGCGTACATATTTTAAAAACAACCAGTGGCCTTAAATTCCTGAAGAAATGCTTGGGTTTTTCTCAATGCTACTGAGATATTCGCAAAGAGAATTCTCTCGGTTACTTTTCTATTTCTTCACCACACTTATACACATGGTTGTGTGCATAAGTGTTTTAAGTCTATGAACATATCTAAAGAGATTGGAGGCTAGATATTCTGTTTTATTTTTGACAAAGCCACAGGGCACTCCAGATTCAAACGGTTTGAAACTTCTAATTCTAATCTAATCTAATTGTGTCACAGGCATTAAGAACATTGACCTTCCTGCTTATGTTGGCAAATGTGTGTCAGTGTGCCTTACTGAAGCTCACTGAAAAATGATGTATATAACAAGTCATGCTTTGCCATACACTGTGAGTTGGGCATGGTGTAATTAATTTCATAAGACAGCATGGTGATCATTCTGCCAAATAGGCTGTGGGGGGTTAGTACAGCATACATGTTCATCTGTGCATATTTGTCCCCATAACTATAGAGAGGTTCATCCGCTCATGATGACCTACAAATGCGGTTTCATTAGGTTCATTAAATTCCAGTCATCAATAGTTGTAGAAACTAAATTACGTCTCTTTCCCCTTTATCAAAGCTTGGAAATGAATGATGAAACAGAGACAATGGCCTCTCATGTTCCCAGTCTGACATTTAATCTTTAATCTGCATTTTAAAGGCTTGGTGTTCAGCAATCTCTATAGTGTGAACTTGGTGCCTCTGCCTAATTAACTGTAGAATTTCATTTCTGATTCATCTCACCTTCAGTCCCACATCGTCGTCATTGTCTTACACTCTAAATAAGTCTGAAACTTACTTGAGGTGAGAACTTATGTACCAGGTCAGCATTCTTCCTTCTAAAAAAAGAAAAAAAGAATAATAATAATAATGAAAAAAAAAACATTTTACCTTTTTTAGAAGCACTCTCTGCAGCATTAAAATTCTTGTCTTCATAAATGTGCCTCATCACTCCTGTTGCCCACAGGCCAAATCTAGCTAATACTTGTCCCAAATGCACTAGAGCATATTACCAGGGCCTGTTTCAGCACTTTGCCCCTCCTAAAGGGTCTGCAAGGACTGCAGTGTTAATGAATCAAGTGATGGAGGAATTCATTACAAATGTGAGTTTAGGACCAGAAACTACACGGCACAAAATGGAATCATATCACATCTAATATTGATGCTGGGCTTGGCAATCCGGGTAGGACTCTTTTGCTTCACAATGGTGTCTGGACACTCTAGATAGGTTTACGTTTAGTTTGAGGTGTGTGTCTGGACACTCTAGATAGGTATACGTTTAGTTTGAGGTGGGTTGGGAACTTTGGTTAAACTTTAAACCTATTGGTTCTGCCTGCAAATTTCTGTTTTCTGACGGGAGATAAAAAATCTGTTGGAAGCAAACCGAAGCCTTTGAAGAATTCCCTAACTAGTAGGCTACTGTAGCGAACACAACATTGAGTGGAGGTATTAGACGGCACTGGCCCAGGTAGAGCTTGGCAATATGCACAGTAAAATTTGAACAGTGATTAGATGGTGAGTGGATGGCTTCATGTCCAAAGTGGATGCATTGAAGATATTCATATTCTCTGTATATTGAATAAGTGACCAAGCAAGTCTATGTCATGGGAATTGAAAACTACTGGAAGGGAATTCACTATTGCGAGAGAATGCAAAAATATATTTACACCTTTATAAAAATAATTTCTCACCGCAACCCTCTGGGAGCTCTGTAAAATACTCTATCACATGCTGATGTGTAATTCTAAATGACAGACTAAATATCTTATTGCAAGGATTTCCTTTGGGGGTCAAGTATTTTACTGCCTGGACTGCACAATTCTTCCCTCCCACACTCTTAAGAAGGACAGAAAGATAGCTGTGTTTCTCTGGATCCCTCTCAATGTACATTTAATCTACTCAAATAAGAAACACAGATGGGAATTGCTTAGGCACGTGGATTAACTTTCAATTCAAATGTAATGCAGTTAAAATCAACTATGCAATTAAAGTTGATGGAAATAGTTTGTGTGCATATGTTCACTTTTGTTGCATTTCTACTGGCATATTTCCAAAAACATGCGCTGATGACTTTTCGTTAGTTCAAATCCCACCGCTGATCAAACCTCTTGCATCAATTAAGAGAATGTCAGTTTTAAGTCACATGACGCAGTGGATGGAAAAGCATGTAGATGCACAATTTATGTGAATGTGCGTAGCATATTATATGATATAATGAACTAGAAAAGCCTAGTTTAGCCTAGCGTTTTGCAATGGTGAAAGACAGTAAATGCAACTTCTTTCTGGCCACTGAAAATCGTTGCCTGTAACTGACATCCAACAAAGGCATGTAAGGCAGTGGTTGTTATAAAGACAGTCATCAAGACAGACATCAACATTTCTGGTCATTGTTGATTTAATGGTGCTATCAATCGGCACAATACGGACGACTGCAACATCAATACAGAGCACAGAAAGGAATGTTTTTCCTCGCTGTAATCTGTGAACTGCATGGATTCAACACGAACTGCACCAAGGACACCAAGGGGTCTGCACTTAGAGCCACATTTGGAATGCCTCCAGGCATACAGGAAGTTGTGTTAGATGCTTTAATGAACTATGTGTGACTCTTTGGTTAAAACATCCAAAAATGAACAACAAACAGCAACGAAATTTGAAACACAACTGTTACGACAAAATGTGACCTAATCCAAACCTAAGCACCATGTTGTCAAGATATCAGTTAGTGTTGGACAGCCTTTTCTGTAACATCATGTTCTGCCACTTGTGGCCAATGTATTAATTACAATGCAAGTAATTGCAAAGCTGCAAGATGACTAAAAACCTAAAGTATTATAGGAGAACTACATAAAGCACCTTTAACTGAGTGCTTTAGCATGGTTTGCCTAGTAAGTTGAAACAGGAGTGAATTTCATAAGCAAAGATTAAACTCCTTGGATCAGACATCCCCCATTTGTGTCATTGTAAAGTACCTACCACCACCACCAAGGCAACTACCATTCCTGCCTCTACTAGGCCACAGAGAGATGAACTGTGTTCTTCCACGTATTTGTTTGGTAAATAATTTATCACTTGCTAATCAAACATTCTGAGAGGCGGTTATGCTAACTGCCTCACTATCTCCGTCCCACAGGCGATGACATGATCGTTTGACTTGCTCATGGGCTTCGCCTATGCTTGACGGCTCCAGCAGAAGGGCCGATGTGAATTCTAACCACACTCTCTCTCTCTCTAGTTTAATTACCCAGTAGTGGACGAATCCCCGCAGGATAGAGCCAGAGCTGGAGTCTGTCTCCTGTTGCTTTCTTGTAATTAAAATGTTTCAGAATGGGCCTTTTCGACTGCTTGATGGACATCCCTCGCCTCTGTCGATGAGGCGCACCCTGGAATTGTTGCATGGTTGCACTTTAAAGGGAACAAATTCAGATGGCGACCTGAGTTCAAATTAGAGGCTGAAACCTTCCTCAACACCACCCGCATGCACACTGTCCACATGCGGCCTGTTCAGAGCCCGACTGGCCAGTCTGAAAGTCTGTAAAGACGGAAGACTCCATCACTGACAGCCTGGGGGCAGTGACGCAGTAGTGAAGCCAAATGCAAAATGTCTGTCATTCTGAGCAGCCGATTCAATTCATGCCAAAAAATCTCAAGACTTCAAACATGGTCTTGCTTCATTGTTTCATAAATAAAAGTGAAGTGCTTGGCTTTGTGCCCGGCATAATTTTTTAGCATAATCCAGAAAGCCTCCTCTGGGTTTGAGTTCCTAAGGTCTAAATTCACACACTGTAATTTTGGCTGAGTGTTCACCAACTTATTATACTTTGTTCATTATGAGCAGGAGGATATGTAGGCTAGTCACTGCATTTTGCTTGTATGCATCTGCTCTGTGTATCCAGGCAGGTTAAAGGATCTTCATCAAAGCTGCCACATTGTACTTACTATACTCACTGTAAGGGACTGGTGAACTGTAGGGTTGTACACACAACTCGCAATACGATACCATTCACGGTCATAATACCACACACCCACATTTTAGTGAGCTGCAGACAAATTATGATTGAAAACAAGCCGTTTTATCAGACCTGCCACTATATGATATTTTCTAACAAAAAATAAATTTGGAGAACTGAAACGGAAACCGTTAGTCCTAGTTAGCCTAGTTATTAAAAAATGGAAACGGATGACAGAAATATGTATCACCAACAATCATTTGTTATCTGACTTTTGGGCTGTCAAAGTAGGTCTACACACTAGGTTAGGCCTGCAGATGTAGTTTGACTACACAGAACATGAAAACATAGACTATATAATAGGGATTGAGTGTCTGGAAAATGACTCTCTCTGGGGCAGGTATTCTTTCATGTAGCCTAAAGATTTTTGGGGGCACAATAGCTAGTTTCATTTTCTAAAGGCACAAAATGAAATGTCTCTGACAATGATGTGAAAGCACAAGAGCACAAGACAAATGTGTAGCCTTATACAAGATGCAGCATAGTTCCCTGGCAAAATGCTGTTTACAGTCTTCAGGGGGAGTCAGTGGATATTGCTTTTTGGATGAACTCTTCAGTATTGGATTAATTTGTGATGATGGTACAGAGACAGCAATCATCACTGAAATACTTCAGAGTTGTTTACAGAAACATCATGTGTCTATTATGTGATATAACTTAGCTAACACTCACATTAGCGTAAATGTCTCTGAGATGATTGATAGCAGGTGTTCGCACAAACTAGACAGAATTTGTAGATTAACGTTTTGCCCAGGTTTGCTTTGCCAAGACTCGGCGGTATCCCTCAAGGTGGGCCTACAGACCTCTGTTGAATGCCATTGAAAGTAGCTAAATTATGGCTTCCTTTTCTATGAAAAAAAAAACATATTGCATTTTTTTATCTCTTTAACCCTCACATAGTATTGAAATTCAGCCAGTTGCTGGTTCATTGTTACATCCTTAATGAACTGGTTAGGTGCTCAAGGTCACAATGACACAGGTCACGGCTGCATGAAATATTGCTCATTGTCAATGCACTGTTAACAATCAGTAGGAATTTTGGTAATTTTCATCCATGTTCACATATTTTACATTCTAAATGCCTTGTTGATGTGATATGCTACTCAAGGTCAGAGTATCAAAGGTCAAGATTAAGTTCTGTCTGCAATATATGAGGTTATCATACCTAAGGTTATCAACCCTATCATGTCTTCAAGCATCTTTGCTAAATTAAAAGGTTCACCAGCAACAGTTGTCGGTCCAGTGGCGTTTTGCTTTCAACGATGATAGCTCTGGCTATTAAGATCTCTGTTTCTCTCAGGGAAATACCATGCATTCTGAAAAAGGTGACCCATCAGCAAACTGGTGAGCAAAAATGCCAGTGGACTGCCTGCTTGGCCTCTGGTGAGGCACCGATGGATTGCCAGCCTCCTGCTATCTAGGCAGAAGCTTCACAAAGTGCTGTTGCACCAGAGCCTCATTCTCAGCAGTTGGCAACCTTGAAAAACAGGGCTATGGGCTGATTGACTCCGGACTATTCCTTTAACTCCTTTCCAGAAGTGCTAGCATGCCCATATTTTATTTTGTGAGCATTTTCATTGCTGGTGGATATCCTGCAATTAGCATCTGCTTGCCACATGGAATGACTCTGATACAGGCCTATTGAATATTCTGACGGGTAACTCTGGGGATATGAGATATTACTTGCATATTAATGAAAACGCCATACTGTTTTGACACCTGCTTTGTGAAAATGCTACCTGTGTTTCCTCATTGTCATGGATGCTGGGACTTGCTGATGTTTCTGATTAGTTGTATAATCACGGCCATCCACATGTTACCAACAGACTGTCGCGCCTTTTATTATCATAAATGAAGGTTTTATGTAATTGATTATAAGGGTCAAATGTGCCTAAATTTGAATACATAACCAATGTTTTTGCCATTTTAAAGCAAAACTAGAAAATAAAGGGTAACAAGGGTAAATGATTATTGAAAAATTACATTTTGTTCCTAATGATTAACACATGTAGATATTAAACCATTGTGTTAACTGTGTTTTGCCTTTGAAAACATTTTTCTCTTTGCTATCTGTGCCTCAGAGTTGTACCTTTCATCCTCAGCTTTTGTGTCTAATCTGTGTAAGATGGTAAAAGGCCACCATATTACAGACCAAAGACATGCATGTAATGCACAGACCCAGACATTTCTTTGATTAGAGCAGAATAAATCAAATCTGCTGATATGTATCGTGATGAGGCAGGGTGCGATTATAGTGTTGTACACACCTGTTTCCCACCCCCTGACCTCATCCCTATGAAAGAACAAATTTGAAAGGGCCATTTACCATTCTAATAACTTACCATTTTAATCATCCTTCTTTATATGATAACCCCCACAACTCCAAACATCTAAAAAAAAAAAAAAAAAGGCAAATATTCCAGCAAAATTTTTGTCTTTTGTCATTCAACAGAACTTTTTAAGTTTTTAAATAAGATACCAGGCACTTTTCAGAGCGTGGAAAATCATAAATCATACCATTTTATAGACTAATTTTATAGGCTACAACTGCATGGTCTGCATGTGGCACTTCATTTTAAATATTATGTCTTGTGTCACAGGTAAGGTCATAAAAATGATGCTTTACAATCTTACAAGTCCTTACATCATCATAAGCTGTAGAGTATATGTAGATTTACCCACAGTCCATGTAACCTCCATGAACAGTATTGAAGGTATGGTATTCCAATGAGCCAGGCTGCTTATATCAGTCAACAGGATGATACAAGAGAGGCAAAAGAATTCCTGCTAGTGCCACATGCACTGTAGCTGGGGGTGTATGTGGCAAAATCTAACATTTGGTGCCATGAACCAGGTGTATAACAACATTTGGTGCCATTAACCAGGTGTATAAACATACAACATTTGGCACTGTGAGCCAGGTATATAAACATACTTTGGCGCTGTGAGCCAGGTGTATAGACATACAACATTTGGTGCCATGAACCAGGTGTATTGTACTGTCAGGAATAAACTGTGACTGAATTAAAGGGATATTGCACCACATTTTAACTCATAGCCCTGATGTTCAAGGTCACTGAGTGCATCAAATAAATGTGGGTTGAAATGTAGCAGAAGATCCCTTTTAAAAAACATGATGAAAACGGCTCACAGATTTTATTCCATTTTATCCAATAAAACACAAATGTCTGCAAAGAAAATATCTGCATAGAAGTATATATATATACTCATTTGACCCGTGAATTAGAGACACACAGTGCACAGTGAGGTGAAGCACAGCACAATGTTGCTTTTAAATTGTCAGTTGATGCTGAGAAAAAAAATATATGAAATGACAATCTAAGGTGATTGATTGATTAGATTACCGTAGATTGTCATTTCACCTTGACAAGCAATTAGTAAGCATGAATTAGTAATGTGATAATGATCTTCCTCCATGCTGGAGGAAAAGCTCCCCTAGATAAATACAAATGGCATGCCCAGAACCTACGTATGGCAGAGACATTTAATTAGTGACTCCATCACACCTCTTAGGAAAGCACATTTGTCTGCTTGGATATTGGAAAAGTCAGTGATGGGAACAATATCATTAACTCCAAAATAGAAGTAATTGCCTTCCGTGATTCTTTCAGAGAATTGAAGATGATCATAGGGCAGTAGCCTGGTTCTCATACATACTGATCTGTGATGGAGCTCAGTCTGGCTACTTTCCTGTCATCTCCAAGGGTGAGTCAGAAAAATAAGACTTAAATATTCTATGAAACTCTGAGGTTTATAGACTTCAGTGTTACAGAATGTGCCTCTGCACTGCAAATGGGGATTTGACTATATGTCAAAATGGTTGTTTGTTTCCACCTTCTGTTGATATTTGCAGCCATTTTTTATTATTTTTAAACCAAACTGAACTCCATATCGCCGGTTTAAAATTTTGCCCTTAGCACTGACCACATTAATTTTTTCAGATTTATTTAGCCTAGTGCTCTAGTAGGCTGTTGGCAGTGACTCAGGAGGTAAAGCTGTTCAGCAACCAGAGGTTTGCTTGTGGGAGACCAGCTTGTCCTGATCTTGATAGTAAAGAACACTTGAGCAAGACACTTTATGCAAGACCAATGCTTATGTACAGATAGATACCTTGGATATATGACAGCCTTCACCACTGGTGTGTGAATGGGAGAGTATGAGGTATCAGTCTGTAAACCACAATTGAGTCCTTGCATTGAAAAATCACTATATTTCACTGTGTGGAAAGAGATCTTTGCTGGGGACATGCAGACAGTAAGGGCTGGTATATAAACTGTATATGCTGATATGGCATATAATTATGCATGTAGGAGGACTGTACACAGGGGTGTATGCAGTCCAGCATACTCCCATATAAGTGTGGATACTGGCATGAATTACACTTTCCACCCCTTGACTTTCTGTACAAGTATTTTGTGTTCCCAGGGACATACACCTAGGATGTTTGAGCTCTATCTGAAATCAGTCAAATATTCTTTCTGGGTATAATCTGTACCAAGTGCTGCTCATTTTGCAGAATCAGCAACAGGTCCTGGGCCACTTCCGTAGACTGAACAACCCAGGGAAAAAAGGAGCAGGAACATCAAAAAGCAGCCAACATAATGCCAAACACATACTCAGCCCACTCTCAGGTTTCTCTCTCTCTCTCTCTCTCTCTCTCTCTCACACACACACACACACACACACACACACACACACACGCACACACACACAAACTAACACACTGGTAGTGCATAGTATGTAGTTTGGACAGTCACACACACATACAAAGCAGCATATCAAGCACTGGCCCAGGAGGCCAGGAGCCCTCTAAAACTTACTATTCACTACACCCTACTAACTCCCAGGGTAAATGCAGAGAGACCCTAATAGGCCCCAGTGGAAATTTTCATAGAAACCCATGGACTGAATTAGTTGCACGTTACAATATTATTATGGTAAGAACCACAGCTATAGAGGTACAGAAGATATGGCTTATACATCTCTACATGGCTCTGGTAAGTGTGCACTTTGTTTCTAGACATCCACCATACCTTGAATTGATCAGAACTGCAAGGGTAGAATAGATACCAGTAGATGCTGACTGCATGTGTTCCAGAGGAGAAGGGGGAGATAATAGCCTAGCCTATAATTTATATGGTGAGCACTGTAGCCATGATGCTGCATCAATTATATATCACTGTGGCCTAAATTAATGCTACATAAAAGATGTACACCACCATATATTTTTCACCAGCTGCCAACATCTGAATTAGATGAAAGAGAATAACTTTTTGTCACTAGTGGGAACTGGTGATGCATATAAAAAATATATATATGTAGGTATGAGAACTGTGTGCATTATGGATTTTGTTTTCTGGTCATGGCTTTGGCCGGACCTAATTTAAGATTCCACAACAGTTCTGCACTTGACATTGCTGAGATCATGACCCGAGTAAAGGCAGGGTCAAACCCTCTGTTAAGAGGAGGTGGACACTCTGGGAATAGGAATCCTGTTTTGGTCGTCTGACAGATCATTCTGTACCTGTGACTGATTTGGATGAATAGTAAATATCACAGAAGACCGAGAACTAAATTGCTTACTGGGTCACAGAGCGTGGAGTCAGATAAGATTAAGGGTGGTCTAGCCCATAGCTCAGGGAGAAGGAGGTTGAACACTGTATTCCCGCAGGAGAAGTCTAAACCAAATCAAAGAAACTGGGAATGGCTCATTGAATCATAAACCTCACCCTGGATCATGAGGCTGTGCTCTGAACATTACAAAAAAGCCTGCCAGGGCAGAACATACAATATCACACCATTTGCCTGGAGGCTGAACTGCCGGGTGCGTGTGAGGGTTTCTTTTTTTAGTGGAAAATGTGCAGGTCATTGCATCTCATTTTGGAATCTCTCATGGGAAGACTCCAGGGCATCATTTCTGGATATGAGTAGATGGGTGTGTGTGTGTGTGTGTGTGTGTGTGTGTGTTTATATGTGTGTTTTTGGTGAATGAAGGTATGTATGGGTCTGTATTTATGTGTGTGGAAGAGAGAAAGATAGAGAGAGATTGAAAGACAGAGTGAAAGACAATGAAGGCATACGAAAGACGCAAGAGGCAGATGGCTGAGTGCGCACTCAAAGAGAGACCACATCCATGCAGCAATCCTCAACAGCCCCACGGAGAGCAGAGTAATTAAATGAGGAATTTAATCAGATTGCTCAAATTAAAGTCCAGCTGGGTGACTCTTTCTGAACCTCCTGCTGTTGGTGGTCCCTATGTTCCCATCTCTGTCACGGCTGTCAAAAGTGGCCTATGTGCCTGACTCTTCAACAGCTTCTCAGCTGTGCTACCTGCAGCTGATAATACCTGGGGGTGATAATTAGCGCTAACGTATTCAGATCACAGCTTTGGCAGAGGGAGATGGAGGCAGCCATCTCACCATTTAACTGTACTAAATCTTGAGGGGCTGGGGGGGGGGCACTGTGGTCTTATGGGCTTTTGTTGAACGCGGAGGTGTAAAGCTGGATTTACCATTGTGAAGGTGGGAGATTTATGTGGCTGTCAAAGAAGTGATGCTTGCCAAAGATCTAACTGTCGTTTCATCAGCTGTCACTCATGACAAAAGGGGTTTGAGTTCTCTTGCTTAATATCAAATACAACGCAACTGCAAATACCATGTTAGACAATCAGTTTTTAAATAGATAGATTGCTCTAGTCATTGTTTCTCACACTGATTTTATGACTGACAATGTGCCTTGCATTGTCTCTACTGGTACAATCACCCAAGTGAGAGGCCAACAAAACCCTTACTCAACCCTGCTGTGTATTTTGTGTAGGGGTGATACAAAACAAGTGGAATTCACGCTCATTATTCAGGTGTCAAGTGGATGCATTTCATATATTTCAATATGTGACCAAGACAAAACTGTGACAATGAAAGGTACTGAAGTGGAATACTCTTGGCTTCTGTTTTACTGTAGCCTAAGGGTATGGGACATCAGGTGCTGGTCCCCTCTGTGCAGGACCATGGACAGCACCTGTAAATAGCTGCTGATTATCTAGATGGATAGATAGATAGATAGATATCAGCTCAGGGTCCTCTTTTCTGCTACTGATGTCAGTGACTCCAGTTTCATGCCAACAACAGAGCCAGTTTTTCTCACCAGCCTGTCTAGTCATCCACCCGTCCTTGTGCTGCCTCCCCAGCACACCACAGCATAGAAGAGTACAATGGCCATGACAGACTGGTAGAACATAAGGAGGAATTTGCTGCAGATGTCGAAGGGCCCCAGCCTCCTGAGGAAATAGAGCCTGCTCTGCCCCTTCTTGTAGAGTGTGTCAGTGTTAGCAGACCAGTCCAGTTTCTCGTCAAGATGTAGTCCAAGGTATTTGTATGTACTGACTGTCTCTACATCCACCCCATGAATGGAGACAGGCAGCATGGGGAGGGCCACCATTTCTTTGGTTTTGGTGGTGTTCAACTGTAGATGGTTTGACTTACACCATCCCACAATGTTCTCCACAAGGCTCCTGTATTTCCCCACCTGTCCATCTCCAATACCCCACAAATGCAATGTCATCAGAGAACGTCTGCAATGTGGCATGTCTGAGAGTTGTATCTGATGTCAGAGGTGTACAGTCAACAGTACAGTGGATAGAACAGTTCCCTGTGGTGCACCAGTACTACTTAAAAGACACTGCCATGTCTTCTCTCGACTAGAAGGACCTCATGTTTTCTCGCCTTACTGGCGCTAGGATCCAGAGGGCTCTGAGTCTCCTCCCATCCCGTCCTCTCTGTATTCCTTATTTTGTCACTGGAGCCAAGCTCACATGTCGGTTACTTCCTGGCGGAGAAGCACTGCCAATGCACGGTCCGTGACTCGCCGGCTGGAAGGACGGAGAAGCAGCCCTATGTTTACTCATAGAACAGTGAGGAGAAGCGAGTCAGTTGACCCCAACGGTCAGGAATAACTTGGGGGGAATGTTAGAAATTCTAGTTTGGAGGGCGAAAACGAGGATTTAGAGTGTACGGGTGGTACACTGAATGTCCCTCAGACTACAAGGCAATATGAGTTGCGACTCAACCCGCTAACAACTGATGCCGAGTCTGCTTCTGCCGTGACATTCTCTTTGTCAAGCTCATATGTGTATTTTTGACGTTGAATTTCATCCGTCATCAATGGCTTTTACGCGCGGTGTATATTCGGACATGCGAAGACCTCAGCCATCCTGCCGAATCGGGTTCTTGGCTATGATTTTGTCGACTGTCCTCGTTCTATCGGGCAATTGTGATCCCGGTAAGTCATCTTCTCCATGCTTAACAGTCCACATCAACTTTTTAGTTTCTATGTCTCCCGAATTATTTTTCATAGTAGCTAATATTTGACTCTGTTTATACTATTTCTCTGTTTAAAGGGTGAGAATGAAACATGTTATGATACTTAAATTTTAAAGCTCCGATCACAGGAGGTGTCTCCGCTTTCAAGAATGGACAGTCTACATGTCAGTAATATTCGAAACAAAAACGCGTAGTTCAAGAATTTGCAATCAGTTTGAAGTATCTTAACAAATTATTAATCCGGAAGTACTAAATGCTTCATATTTTAGACATTGGCGTAAATGGACTGAGACGTGCGCCTACATTCACAGAGGACGCACTGTTTCAGTAGAGTATTGGTAGAGCACAGTTTACCCACCAGTTTTGTAAATGTGACTGAACCCACCTGCATGAGACGACGGAGATGAATGTGCGGTGCGCTGTAAAGTAATCTTAGTACCATTCTAGGTGGTGTGTGAACAGGTGTCTGAACGGCAGCTCCAACATCGAATGACTTGTAGTAGTAACGACAGGTCATTTCAGGCTCTAAAACGGACGGGACAATTGCGTTATGCGTGATGTTGGCTGCCGTGCCGTGCGTGTTTATTTTTATGTCTCACTATAGCATGACCATCGAAAGACTAAATTGATTTTAAAATCATTTCCAATGACATTTTATTCAAACTGTACAAACGGTCCAGGCTCGGATATATTTCAGTATAAATGACCTTGGGGAAAGTAGGCTATTATTGCAGTTTCACATGCCTAAATGAATGTTAAATTAATTTGATTCATTTTGGTGATAAAAAGGTTGCCGTCTACAATGATAAACAGCAATAACATAGGCCTACAACAGTGTGAGGAATTTCTATGCGTAATATATGGGCTAAAACGACTTGGTTGATGTTAAACTTAGGAACAGATGAGACAATATAATCACTAACTATGCACCAACCAGGCATACAGAAGACTGACACATTGTTTGACTGACACATTGTTTGATTGCATTTACTATCAGTTTGGCATTCCCTTACCTCATAGTCTAGAATACTCTTTTTGCTTAGATGACTACTCTATCCTTTAACTTGATATGGACTGTTCTAGCCATACCCCTTGTTGTAATGATGATGGCCTAAGGCACTGTCAACCAAGTCTGAGTATCCCATTTTTGTTTTACTTTGATTCTGTCAAATGAATGGGGGTACCACTCAGATTCCTGATCACACAGATGTCATTGTGTTTTCATTTTCTTAAACTTGCTGTCAGATCATGTGGATTTAAGTGGTAATGGAAAGAATGCATTTTCAGTCCTTGACAAATGCCCTATATGTAATCCTTCATAAAAATGGTTGCTGAAGCAATAATCTTAATCAGTAGATTATGATGGATGATGATGACGAATGATGGGAATTGGTGCTTGCAATGAGTGAAGTGCCACTCTTCCCTTTTCTCTTTCCAGTAGATCTGTTTGCTTTATTTAATCTCTATGTGATTACAGTGGTCTTGATAAATGATAGGAAATCTTCACCCTCACTAAGAATGGGAGAGTGGAGCAGAGGTTGCGGCTAGAGCATGTGAATAAACCCGGATGCATGTGCTGTTTGGCTGAGGCTTTCATAAATGATGATAAGTTTTGGGACTCCAGACTGTTTTGCCAGGGCAGGACTCTCGGCCAAACCGTACTGCAGCGATGGTAATCTGTGCTGCTTTAGAATATTTTCCCATTGTTTTATCAAAGCTCCAGAAAATTAAGGCATGCTGGATTATTTGGTTTAGGAAGGGCTGGTATTTCCCATGATATAAGTCTCTTTGTTTATGGAATTTTGTGTTTCAGTGTCAGCTTCATTGTGTCTGTATGTGTGTATGTGTGTGTGTGTGTGTGTGTGTGTGTGTGTGTGTGTGTGTGTGTGTGTGTGTGTGTGTCGGAGCTTGCAGATGCGTTAGTTGAAACCATATGTACCTCCTTCCCATGACCCATGGCCAATGTAAATGTGATGAAAGGGGTAAATGTGCATGCAATGCATATACATCTGTTTGACTTTCTTCTTGTGTGGCGGGGGGTATACGTGTGTGTGTGTGTGTGTGTATGTGTGTGTGTGTGAGTGTGTGCATGCGGGGAGAGGGTATATGTGTGTGTATTGTGTGTGTGTGTGTGTGTGTGTGTGGAATTTAATGAGAACGGCAGACCATGTTGTCCCATTCACCAGACTTTCACAATGGTGGCATTGAATGCAAGCCACAGCAAACCGTCATTAATATCAGCTTTGCAAACAAACAGGAATTAAATCCAAAATAAGCTACTTTGAGTTTTCATCTCTCAAGCATGGGTCAGTGTTGAGAATATCCAGTATTAGACATGACAGTACTTTCACTCCGACTGTCTACTTCTCATTTGATTTTGCTTCTTGAGCAGTAATTTCATAGGGAGCAATTACTGTCGGGAAGTGACCTGATGTGGTAACATCTATTTCAACAGAGTTGAAATTGGGAAATATCTATGTATGAAGTTAGACAATGTCTATTTCCAGTGTCTCTCTCATTTACTGTAAAAAGTTATATTTCACATATTTGTAGCAATTTATATTACAGTATTCGCAATTAGTACCTCTTGATGTGAATGGACCAGTATACTAATTAATTAGATGATTTGTATGATTGTTTTGCAACAAAATGAGCATATTCTACGTACAGGTTAGTGGAATTAAAATGCAATAGTAGAATACTAGTTGAAGCAGAAACTTTGTTATATGCTTCAGTAGCTTTGGGAGTAACAACAGCTGTCTGTCCTATGAAACTCTAAACATTAGCAGAACTGCTTTCTCTGTATCTCCCTTGTGATACTGATTCTTCAATCTGGTTTTTGCATGAAAACTGAAAATTTGCTTGAGAGGAAAATGCCATAATGCAGGTTTTACTTCTGGTCCTGCATATTTCATCTCTGTCTATACACCCATCATTTATTCCCTTCCATATGCACCACTAATCATTCACATACACTCCAAGCCATCATGTCATGGAGAAATGCAAGACTGCTGTGTACAGCTGTGTTTGTGTGTGTGAGCATAGCTACTGTCTGTTCAAGTGAACAACTATGATTTGTGTGCTGTCTAGTGTGTATGTGTGTGTGTGTGTGAGAGAGAGAGAGGGGGAGAGCATAGCTATTTGTTCAAGTGATGTGCTATGTGAAACTACTATGACTTGTGTTCTTTCTGGTGTGTGTGTGCGTGTGTGCATGAGTGTGAACACACTCATCACATGCTTGTACTGTGCAGATCTAATAATGACCACTAGGCTCTGCGCTAGCCTGCTGACTGCTGGAGCGCTGTGTGTCATGCGCTGCAGACAGGGACGGCAACCTTCAGCCTGACAGGTGATGAGCAGAGCAGGAAAGAGCGGGCCTCCACAGAATGCATCAAGGGCCCCTTGTCAAGGGTTGTTGTGATTTTAATACTTTACTGTCCTTCTTGCTCTCGTGTGGACTCTCCAGTCATTCCTAATGAGGTCTGGGATCGGCAAGTGATTGAGAGGCCAGTGCTCTAATGAAATCAGAAAGGAATCCCTCACTTTCTACCCTTTCTTCTCTGGCCGTCTCAAGAATCTGGCCTGAATACAAAGAGGCAGTAAATCATTTAATTGCAGCCAGAGAGAAAATCAATAACATGGAAGCATTAAAAGTAATGGAATTCATTGATCCAAATCCATATTTTAGATTGTAGATCAGGCTGCCTTTTTCTCCTCTGCTATCCTTGGGTCATTGGGGTGTGTAGAGGGTTTTTCTCCCTTCAAGAAGGAGAGAGAGAGTGAGAGGTTTTAACCAGTTTGGAGGGCTGCAACAGCTTTTTCCAGTGGAACAAGCCTGGTCTATGGAAGGTGGCCCACAGCGCTGTATTCTTGGCCGGACTTCTTAATTTGATTCCAATTATCAGAGCCTGATTCCACTTAGCTTGTTACCACAGCTGAAGGCATGTTCCTATGAATCATGACATTCGCAATTTCAACAGCTGTAGGCTTCATGCTATTGTACAATTTTGAGGAACACTATAATGTTGGAGACATGTAAGGTAGCTTACTGTCCACACCCTAGTCACAGAATAGATTTTAAGTGTCGCGGTGAGTTTATGTAACATCTCAGAATTATGTGGTTAGGTAACTTGCTTATAGAGTTTGACTGTGAGCATATTTATGAATTTCCTAAGTATGGTAAGGTAGCAATCAAACTTTCTTCAGTTCACATTAGCAGATGCGTAGGCTATATGAACCGGCAAGAAATTAGTATTCACATAACATGCATTGCCTCAGCACACTAGTGTAGGAAGGTGCCAAGAAAAGGTGATTCTTTTCTCTGCCACTGTCTCTGACACCTTGGGAACTACCACTGAAACCTAACAGAAAAATATTTTATATCCCCACTTGTGAATCGCTTTAAAAATTAAACATTTCTGCCCTGACACTGCAGGTTGTGCGATTCAGCCATGGTTTGTCATTGATTTTTTTCATCCACCTTAGAAAGAGAGAGAGAGAGAAAGAGAGTGAGTGAGAGAGAGAGAGAGAGATCTCTATTTGTGTTAAACCTGGCACTGGACATGTTTGGTCAGGATTAGCAGTTGGTTACGTATGTGCTTGCATGAGTCACAGTGCAGACAACCTCTCTATTGAGGTGATCACCTTGGAAGCGCAGAAATCTGCCACCCCAGCAGCTTGTTAGCACCAGGAGACCAGGCAGGAAATGTGGAAAGTGCATTTTGTCCACGCAGTAGGCCACCGCATAATCTGCCCGGTGCCCAGTCTGTGCCACACCGCCGCAAAGGCCATATGTGGGGCCGGCCATTTTTATTATTTATTTATTTATTTATACATAAGAAATTCTGATGGCACAGGAGGTAGTCCCAGCCCGGGATGTCTTATTGCACAGGGTCTCATGCTGCATGTGAATAGACCTTTATACCATTTGTTTGTTGCTTTGTTCAAGCATGTGCAGGTGGAATAAAAAGAGGACAACAGGCATCTCATCCCTCATGTCATTTGTCACCCATTTCAAAGTAACCGTTATACAGAGGCTCCCTGCCATACTGTATGTTGAAATGTCAGACTGTCAAAAGTGTCAAAAGATTTCCGATCCTTAATGATGTTTTGGGTTTGAATCTAGTTTGCCATGTTGCACTTGTCATATCTGTAAACTAGTCCAGTCCAGTCCAAAGAAAAAGACAGAATTCTGAGGAATGTTTTAATGAGACACCGTCAATACTCTCATCTTTATGGGACTCTTTAAAATGTGACTGATATATGCTGGGAAGGCACACTGTACCTGGAGACCAGCTCACTAAAGCCGGCACTCACTTTGATGCTGTCCACAGAGATGTGCACACTTACTGAGATTCCTTTGCTGCAACCACTGTAGCATGTTTCCTGTCACGCCGGTGCCTTGACACATGTTCAATAACCTGTCCAACAGGAAATCTAATTATTGTGAGACCTGAATTAATTACTGGGCCATTATTGACTGAAGAGCCCACTACATAGAGGCAAATACAGGTGGATATCAGTGAAACCTGTATTAAGAACAACATGGAAGGACTGCTTGCATAGCTTCATCCAGTATTCTTTGCAAGTTATTTAAGCAGAAGCAAGTTCTGATGGGAAATACTGATATGTGTTTCACTGCATCTCTTGGTACAGATTTGCAGCCAATTTGCATATTGCAAACAAGTCAAATATAGAATCAAATACAGTATGATTTGTAAATACATGATTTACACATAATTTATATTTTGCTCTGCTTTAGTCTTTTTTTGCCCCGTGTTATGCGTGAACACTTCTGACCCGTGAAGATGAGACTGCGCACAGCATTTGTCCCAGTGCCAGAGGAGTCAGTGCCAATGGTGTGTACTGTATGATACACTTCAGTTAAAGCTCTCAATCCACATTTTTTTTCTTCTTATTTCCCCTCTGTACACGATTGACATTTTGTTTTATTTGACATAGTTTAAAAAAAAGAGTACTCCCCTGAATTAGCATTACACTGGTATAAGTGTGCCAAATCTGACGGATTATACCCAAGAGATCCCCTCAAACAAGCAAGCCGTTGAAGTGCCTTTAAACCTCTCAGCAAATGTTGTATTGAAGGCACTTAGACGCCTGCCCCAAACAAAAAGCCTCTAAGAAGAGCAGCCTTGCATATCTTCTTTATTTCAGAACGGGAGGAAGTAGATGCATATGTCCTCATTTTCAGGGGACCAATTATAGTGTGTACCTCTCTCTCTCTCTATCTCTCTCTCTCTCTCTCTTCCTGTTCATTTTCCCACAGCTTCATTCGCTGGAAGTATGAGGCTTGAAAGGAGGAAGACGCACACTTCCCTGATTGCATTTGACTTTGTGATCAATTGTCTTTATTTACCCTTGTGAGGAATACAATACATTCACTAACTAAATCACACCCTCTCCCCCATCACAAAGGATCTCTCACTTTCAACAAATAGTGCTGTGAATAGGAAGATTACTTGGATAAATGTTGCGTATCGATCATAAATGGTGTTTTTGTCATCAGCAGAATAGTGTGCATGGTTTATGTGTATGTGTGTGAGTGTGTGTATGTCTGTCTGTGTGTATCTGTGTGTGTGTGTGTGTGTGTGTGTGTGAAAGAGAGAGAGAGAGAGAGAGTGTTGAAGCTCTGAGGGTCGAACATGAAACACAAGGGTGATTTTATTTATAGAAGGCATTCATTGTGGTTAAAGGTGGCCATTACCAATGTCAGAGTTATCACTGCAGCAAGCAGCAACTCCCCAACCGCTCCTCCTAATGCCTTAGCTCATACCTGTAGGCACAACACAACTCTTTGTATCAAACCAATGCTCACACAACTGACGCAAAAACTCAGTCCTTCAGGACATAAAATAGAGCCGTATGCACTGTAGAAATGTACCCCTTGCTTTTTGTGCTTTAATGAAAAGAAGGCTTGTTAATGCCACACAGTAATAGTGACATAACCCTGAGAATGTGATGCTTGAGACCTGGGGAACTACAATGCAATAAGCCTAAAGTAATCAGCAAGCGGTGACAAATTGGATACTGTTAGGGAGTAGTTGCGATCAGCAGTGATGGCCCACATTATTACCACATTCCAGTGCCCAATAAACACCCTGTGAACTTGCGCTAACAAGACACTTATCTAATTTACCCAGTTTAAGGCACCCTGTTCCCATATATATTGTAATGTAATGTAAGCTCTTAATGCTATATGCAGCCTCAGCCCTATGCATTGTGCTGCATGTATATCTTATATAATACATAGAACAGTACATCTCAATGTCAAAGCAATCATACTTCAGAAGCTCCTTCTGCTGCAAAATCAGGCCTTTGAGAAGATGCATAGAGTGAATATTAAGTGAATAGCAAAATAGCCCTCAGTTAATAGTGTATATTCCTTGACAGTTGTTGTGGCATTAAGGCCGTCAAAATGAAGCTCCTGCTCTGATCATAATCACCTTAATTAAAAGAGGACTCATTGTGACACGTGTGCATCCATTATTGAGCTGAGCAGTGTTATTTAAAGATGGAGGGGATATTATCTTAAGCTGCGATGATTGATGGGCAGGCTGATTGTGGGGTAGCTTTGAGAAGCTTCAAGTGCTTGTATCATCTTCAGCCTCTCTTCCCTATTCAGGACTATCAAAGACACATTCCTACTCATGCGTGCAAGAAAACTCAAAGCTTGCCCCCCCCCCCTTCTCTCTTAGTCTCTGTCTTTTCTTCCCTCACTCTTTCTCAGTGACACTCTCTGTGTGAGTCTTCATGGTGAATGAGAAAGGGAGTTGAGATTTCACACAGCCTTAAATTCATACTTCGATGATGGATTCATGCATGAGGCCTTGTCAGTGCTGTATCATTTTCATTGTCTTACTCAATTGGAATGTTTGTTTTTGGTTACTGTCACGGCATTAGTCACAAATACTGCTTTCAATGACATGTGTGGGTTTTTTTTTTTCTTTATTGTTATTAACATTCATTAACATTCCTGTTATAGCACATATGGTTTCTGCCTGATGTGGCCTACATGGAAACCAGCTGCCCAAAACACTGCTTGCTTTTTAGTCAAACTCCCAACATATGATTAATTCATTTTAATGGGTTTACCTAAGCCCTTGATTGACTTAATCAGTGTGTTGGTGAACCATTAAGCTTCGTCAGTCTGCTGAGTGGATTTGCGGCAGTCTACTTAATGACCATGAGTCTTGGCAAGTTGCTTCGAGAGGCTGCCCTAATTGTCAAGATGTAATGTATATGTGAGATAAGACTTTGTATACGTGCTGAGACGTGCACGCCTGCCAGCCAAGCCGCTAGTCGCTGTGCGGACAGGCCAGGAAGCCCACGGATCCTGTGCGCGGCTTCAATAGAGCGCTGGCGCGCCTCATTCAGCGCTGACTTTCCCTCAGGAAGTCTTTCGATGGGGACCGTCTAAAATAGGTTAGATCTCTCAGCAGACAATGAAACAATGGGCCATCACTATTTCCATAAATACAGGATAAAGCCAGGATGTTAGTGTTCAGGCCCACACAATGAATGTGGGCTACATACAGTGCCAGACTCAGAGCAATTGTGTTGTAAGCTGAGGGAGTGGCCTGTATCCTGTAAGTGTCCTGTATATATAGTCTACAGAGTCAGGCTGGCTGTACGTTAACCATTTTTAGATTGTCTCAGTGTTTACTGTTAGTTATATTTCAGGAATATTAACTGCTAATATCTAGGAGCATAATAGGGACAACAGACACATGGATACAGAAAACAATTTAATATCTATTGTAATAGGGACAAAAGCTGTCTGTGCAACTCCTCAGTTTTAAGCTTCTTATTTTAACTATGTTAAATAGCATTGTTCCTGTCAAATATAATTGTTATTTAAATAAATAACTAGATAATTTTTGGAAATACATGTAAAGTAAATATGACTAGGTAAGGATTATCTCTTACTGTGAGTGACTTTACTAAAGCATTGTCTAGCATGATACATTGACCTGCTTAAATCAGATTATGCTATGCCTAAGTTATCAGCACTTTTGCATGTAAACAGTAGAACAGTTGCAGTAAGCAGATTCAAGCAGAGCCGAGCATCATGGCTTAGTTCAGCGTAATTTGTTTTTCTTACTAGCTCACCCCCTCTCTCTCTCCCAGATGTCTGAATCGTCTTTTCAAAAGGCACACGTGTTGTCTTGTGACTCTCATGTCAGACTTAAAATCCATCCTGGTCTTATCTGTTCTCTGATTGGAAGATATGAGAGGTCAACACAAGGTCATTCCGGTCTGTTACCAGCAGTTGTGTTGGCTCCACTCCCACACACACACGCACGCACACACACACAACACATAGATATACCAGCAAGATGAGCCTGTCTTAACAGCAGATATCTAGCCTACAGTAATAGTACTGGTGGATTGCCTTTTTGATGCAACAAAACAAAATTGCTTGGCTGAAGATTTTGGCTCCCAACATAATCTCCCATAAACAAACCCATTTTTCTGTCTTCACATGCCTTACCTTGTTGATAAATTATTCAGAGTGAGCAGGATTTAATGCCAACAGCATCTCATTTGCGTAAGGTGGCAGCTATTTTGGCATGGTGTCACAGATCTTTAGCTCCCTATTTAAGGTAATGTAATACTGAAATGTTTTGCAAATGTGAAGCCATATCAACTAGATAGTTGCTGGTTTTTCACCATTGTCTGGATTAATTCCACTCAGATTAGAGATAGAATAGAATACCCTCCCAGGTCATCGCTATAGTCATGACACCAGCCAACAGCTTTCACAGAGAAGTGAAGAGGAGAAATGCCATCTGACCAAGTCCCCTCTGTGCTTCACTTCTATGCGCTGCAGGGCCTATCAGACAGTGTGTGATATGGCCAGAGGAGACAGCTCTCCACTCCAAGTCATCCACCTGGCTGACAGCGGGTGTCACTGTGGAGTGACGGGTACCAGGGAGCTGTCGGAGCTGCTGAGCGCAATCGTTTGTATCCCTGGCTACAGAGAAGACTAATGTAGCCCATCAGGCACAGAAACCAGGTCGGTGTCAGCCAGACTCTGCCATCTTGAGCGTGACGTTACAGTGCGGGAGATGGAAGGGAGAGCGGAGTGGAGTGGAGCAAAGAGAGCTCACTCAGAGAACACTTTGTTTTTGGTCAAGAGATTTATTTTTGAAGTTAGGTCATGTTGCTGTGATAGGCTGTCCTCTAAAAGCAGGTTATGCAGAGCAGATCTCACCATATTTATCATGTCCTTTTCTTCTGACCTGGGTGCAGGTGTCACTGCAAAAAGATCCAGACTGTCGGCATTGTTTACTGCTAGAGACACTAATGCAGATATACAGGAAATCAGATTTTGGCCTTTCCTGTTTGAAACTAATCTATATCTCTGCAACGCTGTCAAATCCCCAAAAAGTCGCATGACCGGAGAGCAACAGCATCCTGTGTGTCCTGTACCGTGCCCAGCGCCACACTACCTGACCTTTTCTGATCGAATGTCTGCAAATGCGGTGAATGCCCTTTCAAACGGTGTGCTCTCCAACGCCGTGTAAATGTCTGCCTTGCTATTTGGGGATGTTTGTGCAGCGAATTTAGTGCCTCCCATGCAAAAAACAAAAACATAAACAAAAAACTAAATAAGAGAAAAGAAGAGAAGAGAGAGCACTGGGAGGGGGTGGTCATAAACAGGGATGGCTTCCCAACACAGTGGAAGGTCATGGTTAGGTGTGTGAAAGATATGTTTTCATATGAAATCTTTACCCTATCCACACACTGACATACAGGCAAACTTGAACACAAAAACCATGCAGGCATGCATTGAGCATCCAAATATACACATTACGTTGAGCATCCAAACACACACATCGCACTGAGCATCCAGACATACACAAAAACTATTACATGTTGCACATCGAACACCCAATAACACCTTTAGACATTTGCCACATTTGTCAGTTGCCAAACAACAGTTCAAAATGTGTAAAAGTAATTGTTGCACAGCAGGTAACAAAGCACTTACAGCCACCCTTCAACTTGTGTTAGCATGCTTTTGTGTAAGTACAGTGAGAGTGTGTGTGTGTGCCCCAGAAGAAAGTGTGAATGAGTGTACTGCTGTCTGGTGTGCTTGACAATCAGGCGATGGAGGGCTGTTTGTGCGGATGCTGACGCCATGGAGACCTCTTACTTAATTAAAGCTGTGACCTCCCCTGGTAGTTTGAAAGGTTCTATTCTGAGGCCTCTGTTGCCGATCCTGCTTGTTTGCGAGTGTTGCTGGAGGGAAGGCTGTGAGGATGGTGGTTTGTGTTTGCAAAGTAGTTGTGGAGGTTTGTGTGGAAAGGGATTTTTTTTCTTTTTTTGGCCTAGCAGTAGTTAGGAGCCTGGCTGGAGTTTCGGCGATTTTCTCTCTTTATTCTCACGTACGCAGAGAACCAGTGCGCAGCGTGCTTACTGAATGCCAACACAAATCCGCTTGTGGCCAAAACGCGCCGGCAGCTTCTGTTCTGTTAGGATCTGGCTTTGTGTGGCGTTGGTGTTGTGCGATCCGTGTCTGCAGGTGGAGAGTCGCCTGAGCCTCTGTGTTGCGCGGCTTGGTGTGGCTTTGTGGAATCCCACCCTAATCTCCTGACCGCGGGGGAAAGCAGCGATGGGGGAGAGTGGAGACCATTACCATGCTGCTGTCGGCTGCCCACTTTCATCAAAGTAACAGGATTCTTTCAGTCACTCAACCTGTCCGTTAGAATCCCTCTGAACCCCTTTCAGTCTCCTAGACAATCTCTGTCCCTTTATTTCTCTCTCTCTCTAGCCCTCCCTTTTTCTCTCCCCCTGACCCTCTTTCCTCTCTCTCTGTATCTGTCTCTCAGCCCCCTCCCCTCTCTTTCCCTCTCTCTGCCTCTCTTTTTCTTTCTTTCTCTCTCAATCACTGTCAGAGAGATAGCAATGCAGTTTATTTGATATAAAACCAGCAAACAGACCCACTCACAGAGCGGAAGAATCCCGGCAGTCTATGTGGGTGTTTTTCATTAAAAGTTTGCTGTTTGTGTTGGTATATGTGATTGTATTAAATCATATTCATATGTCAGATTGAGTAGTGTTTGCTTGTTTATTTGGCATGTGTTTCTCTCTCTCTCTTTCTTTCTGTGTATGTGTGTTTTTCTGTGTGTGTGTGTGTGTGTATACAGATGAATGCCATTTGTGTCTATCCGTGCATGTTTGTGTGTGTGTGTGTGTGTGTGTGTGTGTGTGTGTGTGTGTGTGTGTGTGTGCGCCAATGCACAGATGAATGCCACTTGTAATTTTCCCTTCTTCTGTGTCACTGATTTGTATATGATTACTGAATCTGCACTTGATGAAGTCCCTTAACTAAAATTAGGCCCCGGCGAAATGAAAGTGAATTAAAACAGGCGTTTGTTCACTCCAGTCACACAAGCCCATGATTTAGACTCACTCTTGACCGACAGATAAATTGGCACTGATCTCGGAGCTGGTCACTGGCATTACCTAAATGTCTAATAATTATTACTCTCATTTCAGTGATGCTGTGCTGATGGCCACTGCAGCCTTGTCCTTTAAACCTTTCCATGTTAATGACTCTGGACGGGTGGCAAACAAATGGGAGCACTCTTAATCGCGGAGCTCGAATGAATCAACTTAGTGCAGCCGCGCCTAATTAATCCCACGCGTGATGATGCAACGGCTGGTAATTGCTGAGCAGAGGATGGGAAAATGTGTTTGTGCAAGCATCTCATTTCTGTGTCCCTTAGCCCCAGTATGTGTACCTCAAGATGGGGAAAGCACCACACAAAAGAAGGAGACAGGGGAGAGAGGAAGAGGGGAAAAAATGAGAAGGAATGAAGGAACAAAGTCCCCCTAGGCTTTGAAGAAAGTTCAAATTAATTTCCTACTGTTATCTGGAGTGGGGCAGCAAGGAGGCCAAGACAAAACTGTGCTCTCTTCCTCTCTCTCTCTCTCTCTCTCTATTTCTCTCTGTTTCTCTTTCTGTGTCTCTCTCGTGGGATGGGCGAACCCGTTTGTTCCAAGCGAACTTTGATTGACACTCTTTTGCCTCTGTTTCGGCGTCGTTCCTCACGCCCCCCCCCCCCACACACACACACCAATCCCCTGTTTTATTTATATACTGTCTCTTCTCATTGTGTCCTGCCGAATGAAGAGAATAACATTTACTTCAAAAAAAGGCGCCTGTGTGTGATTTCACAGAGCTAAATTGAGAGTCTCAGATTGGTGTCTCATAACGAACCTTGAGTGATGGCTCCTGAAATTTCCTGTCTGGAGAGCCATCATTGCCTCTGATTACCCGAGTAGACACAACACTGAGCACTCGCCGACCATCCACAGCCGCCACCAGGGTATTTTCTCTGGACTTGGGGCTGTGCTAGACACACGTGTCCACAAACGGCCTAGTTCCACACTGAGGACTTTCTTTCATATTGGAGACTTTCCCTGCAGTTTTTGTCTATGACTATGGCTAGTATCAGTACAGCATAGATGTGTAATAAAAGGTTGCAAAGACATGAAAGATTTGTGTGAAGTTCGGTTATTGATGTGCCAAATCATGACGCTTCTGAATGTGATGTGAGTATCATACAAGCTCGTGTATCCAGATCACCTGACCTGAGTGTTTTTCTCCCATCGGCAGCAGTATCTCCATGGCTGGGGCATCATGGGAGTGAGGCAGTGCCCAGGGGACGGAGGGCTGTGGGAGAACCCTACTGGGCATACTCGGGTAAGTGGAGACAGCTCCTGTCTTCAGACATAAAGATTTTTATGGAGTTTGCACTGAGGATGGGGGTCACCTGAAGCATTTCCACTGCACTATAAAATATATTTATGTTTCTGCCATGTGTTAGATATTCTGTTCTCTAGTGTATTTTTTGGCTTTTATTGTTTTGTGGTGTTTGGTGTGCTTTTGTGTTCTTTTTTTTCTTTGAGTTGAGTTTATGCACCACTTATTAGATTATAGCCAAAAACAAAGTGCAGATTCATCTGTGTATATCTTGATGACGGTGCTTCTCAACCTGCCATAAATATCTGCACCTGTGTTGTAATAAGCAAGCTACCTGAAATGGAAAGCAAGCACAGGTGTGGGGAGAAATATTTGGCATGGAAATCAGAATCATGCCTTGTCTTATCATTCATCTCTAACTGATTGCTTTTATCTATCTATCTATCTATCTATCTATCTATCTATCTATCTATCTATCTATCTATTTATTTATTTATTTACTTATTCATTTTTGGTGATTATTTTACTACTGTCCTTTTTACTCATGCATCTATTCTGATTTCTTTGTATTTCAAATCATTTTCTCACTGGTATTTAGTCCACCAGTGATTCAATAAATTGAATTACATTCAATAAATTGAATCACACAATTTGTGAAGATAAGTTGTAAAAAGTTTGACTGTTTTCTTACTAACTGTGCTGATGCCAAAGCAGAAGGCTTACACGAGCAGTACAGACAGACTTCAGAGAAGCAAGCAGATGGAGACAGATGATATGGACTCTTTTTAGCTCAGCTTGTTCCTTTGAAAAGTTGGACGCCTGGGTGTGTGTGATGGTATTATGGTTGAATCTGTAGCAGTGGAGTTTTTAATCACTCTCGCTTAAAAAATGAGAGGCTCCCCTTGCCACATGTTAGGCCCATTAAGGTGACAGAGAAGGTATCCTAAAAAACACTCAAACGCTGCATCTGAATGTTAATGGCCATCCTGGACGCATTTGCCCAGGCGTGGTGTTTGGTTGGGGTTGCGGGGATGGTTTCCCCCCTCTAACCATGCGGACTCACAACAGATGTCCCTCCTGTTCAGTGCAGGCTGCTGAGACCCCAGCACTACCCAGCCCAACCATTGTGTGGGCTGGTCAATAGCGCTTTTAGTTTGAGCGTTGGCGGGACCTGCTAATCTGGTGACATCTGATGCATCCAAATTGGCAAGACTGTGGCTCTGTGTTGTGTATGAGCATGCGTGTATCTCTGTGAGTATGTCTGTCTTTCCTGTCTGAGGGGAGAGATGAGGGGTCGGGGGAAGGGTGGTGGTGGGGGGGTCCGTGTGTTTGTGCATGTGTGAGCATGCACGCGTTTTCCCATCAACTGCCATCTTTTCTCGCAGGCGAGCCAGAGCGTGTTTGTACATTCCGAATTTCCGTAATCATTTCTGGCTTGGAGAGGCTCCACAGGCCATCTCTCACTGCTCTCTGTCTCTCTCTCTCTTTCTCTCTCCCTCCCTCTCTCTTTCTGTCTCTCTAGCTATATCTCATTCCATCTCTCCTGCCCTCTCTTTTCATCTTTCTCTCTCTCGCTCCTCTGGCCATTTAGCCATTATCTCTGGCTTCTGCTTGAGGGTGGGGAGGGGGGTTTAGGCAGAGATGGACGTGGCTCAAACTGTGCAGTCTGTGCTGAGGGAAACTTTAATGAAGCCTCACTCTTGAAGCCACTCTCCTCCTCACATGCTCTCTTCATCCCCTTCTCCGTCTGTTCACTCCATTGCTCTCACTCCATCTCTTTCTCTCTCTCTCTCTCTGACATTATGTTTATGACTCTCTTCCTGCCTCTTTAAGGTCATTTGCTTCCTTTCACCACTCTGCTCCCTCAGTTTGCCCTCTATTTTTCTCATATGTTCTGTTGTTTGTTTCCAATTCTGTTATTTTATTTCCCATTTCTGTTACTCACCATCCTCCTCCTCCCCTCCCTCTGCCTCTCTCCATTTATCTCCATCCCTCCATCCCTCTCTCCCTTTCTCTCTCCCTCTCACACACACACACCAGCAGACGTGGTTTCGTTCACAGTGTATCTTCACCCTTCCATCTTCCTAATTTGAGCTTTGATCTTAACTGCAAATTGAGATGGTTTCATCCCAGTCGGGGTCCCGCCTCATCCACAGTGTTTAGTGTATGGTGTTAAAAGCGGCATTGTGTGTTGGCGCACGGTAATGACACTGCAGGAGGGGCTGCTGAATGGAGCTCTCAGAGGCAATGACTCTCCTTGTCGTCTCTCCATGCAGATTTTATGTGTTTAGTGGGATAGAGCCCCTTATTTGAGGCTTCAGATGCACATGCAGCAGTCAGGTAGTCATAAACTGCTGCTACGTCAAGACAAATCCCACATTCCCCTAAATCTAATTCAGCTTTATTTAAAAAAATAAAATAAAAAAAACATGTGGAGGCAGGCTATCTCTCATCCAAGGCAACTGATATTGCACCACAGAGACTCTGTGGGAGGCTTTGCCGAGTACCTTTATTGCATTTCATTTTCTAGTTCTTCAGGATTTTCATTTTTCTTTACCACTAGATTGTTCGCATTCTCGGTATGAGGCACAGTTTCATTATTCTTTGCGTGTTCTGGCTTTCTCTACAGCTCAGTATGTCAGTAAATATCTATTTAGACACGAAATGTCTCCAGCTTATAGAACGAGAACATCAACCATCTTTCATTGCTGCACACAATGGAAAAAGGGTATGTTTTAATGGAGGGTGTGTGGTCCTCAATGGAGGGTGTGTGGTCCTCAGTAAGCAGGTGTGTATTTTGCTAGGCGTTTCTTCAAGGAGCACTGTTGCTTGCATGCTGCACAGTGACCATGCTTATCATTAAGAACATCCACATCACATCCAAGTTATGACTCACAAAGTGCTGCACATCACTGAAAGAGATAAATGTGTGTACTCAAGAGTGACAGGAACACTGTGAACAGGAGCTTTTGTCATTTGAAAAAAAAAGATTCAAGGAATTTTTGATGTAGCCTAATGTTTGCGCATCTTGATGGATTGGCCTTGAGTATAAAGGCAACATGTCTGATTAGAGCAGAGGAGCCATTGAACAGCCACAGCAGACATGAATATGCCCAAATAAACACTTTATGCCTGCGTGGCCATCGCAGTGTGTGTGTGGGGGGGGTATCCATATGTGTGTGTGTGTATTAGAGGTTCTCTATAGGCTCTGTGGCATTGAGCCCTGCCCCAGCCCCTGCCCATGGACATGATAGCTGGCATTAAGATCCACAGACTACTCTCTTTCCATATGCCACCATTTCATTGACTCTCCTAACTCGCCTTGTCATGGTTGTCACCAAGCACATTGTCATCATCATCATCATCTCCAGTCTGAGCAGATCAGGAGTGTCAATGCCTGCGGTGGCGGCATTGGGCATGCAGTTACTGGACAATTTTGCATATCTTGTCTGCATTAGTTTACCCAAGGACTGGTGAAATGATACATCTATCTTGGCTACCTATCAGTAAATGGTTTAATAGGTGCTGGTGTGCCCTGATTGGCTTATTAATCACTGTCTTGGGTTTTACCCTGATGGATGTGTCAAGATGGTCTGAGCCAGGTAGGGTGGGTGGTGGAGAGCCCCTCATAATTTGCAATGATGAATTGTTTTGGCAGGAACCAATTTGTGTGAGGAATTGAGTTCTTAATCATGGCTGCGGCTCCCTAATTCTGACAATATGTCCCCTTTCTCCAGGAAACTAAACACATTAAGCAAGTAAATAAATGAGAGAGACAAGGGAATCTGGCTCGTAATCATTCTCTTTCATAGTCCAAAGAAGTCCCCTTCAAAAAGCCAAATCAAAACTTGGACAACTTGCATCCAGTCTGGCCAAATAGATTTTCCCCTTAGTAAAAACGCATATAGATGAGTTTCAGACTGTGCCTCTAATTCTGTGATAAAAGCTTTTTTGTGTAAATGATGTTGTATGTAACATTGTTAAATTTATCTGATTTAGATTTACCAAGAAATGTTTTTTCAAGATTTTGAATCTTTTCTTTCCACACATTTCTCCAAACCATATCCAGGCAGCCCGTGTGTTTCCCCCTGTCTTCAAGCAGTGGCAACAAAAGTGAAATCAAATCAGCAAACTCAACATGGTGTACTGCAGTTTCCAAGCAATAAGCGAGAGAAGGGAAAAAAAAAACAAACTGAACGAGATTTCCCCCTTCTGCCTTCTTGAAATTAGTGAAAGCTGGCCTGCCGCACTGTTTCAGTACATAATCAAACATGATAGCCCTGTGAGGCGTTCGGCAGACTGCAGCTTTATCTCTCCCTGGATTCTGTTTTTTACTCAGATTGCACAATCTCTCTCTCAGAGATTTGAAATGCCACTCTATTCACTAAACAGCCAAGTTCCTCCACCCACCAAATCCAGCCACCACCACCACTCATCCCCCAACAAGTGCTCTTTCTTCAGCTGGCTATCAATGAGACTAAACACCAATGTCCTCGCCCAGCTGTTAAGAACATTTGAGGTGGGGCTGCTTCCCTGAAGTGGCCCGGCAGCCATTAAAGTGCCTTTGGAGTCAGTACATAGCAAACTTTATTTTGGAAGATCGTATCACGCCACTCTTGAGCCAGGAAGGGGAAATGTCTGTCTGGAGCAACGTAGTGAAACATGTATGTGTTGCATGCATAAAGTAAACTGTATGGAGCCCACTACACAAGAACAAGGAGGCTGCTTGTGAAGTGGCCAGACTTTTGTCCAGTTGTCCTTTGCTTTTTTTAACTCTAATGTCACACAAAGAACTCATCTTTCTTCTTTAACTTTATACGTTTTGAAGTTCAATTCTTCTTCTTCTCACTTTACTAATCACAGTAACCGGCTTTGCAGAAATCCAAGGCTGTTGTATGACCTTGTTATATTAATGTGTCTTCTCGTCATTTAATGAAGTAATGAAACCTTTGACAATCAACACATGAATGAAAGGTGTGAGATAATAATTGGTCATCCTTGTCTCCTGAATAAGTTACTAACACAAATAAGGCCCTCCAGAAAACATAATTTGAAATTTGACAATATGTTGGCTTTTGTCAATATTGTGATGGTGGTTCTCAGTGGGATACATATTACTGCCTCTGCACACAGCTGCCAACGTAAGTGGACTAACACTTTCACTTGAGTGACGAAATTTTTAACAAGCATTCAGTAAACAACGGATTTTACTGAGCAGTGCTGACAGAACCAAATTTTAACACTGTGGTGGTGAAAGAGTTCAGCGTCTGTGTACGGGGTTGGGTTGAAAGTAGCAGAATCTAATGTAATTCAACATGGAAAGAGGAGTGTGCCACACTCATGTCATTGCCTGTATGTGGAGGTCTTCGCTTGGGCAATCGCTCTCCTCCCCCAATAACCATCAAAGATATTGCTGTTTTGTCACAGGGAAAAAATGTCTATTCCCTGCTGCATAGTGCTGGTGGTTTTGTCAGTGTCTTTCGCCTTGGTTTTTGTCCAGAGAGGTGTGGAAAAGCCGTATGTGCCAGTCTCACTGATGTGCCATATGTGCAACTAAGGTGTTTGTGCAACAAAGGTGGATCAAATGGATCTGTCAGCCCATCTGTTAGCTGGGCTCCACACCGCCTCACCGGGGTCCACCTGACCTCATACTGTTCAGAGTAGAACATTTGATGAAAGGATCGTTTGAGGTTAGGGTCTGTACCTAAATAAGTACAGATTTTCCTGAATGTCTCAACTTTATATGTTGTCGCTCTACATTTTTCTAAAATTAGCTGCATGTCTTTTTGAAAAATTTATACACACAAAGCAAATCTTCCCCATTCATGCAATGCAGTTTACACAACCCCTGACCCCACATCCACCAACCTAAACTGTGTTAACCCCGAGTGAGGAAGTCACGTCACTTCTGCAGCATCCACCCAGTATTATCTTAGAGGCCTGTTTGAAGAACCCGGCAGAGAGGAAGGCACGCCAGGCCACACAATCAACGAGCCTGGGTACAGTCTGTCCAGCATGTGTTCTCCGGCCAACTCCCTTGCATGAGAACAGTTCACCATCCCCCGCCCCATCCCTCTCACCCACCCACCCCGCACACAATCAAGTGCTCCAAGATGATCGTAAGATACCGCAGCTTGGAGGCAGAGGCAGTGTTTTGCCTTGAGGTAATTTTGTTGATCTTGATGGCAGGCATTAACTTGTTTGATTTAATGTTTTGTCACCTGCCCACCATTACTGCCAGGGACTTGAGCGGAGTAATTAGTGGCTGAGATTAGAGCGCTGAGTATAAGATTACAGAAGTGGTCTGTGCTCCTATACTCCCCTCAGCTCCTGGAGGTCTCTTGCCAAGTCTTTCACTGTATTTAGTAAAGCACACATGTCTGTGGTAGGCTTAAGTATATACTACACTATACTATACTATATATATTACAGTGTATATACTGCATGTTTGTATAAATGTGACTAGAATGTGTATACTGTCTTACCTTAATATTACCTTCATCTCCTGTTTTGTAGTGAGGGCTTTTTTATTATGAACAAAATTAGTATTCTAAATTAATATTCTGTCTTATCACCCGGAGAAGTGAAATACTGTTTTCTGATTGGCTGATAGGGTGTCCGTTATTCCCTGATAATGGGACACCTGTAACATATATCTGGTAAAAAAGTTCAATCACCGTTCCTAATAAGTGCTCTTTAGAGTGGTAACTATAACAACAGCAAGCAGCCTTGTGGATCTACTTTCCACGAATCCTACACCAGAGCTACAAATTACCCATTTTTTTGTAGATTACTACTTAAAGAAAATGATTACCCATTTTTTTGTGGATTACAACTTAAAGACTACATAAATATAAAAATAACTCTGGCAACTGGGTAACCTTTACGGCGTCCCAATATAAGGGAATAATGGACTTGGTGTAGGCAACAGCACAACGCCGAAGGCCCACACCTTGTCCATTATTCCCCTATATTGGGACGCCTAAAAGGCTGTTATCTCTAACTTAATATTCTGAAAATTACACTCCAGTTATTTTGTATGTGCCTTGTAGAGAGTGCACATTCTGTACATATTGAGCAACAAAAAAACAAAGTCTTACGCTTAGTTACCCTATATTCTATTTATAGCAATGACTGATGAAGGGGTAGCAACAAGAAAAAACTTTCAACCAAGCATAGTAACACAGCCTTTACATTGCCAGGGAGCCATTGCTAGGGTCTTGTCACATAAGCCATTTTTTTTTTTTTACACATTGATATACTTATCTCCTTCTACTTTAGAACAGTTTGTTCCAGGTCATTGGCATAGCCATTAGCAGTAGTGTTGAAATAGCAGTGTACAATCAGTGTGCCTGGGCATTCTTTTTTCACTGTAAGGTCCATGGGTGCACTTGTTGATTAGACAAAGGTGTGACCATGGATGGTCACAAATTAGCATTACCCTTGTGTCCCTTGGCACTTGGCACCAAAATTTGCTGGACATAAGGTATTGCCTTCACACTGCTTAAGCGGTTCTTTTCAGTCACTAATGCTCTCGTTTGGAAGGTTACACAGCTACCCGTTCATCAACAGCCAACAGCCACGGCCTAATAGTTGGGGCTTTGGGCTTGGAAGTGAAGGGTTGCCAGTTTGATCCCGCACTAGTGGACCATGCCTGAAGTGCCCTTGCGCAAGGCACCTAAACCCTCACTGCTCCTCGAGGTTGCTGTAGCCGGCAGCCCACTGACTTGGGTTAGTGTGTGCTTCACCTCACAGTGTGTTTCATTAATTCACGACTGAGACAAATGCGGAGACCAAATTCCTTGTGTGTGTAAGTACGCTTGGCCAATAAGACTTTCACCGATCAAGTAACACCATTTTGTTCTGAATGACATTAGATTCTTTTATACTTTCTTTTTTTCTGCACTTCCTGTTTTGGATGTTGCTGAAGCTGCATTGGTAAAGGTAAAAGCATAAACAATGCCTGAATGTTCCATCAGAACCCCATTAAAAATTCTCTGGTTCTATTTTGTTCCCAAACTACTTCCACTATGTTTGGATCACATCAGAGCCATATGAAAGTTAAAACAGAAACCCTTTGGGAACAGCTATGACGCTACTAAAAGAACTCTCTTGAAACAGTCTATATCATTTTGACACATTGATCGATACCCCACCTCCTGCTTTCAGCACCCTACTGTAGCTCCAAATGGAGGGACCCTCTCTATCAGCAGTTGGCGAGGAATGTAATTATGTCAATCATCAAATGCATGGAGCATGATAACGCTGTGTCTCACTGAGTTAATGGGGTGATTAACAGTCGGGCAAAAACACTGCTCCTCCACGCTGCCTGGGGAAATGGGTGGAGGTCGGAAAAGGGCAATAATTCAATCTGAAAGGGCTAGAATAAATAATGTGCCTCCTGCGTTATCACACAGGCCAATGCTGGTGGGAAGGCGGCGTTACATAACCCCTTGCGTTCAAGTAGCAATATGTGTCGGTTGAAGTTGGATGGTACTTTTCCAAAGAGTTTTAGTGAGGCCAAGTTGAGTAGGTTAACATTCAATCCTTGCAGACATTGTGAAGTCCTGTTTTACAGTTGTACTCACATTAAATTCAATGAAGGGGAGATCATTTATTCAATAAGTTCATTTGGCAATGTGACATTACTGCAGAGCATTTAGGAAGCAGCAACACGGCTCACCCACCAGCTTGTTCGTGTAAAATCAATAGAGTTCTTCTGGTGATTGTAAATTCCATTCAGTTGCAGGTCTGCCATTAAAGATCATGAAGCTGCCTTTAAACAGTTTGTACCGGCCCTGGTCTCTCATGATTGATTTTTCATATCAGAGCAGCTCACTGAAGAAACCTGGATGCAGCTCACTTTGAAGATGCCTGAGTCTCTGAATGCCTGATCACAAGTGAATCCTGAAAGCAGATAAAGTAATTACCAACAAAGACATTCAACTTTGCCATAAACATCACTTTCTTCTTTGTTTGAAAGGGCCTAAAGGGTCATATTGACAAACAGATATCTCAGCTTTTATTGTTTGTTTGTTTTCCTCCAACAATCAAAGGCTTGCAATGCTTTTTGATTTCTACCATGTAGTTACCATGACAGTCTCACACCAAAAAAACAAAATCTACAAACTGCATTATGTAGTCACGTAGTCGTCCATCATTTCTATGTTGCAGGCGGTTTCATGGACTAACACCATGCTATGTGACTGGAATTATTAGTAAGACTCTCCTAGCCTGGAATAGCAACAAAGGTGGGAGAGAAGGTTCCAGATGTCCAGTTGAGAAACACTCATATCCAGTCCCTTTGATCTCCCATGGTTTTGTCATGCTCCTCAAAGGAGTTCTCTCGCTCTCATGTTTCTTGCCAGTGTTTTTACAGCTTTTGAATGCCCGCACCCAGGGTGGCATGTTTGTTACTGCTCTTGCCAGTCTGAGAGAGTCTTCGCTTAATAAGATTAGATAGGCGATTTCTAATGCGATGTGCTTCACCTCGTCAGTGATCACAGCTTGGGCCGTGCAGTGTACAAGAGGGATCATGGGCACCGTGCCGTGAAAGGACATGCCACAGAGAAAGTGTGGAGGGAAAAGGGACTTCATTGCACGTAATTGACTTCAGTTTGTCTGTGGGTTTCATTTCCACCAGGGATGAACAGTCAGACAAGGACAAGCCCCTCGCTGCATTGCAGAATAAAAGTGAATGGCAACCCACCTCCTCCATTTACTCAGATGCCCAGGGAAAGTACCTCTCTTAGCCAGTCAGATGCCAAGGGAAATGTACTCACCCTTCACTGAAAGAGGAGCCAGCTTTGGCTGTATCTTTATACCTTTGTGTTAGACTGATTGAATATCTTAAATGTATGAAAAAAATAGAAAGAGAGTTGTTTGGATCACTGAGGAGTTAAATTTGATGAGTGAGAAAACAAGCCTGAGTGAGTTGAAAAACATTTACGGCAGAGGTTACGTAACTTCACGGACATGATTAATCTTTAACTTTTAGAGTTACCTCAGAGGGCAGAAATTTCTGTTAGTACAGTAATACTTTGTAAATGAAATGGAAATGAGCATCAGCACGAGTTGAATGAAACGCAAGGTCTCAACACTGTAGGTGTACATACATAAAGACTTGATAAGTGATAAGTGTTGGCAGTGGAATAATCCTGGTTTAGTGGAAAGTAAAGACTACATCACCGATTAAGACATAAAATGAACTAACTTTTTTGGTGCTCAGTGCTAGTTGTTCAGTGAATAGCAGAAATGACTTTCAGTGTCATTAGATCTACACAGACTTTCAATAATTTTGACTGTGTGTATCTTCTGAGAAAATTGACCCATTTTCAACCTCTTCAAAACACTGCCTTTTATGGTCTTCTCTCTCAATTCACAAATTCCAAATACCAACTCTAATTACTCCTGAGTGGTAACTGAAAGCCTCTTGTACAGACCCTTAACAGAGTAGCCCTTGCCACTGCTTACACCCACAACCGTTATGTGTTGGCTGTCATCCCTTGCCCAGAGTCAAAGCCGTTGATGGGCTGATTGGACTAGACTGGCAGGTATCCGTGTGCCAAAAGTGTGAGAGCTGCCAAGCCGCGTGCAATGTGTATCCTTCCCCCGGGGGACAAAACGGAAATGACAAGGCAATCTCCATGCTGTCGTCCATCCCTACGGCAGCATGGACGAGGTTATCTGTCCCCAAGGTTAATGGGCTGGTAGCTGAGTAACAAAGGTGCCAGATTGAGACAAACATGTGTCTGCTGTACTTCAGGGAGTAGGACAGAGAGAAGGTGATGTCTCACAACACAAACGCTGTGAGTGGGCTAAGCAGATGGCACCACGCATGGAAAAAAATATACACACTCACTCACAGTTACAAACACTGACACATACACACACCACACACACACAGGCACACACACACACACATACTAGGCACAGATGAGAACCTCGCACCTCACATTCCCCATACACCCCTTGACTACCCCCCACACACACACACACACGTACACACACAAATGCACACACACACATACACACACACACAAAAATCTGTAGCCCACCAGCGCTCATTTTTACCAGGTTCATCTAGATTCACAGTTTGGCTCCATAATGACTGCAAACTGCAGATGGATAAGGAAAAAGCTAAGACACAGTTGGACCAATTCGGAAGAGCTTAATCATTGTGAGAGGGCACATGACTGCACTGTGGGATAGTTGCCAATGGTGTGTGCTGTTGGGATGGAGGGGTGAGGGAGTGAGTAGCTAACACAAGGGTTGTGTCCTATTGCCATTGTTTGCTGATAATAGATATGGCAAAACCTTCAGACCTCAAAATTCAAACGATTCAATTGAAAATTCAAATGTTTTAAGTAAACATTAGTAGTCTCATTATATTATATTTTTCAAGTAGACTTTACTTGTTTTTTTTTACAATGTACTTGAAAGAGACTAGTTACATTTGCTTAACTTATTTGGAGCAACATTTTACACCAATTTTTTCAGTGAAGTAAGTGTTACTTATTGTTTTTTTTACAGTGTACAATATGTCTTTTATTTCATTTCAAGAGAACACTAGAATTACTGCTACTAGATTTAATCTGTTATGGTTATTGGTTATTTTATACTTAAAAATAAATGAAATATTTCTGATCTTAGTTACTGCTAGCTTACTGTTAACTTCTAGGTCTACTGTAAACTTTTGAAATTTTTATTACCTGATTCTGAAATTTGGCCAATATTATTATGTATTCCTGGCTTACACAGCTCAGAATATGCAGTTGTGAGTCCACAAAGGATGGGGGATGCATCATTATACAGAACCATTGCATGTAGGAGCATTCTGTGCTTGCTCTGACCTCTGCTTGGTGGAAGAGGCATATTATGCTGAGTGTCATGGTCAAGGTCTGAGTCAGAGCCTTTAATTAGAATGTGAGGTCTGTCAGGAGACTCAGAAGGGGAAAATGAGAGAGACAGGGATCATCTAACCTTTGTATCCATCATGCAAAATTCATTCACTCATGTTCAGAATCCAAGGTTATGTTCCAGGAATGCATTTCTTGTAGTCACAAATTGAATCACTGCCACTGAAAACGTCCCAGCATAATGCTTGCACTCTATGTGTTTTGCCAGTCTTGTGAATAGGCATTTAGATGTGTGTGTCATACATTACCGGACTAGCTTAGTGTTCAAATGTCATTCTGGTTTTTAGTCTGTAAGAAATACATATGTGCCGTAGTTTATATTTGCAAGTTACTCAGAAGACCTGCGTCTCGTTAAAGTGGAAATACAGTAAAAAGGATGCAAGACTTAAGGATGCCACATAAATTGCCTTGCATTGCATTGTGGGACAAGCATTCCTTAAGGAAGTTGCTGGGAACAGCAGGAGAGGTGGTGTGAAGCTTGTGGAGTCCACACCATCATGAATCATTTCACATTAGAGATATGACAAAAACAATATCCCTAAGCTTAATAATTGATGGGTCTTGGCTTAAAGGATCTTGTTGGAGGTAGAACTGGAACTGGAAAAGAGAACGAGAGAGAGTGAGAGAGGGAAAGACAGAGAGATCGAGAGTAAGAGAGAGAGAGCGAGAGAGATGTCTGATAAAGGAGGTCCAGGCAGCACTAGATGAATGTGATTGGAGCTGGCAAACAGATCATCTGTCTTGTGAGCCATGCAGGTCATGGGGCAGTAATGTCTGGTCTTCAGACCCTCAGACGAAGGGTGTCGCTTGCTCACTGCAAGCAGCCATTTTAGATTATATGAAACACAGGTGTATGTGTTTTGTAGGTTTTAGATTGAAGCACTCACTGTCCAATCAATTTTTTTGAATTTCATCAGGTCTTTAAAACGAGGAGAATTGTTTCTTGAGCTGTGAATGCAACAGCACATGCCATAATACAAGGTCTTTTTCACTGATTATTTGCATTGTTTGGTTCTGAAGTCAGATTTCTGTGTAGCACGGATATTCACGCAGCCCTAGTAAACAAACAGGTGGCCCATTAATATAATATGGACAGTAAGGTAATGCAGTGTTTGATTAAAGTTCATTTTTAAAATACATTTAGCAAATTGACACCACAGTGAAATAAAATTTGATTAATTACATTTCACTCGTAATTTCTGAAAACAGGTTTGAATATTGAAGGCAATCAATATATATATCTATATATAGATTAAGTAGATTTGTTTAAGAGAAGATACATAAAAAGAAGCAAGTATAAATTGGCTTCTGCAATTGTGTGAAGAAGGCAGACAGGAGAGTCTTAAGAATGACTTCTAAAAGCCTAAATTTACAACTTACGCTGCCTTACCTGCATGATAATCTAAGACTGGAGACTATTCCCTTCCCCCTCCGGCCATTGGTGCAGCTCTGACCTCTTGCTGGTTTGTGACGGCATAGCAAATCCCAATCTCTTTCATGTTCTTAACAAATCTAAGCAAGTGAGCGTGGCTCAAAGGGCAATCGATAGAGACCACTGAAGCTGTAATCCAGACCCATGGCTGAAATTTCACAGGTGTTTTGAATGAACACAAGCAACACAACATAAAGCAGGTCCATTTATGTAAAGAGGACGTCCAGTGAGACAATGCAAGACATGAGATTTATAATCCAATACGTTGTTCCATCCCAAGCATAATGGATGCACTCCTTTAAATGTAGTGTGTTGAGACTCTGTTACACTGCCGTTGTCAGTACCCTTATCTATAGGCTGAGAGATAATAAAGAGTGCTGCATGTGACAAAGCTATTCAAATATGTATAGCTGAATAGACCTGTCTGCCTTCTCAATAAACGAGGTTAGGCTGATAAGAGGCCATTGTAAGACCTTTAAAGGAAGCTGCATCATTATCCCTCTCGTTCCGAAAGGAAACCTGACCTTAATCTGTCAGAATCAAAAGAAACTTTACCCCCTCCATCCCTTGAGTGCTCAACCCTGGTCCTCGCAATTTAAACTCTGGATTCCACCAGTGGCAGGTACCTAATGAGTTCAGATGGGTATTAATCAGTAAGCCAAAGCTAGTTTGGGAGAGCTAATAGAGTTAGCATGTTGTACTGTATTTTCCACATCATGAGATCATGAGATATTCTTACATGGCTTGTGTATGTGCTGTGTAGTTTCTGTGTAGATGTATGTTGCCCGTGTCTTTTTCTAGATACACTGAGATATGACACAAACTGAAAATGTGGCTAATATACAGCTAAAGTTAAAGGAATTGTCATTACCTCATCAAAGCCTTAGAGCACTGAAGATACACTGACATTGTTTAAAACAATGCTTGGCATTTTAATGTCCCCACAATGCCTCATTGTTTGGTATCCTTGAGAATGTGTGACAGGTTCTTTTTTAGGTTAAAGTTTGTTTAAAGTTAAAAGAAAGACAACTCTACTATTTAAAACACAAGAGCAGTCTGTACATGCAAGTGGTCTGCACGCTGACAAAAAAACCCTGAAAACTGAATTAATCAAACCATTTTGAATAGTATTAGGCCCACTAAAGAAATGAGGCCTCATTACTGATGACTAAATTACAGTGGGTAACCTCTGATATTTTCCTGGGCTCAGCCTACATGGAGAGTCTTGTTACCATGGCAATCACATTATGGCAAGTATAGAGGAAATGCTCTGTGTGTGTTTTACACACAGCCCCAGTTAAGACCTTGTCATTAGCATTGTCAGGTAAGATGAATCATGTGCCTTAGCTTACTTTGCTCTCTCTCTCTGTCACACACACACACACACACACACACTGATTAGGATATCTGGTAGTAAGTGATGGCTGTTTTTACAAAGCACCTACCTGTTGTTTTTTTTTTGTGTGTGTAATTTTTTGTGATCTGATGTCCTCACCTCCATAAAGAATGAGTGATTCACAACATGGTTAGCATTAGTGTTGGAATGAAAGACAAAGAGCCTTAGCCAACATAACATCAGATACTGAAATAATTTACGTGCAGCTCCTTAGGAATGAATCTGCTCAAGAACATTGAAGTTGATTGACAGATTACCCCACCCCATTCTTCATACTTTGTTGATTCAGGTGCCAGTAATTTCAATGCAAAGTCATTTCAGTTCTTGTTATTCATTTTCAAAGGGCAAGGGGTTAGTGGAATTGTGAAGAATTAGTAAAGGCTTGGGGTTTTAATTTTAGCCTTTTCCACATGGCAAGTGTTTGTTTGTATCTCCTCTGTACAGGGAGCCATGGCCCGGGGAGCTGGGCCTCATCCTACCCTGAGTGTGCCGAAAAGAACCAGTCACCAGTGGACATCTTCGACAAGGACACACGCATCTCCAATGAGTGCCTGGAGCTCACGCTGGAAGGATTTCAAGCGCCGTCCTCCAACAAGACCTCCATGAAAAACACGGGAAAGACAGGTCAGCTTTTCCCTGAGGGGAACAGAAGAAGTTGTCAGGGGGTGGTAGGACTACATATCGTAGCTTTGTGAAGACGATCATTAACCCTTACAGCCTATCATAACTCAATGCAGGTCAGCTGTGATTGCCTCATGAATGTTTGACAATGTTCTGATAAGCCAAACAACACTGGAGTTGTTAGTACTTAAAAGTTAATCCCAATCAATATTGAAACAGGCCGTTCTATCTGTCAGAGATGGCTTATGTTTCTTGGCCCTCGTGCCTAATCACACTCCATTGAGATTACCTCATTTCAGTTAGGCACCAGACCACAGGCACAGACCAAGGGCACAGGCTGATCTGAGCCGATGCCATCGATCAAGGATTTGACTTTTAACACAAACTGATTTGGCTCACGCTGTGATCCAAGGCTTTTTGGCTATTCCGACTCAAGATCCCAGAGTAAAGATAGAAGCTCCCACATTAAACAACATTTGGAAAAGACGGGGGCCGTGATGATAGAATGAATATTTATCATGTTTGTGATAAAACATTCACTGGCTCGTGATCAGATGCTGCTGCTGCTTTGCCCTGTTGTAGTACGACTGATGTGGACGACGAGGCGTTCTGTTGCGTTGCCTTGCGTTGTGTTATGTTGTGTGGTGTGTTGTGTGGTGTTGTTTTGTAAGGTGTTGTGTTGTGTTGTGTGGTGTTGTTGTTTTGTGTGGTGTTGTGTGGTGTTGTGTGTTGTGTTGTGTTGTGTTGTGTTGTGTTGTGTTGTGTTGTGTTGTGTTGTGTTGTGTGGTGTTGTGTTGTGTTGCGTTGTTGTGCGTTGTGTTGTCTTGTGTTGTGGGTGCTGTTTACAGAGTGCTCATACAAGCCCTGTAAATCCCTGGTGTTTTATGTCTCACTCACTCTCTCTCCCCTTGCGCTCAGAGCTCGGAGCCCTTGGAACCCCTACCAGGGCCAGATGTACTGTATCTCTGACTCCCAGCAGGCTATTGCTTGCTGCTGCTTTTTTCTCCCCTGGTTCCCTGTCACAGCCCACTTTAAACAGTAGTGGCATTGCCTCTTCAGCCCGGTACCTTCTTTCTCTCTAGTGGTCGAATTTGTTTATTTTTTTCCTGAGGTCAGAATATCCTGTCTGTTCTATAACCTTGTTCAGAAATTCTGTCACCAACATTTGGTTAGTGGCTCTATTGAAATGCCAAAATAATGTCTACATTTTATCATCTTCACTTGTTGGGGAGGAGGCAATGAAGCACAGTCTTGACATTTTGGGGCCTCATACTGTAGTCAGACTAGCACTGCCTAGTGCTTCCGCTCAATATCACATTATTGAGCACTGCGTCAGGGATCTTTCCAAAAACTTAGATTTCCTTCAACAAATTTATGGCTGGCTAATCAGTGAACAGAGGGCTCTGTCATGCCCCATAGTTTTAAAGTTCACAGAAAGTATCTGCCCACAAGGGAGGAAACCAGGAAATTTAGGAATCCAGTCGCTTTGCACAAAGTAAAACCATGTGAAAGTGTTTGGTGCACCAGGCTACGCAAGCTGGGCTGCACGTGGGTAAATATGCTTGTGAATCTGAGTGGCAGAGACTCTCGGCCACTGTCAGAGGATCAGTAGAAAATATAAGACGTAGCCTAGAGCTGCTCTCATTCATTGCTGTATGTCTCAGAGCATGACTCAGCAGGAGCTGTGTCTGGAAAGTGCTACTCTCATATTACATTAGCCCTGTCCGTATATAATTAATATTCTCTATCCACACAACACAACACAGCACAGCACAACACTGCACATATACAGCTACACATACAGCTGTCTATTTATTTATTTGTGGAAGGTGACGGGTCGGAAGCCAGTTGTGAACTCACATCAACTTGAAGTGTCTGATCTCAGACATTGCTTTTTTCCTAATTGGAGTGGGCAAATAAATCCTTCAAAAGCAGCGTCAGAGCATCAGACTGCTCCCTGCCAGACACAGATTTTTATTTAATTATTTATTTTAAAATCAGGACCAATAATTTTGATGTGACAAAGTTTCTCTATAAAAAGCTGCATTAGAAATTGGCTGGGTCCATTTAAAAGGTAGTCAGTGTGACAGGGTGTATTTTGAAGCCCTAGCAGTGTAATTAAAACACTGAAATCCTGGTAAACTTTTTGAACATGGCTTAAAGCATTTGTTCACCGGGCTTATTATTTTTTAGTAGGAGTTTCAAGGAGAGTATGAAAGCATGTTCTTGTGCTGCCCCTTTCATATTTCAACAGCATTTTTGAAGTTAGCACGCCAGGGGGGAAGCAAAGAAAATGAGACTACTCACAATAATGTTGAAATAGCGTAGAGTTTTTAAAAAGAGCTCTTAGAAAACACTACCCAATGGGTAGATGCTTTCACTGGATTATCTTCATCTTGGGCATTTATAGTACAATTATACATCCAGTACCATAATAACTATTAACTGAGATGAATGCATAGATTTTAAGTACGTTTGGATTTTTGAAGATAAGTCACTCACATTTAAGTCGAACTGAAACTCTACAATCAAAATTTAGCAATTTTTCAAAATCTTACTCTGACACCAAACGATACACAAACACAATTTCAAATCAGTGCACCTGATGTAATTTATCAAAACACTGCTGTGTTTTGTTACTTTCATGCTCATTGTTGTATCGTGGCAGTGTCATCATGCCTCTCAAACAGTTGCCATTTTATTGCTGCCCATACGCATTCCATTACAATACGAAAAAAATTATTTAATGTTAAAAAAGCTTCCATAAACAAGAGTTATGCATTTTTGATAGAATTGTTTTCTCAGTGCAGTTTTTTTTTTATTTAACAACATGTGCAATGTATAAAAAAAGTCTAGTTTTGATCTACTTTTAAAATAAGTGTGTTGCAGAATTGCAATTACAATTACAAGCAAAAAATATGTTTAATCTATTGCCACGTTGGGTTTAAGGTACAGTATATCACAAAAACTTTGGTGCTTTGGTTAAATCATTGTTTTGTAGTGTGTATAAGCAATGGGCAAAAGTGTTCTACAAGGGTGAAGTAACAGTTTAAAAAGCAGTTTATACAACATGGTGCAGCTTATATTTTGGACATTACGTTTTTTTTTATTATTTTCGGCTGTAGCTGCACACATTGCACAAATCTCCATTGTTCTCCTGTTTTTACTGGGCCCTGTAGTGTCCATCCTGCTGCAGAATGACTACTTTGTGAGGGGAGCAGGCCTGCCTGGACGTTTCAAAGCTGAGAGGATGGAGTTCCACTGGGGCCACAGCAATGGCTCTGCAGGATCTGAACACAGCATCAACGGCCGCAAGTTCCCTGTGGAGGTGAGAAAGAGAGAGAGAGAGAGAGAGAGAGAGATAGCCTTGTGGCCTTTCTTAGAATCTTTAGCCTTTCTTTCAGGCTTCAGGTGCAAGCTGTGTGTTTGTGTGTGTTTGTGTGTGTGTGTGTGTGTGTGTGTGTGTGGGCAGTTAGGTAGGTGAGTGGGGTACAAATATTCAGAATACCTACGATTTGCTAATATTATGTAAATACAAGACCTGTTTGCATAAGTAGGCTTAAACAAATGTTAACTCCTTTGGTCCTTCAGGGCTTACTATAGATTGTCAAACCAGTTGTATGTAAACCAGTTGTATGTAAACCAGTTGTATGTAAACCAGTTGTATGTAAAGCTCTGACAGATTATGACTGCCGCTTCAATATGAAAAAATAAGAAAAAGAATTTAGTTTATGTAATTCTGTCTGTCTACTTGTTGTCATCCTTTCCATTAAACTGTGAGAAGATTAATAGCTGTAAGCCACATTCACATCAATCTGTACAAATTCTATGCTGCTTTGCACATGTTCTCAGAGCTTTCATTACCCAGAAGCATGAGACAATTGGTGTCAGTGTGGTTATTTAAGAGACTACAGGTTTGATCAAAGCAATTTAAGCAAATGAAGCCAGTGCAAAAGAAAGCGCAGTAATTGGCTAATATGGTTAAAAGCTAACGATAAATGGCTAATGTTCCCTATCCTGAACACATGGACAGGGAACAAATGAATACAATTAAGCCACTGAATTAAAGGAATTTCGAAAAAGGAGAAATTGATGAGCTTTGTTCGTGGCACTTTGCTTTGTTGCAGATTCAAGCGTTAAAGGATTTATTTACTGTGACTTCCTCCTTCCCCCTCTGTCTCACAGTCTGCATCCATCTAACCTTGCAGTCTTTACAAACCACCGGATATTTGTGGTACTGAATACATTCAGAATGGGACCCGGATACTTAATAAAATATATTGTAAATGAAATATTGGCCATTTATGTTTTGGTGGGGAAAAGTGGTAGAGAAAATGTGGCTGAGTGTTTAGGGTCCTCAATATAGTTTGTTGGCTGTTAAATGAGTATTTCCTCTGAAAAAAATTAGCCTGTCTGAATGCACCTTTTCAATGACAAAACATTCGAGGCCCTAAGATAAATGCATGAGTAATTTTACCACACTGCACAGGCTTTACAGGAGTAGATTTGGAATTCACCGACTCCCAATCAGGTGTTCATTCAATCAGATGAAGTTAAACGAACAAATTTTGCATGAATATTTCAGAGATGTCAAACAATCAATGCACTGTGCATGAGCTCAAGCTGAAAATGCTTTCTGCCCACATAGAAGATAGCCATGAGTGTGTTTGAACATGTCCAAATAAAAAAAAAAATAAGCTGCAGTCCTCAAAATGAGATGACATTTTAAGTGCAGCATATTTGGTGTGAAACATTTTTGTTTTGAGTGGGAGACAAAAAAACACCTGAGGAAAATGCATGCTCAGGAATGGAGTGAAAGACTTCAGACTGTCCATCAGACAGTGACCTTAAAGGCATACCAGGCAAGCCTACAATTTTTTACCAACAGAGCTCCCCTTCACCAACATGAGGCATGGTTGTGAACTTGTTCATATGAAAATCTTAAACTTAAAAAAAAAACAGCAACTAAAACATGGGCGAATTATAACAAAGCCTACATGTTATGTCAAATAGCACAAAGTAATTGTAGTTCAATTGTAGTTGCTAAAGAGGGCACCATTTACCCAAAAGGACCATTTCAATACCCAGTCTAAATATAAGACTTTAATTGGGCATTTAAAATTGCACTTGAGCTTATTTGTGATAAGTTGAATATATTTTTTTAACATCTAAGAACAAAGTACAATACTCTATTCATCCATTAATTATCCCCTTTAAAAATAATCATGAAAAAGGCAGACCAATGAGCTCATCATAGGTAATGCCAGTTGCAGGGAAGGTTGTTTTGGAGACAGCTATTTTACTCCAAATAGAGCACTGCATAAAGACTGTTTGTCTGAGGCTATTTGTATTGGAGGCCAGTGGCTGTGAGAGGCAGTGAAATGGGTCTTCTGCTCCCTCCATGCTCCTGGTTAAAGGATACCTACACCACTACCCCAACTCCAACCTAATCTCCCCCACACTGAACTTCAGTCCACTCTTACTATGTGTGGTTATTAGTATGTGATGTGTGTATTTGCATGAGTATGAGGTTGTGTGTATGTGTCCACACCTTTGTGTGTGCGTGTGTGTTTTATATGTACGTATATGTGCATGTTGTGGTGTGTTTTTGTGTGTGTCTGTGTGCCTGTATGTAGGAGCGGGCATGTTTGATGCTTGTGCATTTTCTGGTTGGTGGTCAGTGAGCATTGCCCTCTGCACAACAGAAATGCAAGGCCTCGAAAACTCAGCCAATTACCTCAGCAGTCCTCATGCGGAGCCGTCCATGGCTCAGTGGCCACTCGTCAGATTAAAGGAACATGGCTAAAAAAACGCAACAACAATGGGAGCGTACCAGCATGGGAGCTATCTGCCTGTAAGAGCCAGTATAATTGGGTCAGTCTTAAGGATGGAGTTGGATCTTGGCTCAGTGCTGGTGGTGGCTGAAAACACGTAGCAAATCCCACAACATTCAGTCTCTGCATGACAAGCAGAATAAGACTAAAGACATTTGAGTGTGTGTGTGTGTGTGTGTGTGTGTTTGGGGGGTTCCAGAGGGGAAGTAATGATAAAGAATGAAACAGTTTATGAGCTTGCATTTTTTTCCTTAGTGTGGCGTGGATGTAATTCTCGTGTGTATCTGTCTTGCCGTGCATCAGGGGAAATGTGTTAAGCTGCACGAACACATTGTGTATAATGCTTGATTTGGAAGCTTTGGTTCAGACTAGGATGGTACATCCTTAAATCCCTTTGCACAGAGAAAGTATAATCCCTTATTTTCATGAATGTTAAAAAACCACAAGCTGTGGGGTGGGCTGCAGATATATGCGCAACATTGTATTTAAATTTGCTTTTTATATGCCAGCGTGCATGTATGCTGCTGAGCCCATGAGCGTATTTGTGTGTGTGTGTGTGTGTGTGTGTGTGTGTGTGTGCGCGCGCGCGTGTGTGTGTATGTGTCTGTGTGTGTGTGTGTGTGCATGTGTCTGTGTGTGTGTGTGTGTGTGTGAGTGAGTATGTGTGAGTAAAAGTACCTGTGTGTGTGTGTGTATGTGGCACTGAAGCACGCAAGTGCAAAATCTCATTGACCCCTCCTTTGAACCCACAAGCTGACGCCTCTGTGGATTCATGGCACCAGCGGTAATTTGTCGAAGCTCTCACCCAACTGTGGTGCGGTACACAGCAGATACCCAACAAGCATGTCTGCCCATGTGCTTCCCACTTCCTGTAAATCACTCGCTTAAGACCATATTTGCATTCAGTGACCTGCTCCAAGTGACGGGAACAATCTTTGAAAGACATATGTATCCCCGTCGCCTGTATCAGATCGTGAGCCACCCAGTCTGTTTCCTCATCTCGCCTCTCTCCCCTCTCCTCTCTCCTCCTATCTTCTCCTCTCCTCTCTACTTGCAGATGCAGATTTACTTGTACAACCCTGACGACTTTGACAGCTTGAGCGCAGCCATCCAGGAGAAGCGCATCATAGCTGCCATGTCTGTGTTCCTTCAGGTAGGAGCCGTCGATTTGTGCAGCTGTGTGCTTGTTTCGATGCAAAAATGTAATAATAAGCCTTCGCACAGAACAGTGGTGCCATAGAAAAAAGAGAAAATGATACCCAGTTAGATTGAATTGTGGATGTGACACTATCAGTGCAATACAGCCATTTCTCACTGCTGGTTTCCTGGGCCGCATAGATCCAATGTTTGTTTTGAGACAGTGTCTTAGTGACCTGTGGAAATGATCCTTACCGCCCGACCAACATGACCCTTGGGATTTGTTTCCAGGTAACTGCGAGCGCTGGAACAGCTGGGAGTTATGATTTGTTTGTTCTCTCCTGTGTGATCTGTGCTTGTGATTGCCGGTAATAGAGAGGGTATTCTGGTCTCTTCTTCTCTACACAGCCTTCCCTACGTGTGTGTGTTTGTGTGTGTACACACACACACGCACACACTCAAATGTACACACAAACAGGCTCACTGAGCAAAATGCTGCCTGTCTCTTTAATCCTGTAGAGGTTTCTCTCCAATTATCTGGATGGTTACAAACACATATGCATCCTTAATATTTTCTCCCTCCTCCCTGTTTTCTCTTAGCAGTTTACACAAACACACACACACACACAGTTTGGGTGAGATTTATCGGGGCTGAATGTGTCCTCAGGGAGCCGTTATGGTGTAGGAGATTCAACAGGTTAAAGAGCAAGGGCATTATCTGCTACACTCCCCTTAAACCATTATCTTCCTTCTCTGCGGAGCGGTTCCCAGTGGACTGGAAAAAAGAGACCCTCCAGTTCAGCCCAAAATATTCAGCACCAGGCATATAAATGATATAAATTATCTACTTAAATTCCCGTTCTGATATACTACATGGAAGCGTTTGTGTGTGTGTGTGTGTGAGTGTATTTGTATGTGTGTTTGTGGCAAGGGACAGCACAATCATTTTAGAAAGATAGCAGATAATATATTTCTGTTCAGAATATTATTCATTTGATGTAGCCTTTTAGAGGCAGTGTTTCCATCACTCACAGACCCTATACACTAGCTATGCTCTTCTCCACTGCTGTGGGAATGCTATGCTATTTAAGTCAGCCCAGGCTGCTGCTGTATTAAATCACTTCTTTTCAAAGCCAATGGGGCCTCTATCAAGCTATAACAACTAGGTAGGTTAAGGGCATCATCTACACACTTAGGAGTGTGTGACTGTGTTGATTATGTTAGTGGGAACTGGGAAGCTTCAAATAAAGCAGTCTGTATTTAGTTAATACTTAGTCATGGCTGTGCATGCACGCATACGCGTGTGTGGTGTGCGTGTCTGTATGTGCATGGTGAGCTCTGACTCTTTCACATGGAACTTCCACTGACCTCCATGTCTCTATTCACGGTTCATGTTCACTGTGTCCATGGGTCATTTTCCCCCATTTGCACTGTAACAGAGTATGTTGGCTACTCTGTGTTCATTGTGTAGAGGGTATGTGGGTAACTACTACAATTTGAAATTGTCTGTGGGATACACAAAACAACTTGGGTCTGGGTGTGTGTGTGTGTGTGTGTGTATGTGAGTGTGTGTGTGTGTGTGTGGCAGTTTATGTTAGATGGAGAGTGTGTGTGTGTGTGTGTGTATGTGTTCTGTGCCCTGTACCACTGTGGTAGTGGCTGCATGTGAGAAATGGACTGTTTGTTCACAGTGCTTCAGCCATTAAAGTGTTGTGGTGCTCATGACTTAGAGCTTTAGAAATGCAGTCTGCTGTCAGCATAAACAATGAGCCGGTGGAGTTAGTAAATAACATGCTGTCAGGGAAGCCCACAGATTTTACTCCAAGTTCTTCTCAAGCTGTACATGCACACACACACACACACACACACACACACACACACACACTGCCTCTTTCTCTCTCTGTCTGTCCCATTCTGACATTTCATTAGGGTTTTCTGCTGTTGACCGAGCTATACAGAACACTATACACATACCAAAAACAGACATACTCTCACACACGTATGCACACACACACACACACGTGCACATGCACACACGCACACACACACTACATTCCTAATGTGTTATTTTGTAACATGAGAAAGTAGAACACAGGTGCTTCTGTGTATAGGGCTGCATTTGGACATTGAAGAAATGTAGCATTAAAGTGGACTGTAAACGCTGTCCTCTCTCCTGCCTGACAGTGCTATCGCTTATAGCTATTAGCGCCACAGAGCGCAAGGCCAGCATAGCATCACTAGCAGTTGCCTGCTCAGGGCAATATATTTACCTGATGAGGCCCTATTCTTCTTATGGGTCCTGAGGGGGAACATATTAGATGTTCAATCTTTTCAAACTTAGACTAACATCAGCAAACCACTTGGCTCTCTCCACTCTCTTTCAGTGACTTTAGTCATTATCATTCCAATGTTATTTCAGGCCTTTTTTCTCTTACCTGAAACACATTAATAAGCTTTAAAAAGTACCTTTTCCACTTAACATGAAGGTAAAAGCTGGTGGTAACACAGATGGCATGTTTTCAGCTTACATTTGACATCTCTCAGCTGTCTTATCCTCACAACGCACCGTGCAGGCTCTGACATTATGTTGACATTGCAGCTATTTTTATTGCATCTCTAGTTTGTTGTGTACAACGTTCAAATCATCTCCTTAACTGTCCTCTGAAACAGTCGGCAACAAGAAATGTAAACCTTATAGCTGCGTCTGGTCAGTAACAGATTGTAATGTATAATGTATTCTTTTCTTTGTGGTTTCACATGAACCACACTTTGCATTTGCTGTGAGTTGTTTTTTTCTTCATTTAAATGAACTCCTGGCAAATGCAGCTCTTCTCTTAGCTGAGAAAGTAAAATAGTCAAAATTCACAATCAGTTTTTTACAGTTTTTCACATTCATCATCACAGGATCGCATAGAGAAGTCATTCCTTTATGACAGACTCTGATAATTGGTCTTTGGCAAGTTATGGTTTACTGTCCCAGTCAGTCTTAAATGACATAAACTGTACCATGGCTTTTTTGGAATAAATTGTAATGTTTGCCATTTTTTTATAATTGCTTACAAGCATTAACCTATACTTAAAATGTTCTTCTCTAAATAGCAACACACCTACATCACACAAGTAGCCAAACAGCCAAACTATAATGACTGTCATTGTCATTAAGTGTCATGCAGTCTTTGCAATGTCTGCATCAAAAACAGTAGCCTGATGCATCAACCGCTTTCACGTCGTTTAACCTTGTGCAAAGCATCTCAAACCTATGTATTAGCATAAGTTCGCTCCACGATGGGCAGATACTTTCTGCCTCATCCAGTTCTTGCTGTTTGGTCATGATGTATGTTGCGCGTTGGAACGAATTGTTTGAATTTATCATTACCGCTCTCAGCCCTCCCTCAGCCTCAGCCAAACCAAAGCCTATGGCTGGCTTCCTGACCAGTGGTGAAGCTGAATGAGAAATTCAGCAGAAGCACTAGGTGGCGCTAGACTGGCTGAATCAAACAGTGTCACCTTTACACCTTTGTCTTAAGCAGTCATGAACTTTAATGAAGTGTCATTAATATTCATGATACATGTCATGTTTGTGACGGGCTCATGTCACTCGTATGCAAACACCTTCAAATAATTGTACTCTCTTCATTTCTTCATTGAATGTCTTCTTTATCCACAAGAGACATAGCAACTCAGACACAGTGTCTGGGACAAGTACCCACTACATAGTGACTAACTCAATAGTCAGGTTATCCAATGCATAATAATTGGGTGTGTGTTCTAAGGCTAAAATGGCTAACACGGTTCCTCATGTCCGGGCTGTTCTTAGGTGGGAAGGAAGGACAATGTGGCTGTGGAGCCCATCATCACAGGCCTCAAGCGAGTGGTCCATCATGGTGAGTAGCCAAAACACAGCTCCTCTGCAGGACCCATGGCACACCAGTCAAACCAAATCACCTAAGGCATGGATATAGATAGAGGTGCACCACTGAGGCTCTTGCTGGAACAGTATTTACAGGACATAAATAAGAGGACAGATACCAAATAAGTATAGAGCTGTTGTCTTGGGGGACATTGCTGTCTGATGCTGCATTCTGTCAATAAGGTGCAAGTGGGTTCAGGGATCGTCCATGTTTTGCCTACTACACATTAGAGATAAACACTTTGGAGCGGATAATCTCGCTACACATCTGCGGGGAATAAAAGATTTAGATAGCCATGGGGGGATAGACTCCATCATCTCAGGGATCCGAACGATCTGTCTGTTCTCCAGTAACCTGTTCTTTTTTCCCCCTTTCTTCTCCAGAAAAGGAAACATTCCTTGGGCCATTTGTACTCCGGGATCTGCTGCCGTCATCGCTGGGCAGCTACTACCGCTACACAGGTTCCCTTACCACACCGCCGTGCAGTCGGGTGGTGGAGTGGATCGTCTTCAGCCAGCCCGTGTTCCTGTCACACCAGCAGGTGAGAGTATTCCCGCCTCTCCACCTGTGATGCTAAAAGCGCTAACCCAGCCTCAAGCTAAAACTCGTGCTTCGGCCATTAATCTTGTCTGGAAAGCCAAGGTTATTGCAGCATACTATTATGATTTCGCCCCAGTATTTAACTCTCGGGCCTACAAATCTGTTTCATTTCGGAACGCGTAGGCTACTTGCTGGTGGTCTTGCGCACACTCCGGAGACTCACCTGTGTGAATAGGCTTTTCCATGCCATGTCCCAAACGAGCCTGGTGTGATTCATCTTCAGGTGTGACCCATTACTTGTGGCAAACTTGTATAGTAGTAGGTGTGCCAAGACGCATGGGGCACGGACACAGATGTTGAAACTGACTCGAAGAGGAGGCCCTTTCCCAGGCAGTCTTATTAGTGCCACTCATAGATGTTCTACTGCAAATTAGCCAATTTGAAAACTCTAATCAGATGTGGGTATGTGCATATGAGAACACTAGCTCTCTAAGTAGCTTGTGTCACTGAGCAGACTGAACTGTCTTTGTAAATATGGTCACACTTAATTTAGCGGTTTTATAAAATGCCAGGGATTTGTGTAATCATTATAATGAGAGAAACTGTCATGGGTACATCAGAAATGCTTTGAAGCACTTTGACATTTTCAGCACTGCCTGTAGTGTCACTTACTTTTAATGTTGGTACATAAATAAACTTAAATAGCATCTGGAGACCACAACAAATGACCAATGCCCAGTGCTTTTTTCTGGAGGATACGTCAGGCTACTGTCAAAGCATGCAGTGAAACTCTGATGGCTGCAGAAAATTAAGGTCCTCAGTGAAGTTTTAGTCATTTCTAACTCGAAAAAAGCCTGAAAGAGCTTCTTGTGTGTTGGATACTTTAAAGGAACAAAAAGATTGATCTGTTTGTCTTGATACAGGGCTGGCACAGTGATTGATCACTGTGATAATGATAATGATAATTATTTCAAGAGCATCCCACCCTGCACAGACTCTTTTATTCTCTTCTCTAAGTGTGGTGCCATTTTATTGATCTTCAGAGATATTTACTGCTTTGCCAAAAATTGATTGAAAATCAAATTAATAGAACTACGCCAAGTTTAGGCTACTGCGGCATCTAAGTGGAAAAAACAACCTTTTGCCTTGGCAAGCATCATTTTATTCTTACCACTGGTCAACAATCCTCCACCACAGAAGGAAACTGTCAAATGATGTTTACAGACATCAGCCAACCACACACACACGGACTCGACCATGAGCCCCACACAATGACAATCCATCTATTGTGAGAGTTGTCAATGGACAAAATCTAAAGGACAGCGCCTGTATTGTAACTAACAGAAGAAACTAGCTCTTTTCAAAAACTTACCATTCATAGGTGTCTTATTGAAACTGTTTATGTGCTAGTTGAGTTTTACACATATTTTTCCTGAAAAACAAGATGTTTTTCATTGGTTTGTTTTGATTTCTGTTGAACTGGGATTGGATGACGTAATCTTTACATTTTCAAAATATATTGTATATCTTAAATGTCTTGGCCACACCCGCAGGAATAGCATATATGAACACTTCTAGCATATAAATATATTTTCCTTCTCTCACCTCTCTAACTCTCTGAAACTTTTTCCTGTGCTTGACTTCGCCTTTTTTTTGTCACAGCACAGTGTTGTTTGCCCTTGGGCATGCTCTTGTGCAGTCTAATTAAAAATAAGTTGATTTGATGCACAACAGATCCCTTTCAGACACTCACACTTGCCCTTTTTGACCTCTCCTTTTAAAACCTGAGTCGTTTGGTGTGGCCATTTAGCATATTTTTATTTTTTCCTTTTTATTTTATTTATTTTGATCTTCTCATCATCTTGCTTGTCTGTTCATGCAGCTAGAGGCTTTCTACTCCATCTTCACCACGGAGCAGCAGGACCATGTGAAGTCGGTGGAGTACCTCCGCAACAACCACCGGCCCACGCAGGCCCTGGGCAGCAGGGAGGTTTTCAAGTCGGCCGTGAAGGACGCCTGGGCCTCAGACCCTTTGATGGACAGCTACAATGGGCCTTCTGGCACCGAGTCTTCAAAGGGTAAGATGAAGGACTAGAGTGGCACCATCTCATCCTGCTGGCGGCACTGCCATCATCACAACACATGCAGAAAGACTCTTGCAGTCTTGACCCTTTTCCTTGGTAAAACAATGAATGCACTTTTTCTTTTATTTTTAAGATTTGCGTTTCTTGAATTTACAAAAAACCTAAGAGGATTTTTTTTAAATTTCATGTATTGATTATGTCCACCACACATTCTTGAATTTACAAAAGAAACCTAATAGGATTTTTTTTTATTTCATATATTGATTTTGTCAACTACTCAGGCACATAACTTTGAATGGCACTGAAAGAAAAATGGCCTTCCTCCATGTTGCAAAAGTGGGTCGACGCATTCAACCTGTGTGCAGCACAGCCACAGCCAGGGAATAAGATAAGCTATTGAGCTAGGTGGTCGTGTTCTAGATTAAGAGGATATCTGGACCTAAGGCGATGGGGATGGATGTTAGAATCCCCATTGCCTGTGGAGCCTGCACTCTGAGTAATGATAGATTGAAAACTCCTATTTCTCAACACCCCTTTCCAAGACTTCCAGCATTACACAGAAAACTTTGGATAAAAATGTGCAGAACGTAACGCTCAGGTGTACTCTGGAGGTTATGCTTAGTTATCTGCACTGCCTCTCCATCTAGTACTCTCACTCTGTGTTTCTCTGCAAATGCAAATGGATACACTGTGTCTGTGCTGGAGGCTATGAGGAATGTATCCACAGCCTACTGATCCTCTCATGATCTGGCCAGGGCAGATACAGAGCTCCTAGACATTGCTCATGTGTCAGAACAGCTCCGTTACCACAGCGGTAACACGGTCGTTGTTACTTTATTTGTTAAAGGACGTTGTTATTTTATAAGCCTTTACAATTTTGAGTGTCACAAAGCATTATACAGCTTCAGTTTGTTAATTGTCCTTTTATATGCCCAAACTGCTCATGCAAAATAATGAAGAATTACAAGTGCTCAGCGTATAGTCTAGGTAAATTGAGATGGATACATAATTACTCATGAAAATCAGGAAAATCAAGACACCATTAGGGACAATAAGTAAAGTGGGATGGTTCCCTAGTATCACAAGGCCTAAGAAGCTTATAATGCTTTGTGCCACTTAAAAGTTGTAAAGACTTATATGATAATATTACGAGTAGAGTCACAAGAATATATAAACCGTTGAATACTAATGTCACTAATCATAAAGTTTTATAAATGTAAATGTATTTATAATGCTTATGAATACTGGGTTCATAGAAAGTGTTACTATCACAGAAAGCTAATCCAACAGGGGCTATGTTAATGCCATCCATGACAAATCTGTAGATGTGTAGGTGAATCCAGAAACAGATTAATTTTAACATCAACAAGATTTTCAATTTATCTGCCCTATGCTCACAAAGTTGTATGCCATATTAGACACAAGACGGTGATTTGAAAAGGCTTGGTTCTACTGTTACCCCCACCGATCATGTTCCTTTACCGCATGGTAGTATTTGATCAAAGTCATTTTTTGGAAGGTTGGATTGTTTACGCTATGTCTGTGTGATTTGGTTTCAAGATCCCAGACAGACACAGAGTCTTCCCTGTTCCTTTAAATGTTGGGCTTTTGGTTCCATCCTGAGCAGAAAAAATTGATTGTCAATGCTTATGATGGAGTGGGAAGCGCCATAATGGCACCCAAGAGGCCGGGTAATCAGCATTAATATTCACGCTAAAAATAAAACCCATACAAATGGATGCCGAGGTACGAAATTGCCTTTGTGGCTTTTGCAAGTCGGCAGGGCCTTGTTTTCAAAAAAAGCTCTCCTTCCTCACCCTCAGTCTCCCCTCTGTCTCTCTCTCTCTCCCTCTCGTTTTTTTTTCCTGTCTTTCCTTTTTCTTTGGAAAGAAAGGAACTCAACAACCAAATGGAGCTCTTTAGTGGCGATGGTTGATGTCATTACTGGCTTTATTGTTATCTGTGGAATAATCAGGATAATTATGATGGGGCTGATGAACTTGCTGGTGATCACAGCGACACTGATCATCTCCACCAACAGCACCACCCCTGCTGTGCCAGCCTGCATTTGCAGGTGCTTTCGGCCTAATCACCCTAACAACACCTCCCCAGCTCCACGTTCACCAACCCCCTCTATTTGTCTCTTTCTCCACCTCCCTCTTCCTCATCATCAGAGCCATATTATTTCAACGTACTCTGTATGAAAGGTCACTGAAGACCTATTCAGACTCGCTCTATAAGCTGGCCCCAGCGTAGCCTTGGCACACGTCTGCCCTGGCATTGTTGGCTGTTTGGTGTAGTTTCCCATGCTGTGATGAAGTTGCAAGCAGTGCTGTCAACTCTGTCCATCATAATATCAGTGTTACTAATAGTCTTCCTGCCATACTGTGATTAATAGTATGCTACTTTAACAGAATGATTGCCTACTCCCCATATGGAAAAGCCCTATAATGTCTAGACTATTATCTAATCATTTTTATATGATATATAACATAATTATAGACCCTGTAATGTATACAGTATCATGGAATTAAAACACTAATGTGCTTGTGAATGTGATTAGATTCAGCTGTGTTATCATGTATCACCTAGCTGGCATGTTGAAGAGCAGTACGCTAATTTAGTATAGAATATGTATGCACTGTCTTAACCAGATTTATCTTGCAGATGATATGTATTGTGTGTGAAAGGGTGATTCCCTTATGTTTTTTACAAGCTTTTTCCATATGAGTGGTGCTCTTTTTTGCACTGGATTTTTACCAGCTGGAGAAATGCTAGCACCTCTGATGGTTATAGTGGTCCTGGTGAAAGCTGCCTTAAGGTAGACATGCGCTGTGTGATGTGTGAAGAAGAGACTAAATTCTGAGAGTGCTTTTGTGATGTCCTGTCACAACCATTTATCTAGAGCTACCTAGAGCTGATCCTGTAGGCAGGGGACACAGCAGGGCCTTTGGTCTGCACTGCCACCTAGAGACCAGAAGATGTAAACAGAGCTTCACACCTGTGTGTGTGTGTGTGTGTGTGTGCACCTCTTCACCCCCCTCCCCGCCTTAACTGTGGCCTCGGAAGCACAGCTCCAACCAGCAGAGAGGACTGTGGCCTTAAGCCACTTTTATATGAACTCATGCATTATTTTCCTACTTCTGAAGCTCGCGCCACTGAAAAACATTTTAGTGAGTCAGACCTCAATAAAAGATTTAGCTCTTGCTTAGGGCAACCCAGAGACCTGCGTCTCATACTTCTGGCAAAGCTCCCCACAAGTGAGCAAATGAACCAGGGAGTCAACCACCAACCAGCCAACCAGCAAGGAAACAAGCCAAGCTAATTCTTATCATTTATTTCCAATGAGACGCCCGCTAATCGGATGAGCTGCGGATCTCACTCCATCGTTCTCCGTGGCTGTTTTGTCACGTTGGCATATGACTCATCAATTACTGTTTTTTTTTTTATTTCTCTTTTTTATTTTTTTATCCCCCTTTCTCCTTTCTCTCCAATTCTCCTGTGGTTGTTGGGTTTCTCTAGTGTGCAGTAGCACTCCCACCAACATGAAGGTGTACTCCCTAAACCAAACCGCCTTGGTGGTGCACTGGGACTGGCCTACTACCGTCTTCCACCCACCCATTGTCAGCTTCATGGTGTCCTACAGTTGGGTCAAGGATGACGTGGCCTCCGAGAAGACCTTCACCAAGACTGGGGATCATAACACAGTAAGTGTGGGAGGTATGCCTGTACTTGTAGTTAGGAGAATTTTGTTTTATTTGATTTTGTATTCAGTGTGCATTCAGTATGCATCCCTTCTGGGGCCAGTGTTCTCAGGGCTGTGTTGCATATCAGCACTTTTCTGTGCTCTGCTTCCGTCTTCCAAGTAATACTTGAAACTGCCACACTCCACTCTTTTATTCGTACCCTATAAATACAATCTTTCACCCTCTCTCTCTCTCTCTCTCTGTGTGTGTGTGTGTGTGTGTGTGTGTGTGTGTGTGTGTGTGGCTTCCTGCAGAGGGCAGTCATTACACATGTGTCATCAGACATCCTCTATTTATTCCGGGTGCAGGCAGTATGCCAGAAGGATCTTCGCAGTGACTTCAGCCAAACCTTACTCTTCAGAGGTAGTAGTCTAACCCAGCCATTAATATACAATGCAGCTGAACACAATGCAGCTGAACACAATGCAGCTGAACACAATGCAGCTGTACACAATGCAGTTGAAATAAATATAATAAAACAGTAACATACTGTGGAAAACATCTTGTCTTTATTCAATGTGTTTTCATATAGTATGCTGTTTAGTTGTTGTATCTGCTTTTCTATCAGATTGTTGAATATCCATGACAGATTGTTTTTTCTTTGTGCCCCATATATATGCCATACACATGTTTTCTCTTATGTTGTAGCCAATACCACCAGGATATTTGAGGGGTCCAGAATAGTGAAGACTGGAATGGTATGTATGAACACATCACATAATCCCCTCAGTACACTTGCCAACATGATTTGACACATCAACTTGATCTACTCGGCCATCCTCTCGTTCCTTCCTCTCCGCCTCCATCCCTCTCTCTTCCTCTCTCCCTCCTCTCTCTCTCTCTGTCTCTTATCTGCCACTCTCCCTCCCTCTGTATCTTCCTCTATCCCCTCTGAATGTCTCTCTCTTTCTGCCTCCCTCTGTCTAAACCCTATCTCAATTCTCCCTCTCTCTCTCTCACCCATTTTATCTTCCACTCTCCCTTCCTCTGTATCTCTTTCTCTATCCCTCTCTGTCTATTTCTCTCTCTTTCTCCGTCTCTCTCTCTGTCTAATCCTCGTCTTTCTCTCTCTCTCTCTCTCTCTCTCTCTGTCCCCTCAGCCTACTGTCTCTCCAGCCTCCTCAGCAGACATGGCCCCCATCAGTTCCGGCTCCTCCACGTGGACCTCCTCTGGCCTCCCCTTCTCCTTTGTCTCCATGGCCACCGGCATAGGTCCTCCATCCAGCGGCGGGCAGGCCACTGTGGCGTCTGTGGTGACCAGCACCCTGCTGGCAGGCCTGGGCTTCAGCGGGGGGGTGCTCTCTTCCCTTCCTGGGACCCTGTGGCCCACCCAATCCCCTCCGCCTCCCAACTCCGGACCAACGCGCCAGGCGCCCACGTCCTCTCCCGAGACGGCGGCATCCGACTCCAACGCCCTCCAGGCCGAGGGAAACAAGGTGCCTGTGCAGGACAGGCAGGAGGAAGATGGAGATGAGGAAGATGATGAGGAGGAAGGCGACAAGAAGAAAGGAGAGGAGGAGGACGGGAAAGCGAAGAACAAGGCTGACGTGGAGCAAGACAAGACAACGAGGAGGACCGCCTTGCCTTTCCCCACCTCCAAGTCAAAGGAGAATGAGCCGGAGATAGACCCTGGTACCTCAGCACCCCCTAGTGGCCCGGAAGACCAGCTGAAGCAGGTTACCCTGAGCCCACCGCTGGAGAACAGCACACTCGCCATGTGGGAGGACGAGGAGAACAGCACGGCGGAGATGCAGCTCCCCAGGAGCCCGACCCGAACGCCCCCTCGACTGGTCAACAGGGACCACAACCACTGGCCCTTCCCCATTCACACTGGTAAGGAACCAGCCACTGGACCCCCTCTCTTCCGTTCCTCCCTCTCTCCTTTCCTCATCCCTCCTTCACTCCCCTTTCCTCCTTTCCTTCCCTTTGCTCTCACCTCTTTGTGCCGCTCTCCCCTTGGTGGGATCTACACGGGTAACATATGCCGAACAGTCACCATTTAGGCTCAGGGAGTACCAGAGTACCAATTAGAGGTGTTAACGAGGCTCCTTCATTACGGTTTGCCCTTTGTGTTTAATGAACACAATGATTTATCTTGGAAATAGAGCACAAGCTTCCTTGTGCACACACACAAATACACACGTACACACACACACACACACACACACACACACACACACACAATCACTGCCAACTTTATTTGTTCTAATGAGGTGGCAGCATCTGCTGGAGTGGAGCATGTAAAATCTCATAAGGGGAACATTATCGCCCCCTCCCCACACACTCACACACACACACACACATTCATTTTGTTTACTTCTTGCAGTTGTAACTCACCTCACAGGAAAGCTGTGGTACTAGCTGTCTGAAAGTGTTTGTTTGTCTTGGCTGGTCTCTAACAGTTCTCTGTCTCTTCTTGGCTTCCAGATGAGAGCAGCCTCCTTAATGTGAGCAGGAACCCGGTGGCCATGTCGGGCATGGTAGAGTGGGTCATGCCCCTGATGGTGGTGTCCGTGCTCACACTCTTCTGCCTCGTTCTGCTTATGATGGTTCTGGTGCACTGGAGGTGAGTTGTCTTCTCTTCTCTACCCCCCTTCTCTTATCCTCCTCTCTTCTCTTTTCTCCTCTTCTCTTCTCCTCTGCTCTTATGTTCTCCTCTCCTCTTCTCTCCTCTTCTCTTCTCCTCTCATCAAAAGCATTAGCCTTGTTTGTTCACAGCTAAACCCTATAGCCTATAATTTAGGGAGTTTGAACTTTCCTATAAGTGCTTACCTACCAAATCTTGAATCACAATTCCCCCAAAGCTCCTCTTGGTAATTACTGCTGTCATTACTGAGACATAAGTACAGTGCCATTATTCCAACTATAGCATTGCTATCTATAGAGATAGCTGTCAGATAAGAGAGAGTGTACTTTTTGTAATATTCAGTTTTTTATTGAGGGTTTTTTTCTTTGGAATCAAAAGTCGCTTGTCAGTCATGAGTTTGACCTTTCACACTGCTCACCCCTCACCAGTTTGGTTGCCACACCTTCACCCTCCCTTACCACACACCTCCTCGGGAGGACTCTCCCTTACCACACACCTCCTCGTCCTCCTCAAACACCTCCACACACCGAGCCCCCGGAGGACAGCCAACGCCATCTGCTCCACTCCTCTCTCTTGTCCTCTCTTCTCTCTTTGCCTCTCCTCCCAGTACCGTCTCTCCCTTCCTGCCCCGGCCCTGTGTTTTCACAGCACGTTTAACACACAAGGTGTGCCGCTCGGCTTGCACACACACACATATACACACACACACACACATACACACACACACACACACACACACACAGAATCCTACAAGGGAGAGGAGGGAAAGGGAGGGGACTCTGGAGGCCAGCCACGTGAGGTAAAGAGGGACAGAGTGAGAGAGGGATGGAGTGACAGGAAGAGACAGAGTGAGCGCCAACAGAATGGTAGAAAGAAGGGATGACCTGACAGAATAGAACTGAGAGAAAAGAGAGCAAGAGTAAAAAGGATGAATGCAAAGACTGAAGTAAGGCAAAGAGATGGAGACCAGAAAGGTATAAAGAGAAATGAGAAAAACAGAAAGAAAGAATGAAAGAAAATCACAAAGTGTGGAAGGAGGTACCGAGAAGGTTATGAAGGTTAGAGAGAGGTAAGAGTGAGAGAACACACCCAAGAAGACAAACGAAGAAGGAGAGAGCACAGCTGTTTTTCTCCACACAGAGTCTGTGCCAGTCAGAGCAATTAACCCAGGTCAATAGAGCCAGGGATGCAAACTGCACATGCACACGTGCCACCCCTAACAGTTGCCAAACTTTGTAGGCCCCACTCCAGAGGTGTCATTTACATGTAAAAACTGCCCTCATCCAAGGCAACTCAGGCCAGTTGGGACATACGGACCAGCAACGGACTGACCTCTGACTGAGTGCTGCATGCCCTGATGTATGTGGCTGTATGACTGTCCGTGGCAGCTAATGAAATGTCCTGCTAATGGAAGACCGAGGAGATGAATGAGAAGACATAGAGCTGACACTTCATTCAGGTAGTCGGAGTCGGGCAGATGATTTATGCTCCACGGAGCACTATACGACTCACTTTTCCCATCCATTTCCATGGAGCTCACTCTCTGGAGTGCAAGGATCAGAATGGAACAGAGAGCCCACGGAATGAACCATTGAGCTTACAACTGCGGGGGAGTCATCAGTCTGCGGAGCAAATAAAACATGCAGCACAACATTTGCATGTGGCTGGATATTAAAGCTGTGAGAATTGCCTAAAACTGAGAGCATTTACATGCATTTGCCTCGACTGAATGCTTGTTATGTCTGTTATTGGGAAGGAATCGGCCACACTAAATTTGCACGCGTGGTATATTTGAGCAGAGTCTTCTAGTTGAGACGCAGCTCTGAATTACAGATATAATCAGCATCTCTGGTGTCAAATAGTCAGTGCTTCTTCTTTCTACCAGCACACCCTCACAGTTGAGAAGATGGAACACTCTTTAGTGTTTATTAATATTCACTGTTAAATGGGAATGTGGCAAATGGTGTACTGCTCTGCACGGTGTAACCTACATTTGATGGTGTTGGCTGCAAGAGCGTTTGATGGAGTTTGAGTTTAATAAGGCCATAAGAAGGCAGGGTTCCATCTGGATGGCTTGAAGGCTTGTGGAGTTTGGGCAAACTCCCAGATGCCAATTAAGGATCAGCAGCATGCCTCGCTCATTTCCACACACACATCTTACACACACACATCAGTTTACTGCTGAGGAACAACCTCATTTTCACAGGGAGAGAGAGAGAAAGAGCCAGAGAGAGAAAGAGAAAAAGAGAGACAGAGAAGGAGAGAAAGAGAAGGAAAGAGAAGAAACAGCTATATCAAAAGTTTGGATGTCACCAACATGGATGCTCCCCCCTCAGTAGCCCTGCTGTGTGAATGAGAGAGGGGGTGGAGGGTTATTGAACACCCTTCTCCAAACCCCTCGCCCCCCTCCCTCAACTCTGCTGGAGAGAGGAGGAGGCGGGTACAGCCAGACAATCAGCCCAGCCTCCACCCACCAATCCCCCGCCCCAACCCCCATCCTCTCCCCATCAGTATCACTTCATGGGGGGTGACTAGAGCAATGAAAGGCAAGGATGTGACAGGATCCAGGGGAGACCCCCTCACCCACACACACACACATGCAAGGATGTGACAGGATCCAGGGGAGGTCCCCCCCCACATACACACACTCACATGCTGTCCTTCCTCCTCCTCCTCGTCCTCCCCTTCAGTCTTCCCCTCACTCTGAAGCTGGGCTCTGCAGGCTGCCACAGCCTCCTCTTTCTCTTTCTCTCCCCCCTCCATCTCTCTCTCTTTCTGTCTCTTTCTCTCTCTGTCCCCTTTTCTCTTTCTCTCTTCTGTTTCCCTTCCTCTCGGCGTGTCTCAGCTTTCTGACAGCCATGACAGGCATCTGCTCACTGCTCTGCTGGAAGTCCAGGTAGGGAAGGTGAGAGGATGCGTGGAATAGATGGAAGGAAGGAGGAAGGAGAGATGGAAGAAAGGAGGGATAGAAGGAAGGAGGGAAGGAGAGATGGAAGGAAGGAGGGCCAGAAGTAATGCAGAAGAGTCAGAGGTGCTTTAATTTGCCCAGTTTGCCCAGGAGTAGGAGGTGGAGTAGGTTATGTCTGTGGGGGTTAGTCCATGTGGCTTCTTGTGAAGGTTTGGAGGATGAGCAGATGTGTATGTAACATCTGATGTCCTGTGGCAGTGTGTGTGTGTGTGTGTGTGTGTATAAGTATGGGGGGGGTTGTGTTGTTTTAAGTGCTTTAAGATGACTTGGTATTAGTTAAGTGCTAAGTGTTAAGAGCTGTTTAAAAATAACTTTCTTTGTGACTTGGATTTTACTTGGGACTTGGGAAAAATTCTTACAATATCGTTTGAAGTATTCAATATTTATTAATGTGTCAATTTATGTTTTGATCTGTTTTAGATGTTTGTCTTCATGTAAAACTAAAGAATGTTTTGTTCCCTCACAATGAGATAAATGCTCATGCAAGATGAGTCAGTATAGCCATAAAATGGAATCAGTGAGACTTAATGATTTAAAGTGGAGCATCATTCTGAAGCACCACATAGTGGTGCCAAGATATGTCAATGTTTTGGCCTCCATTGTTTCACTTTCCTTTTCACTTATTTTTTTTATCACTGAACAACATCCAACAGTGATGAAGAGTGTTTGTGTTCCTCTTTAGCTGTGGTGCTTGACTATTAGAGACTAGCACGTCTTTGGATGAGTTCTTTGGCATTGCTGCTGTCCTGTGGTGCTATGCCAATCTGCAGCCAGGAGGGCAATTAAGGACACACTGTGCCTGTGTGCCGGCCCTAGTACTAGCTAGCTAACTAACAATGGTGCTTCTGCTGCTTGTCCTTTGTCTCGGCGTTGCCCAGGAGGTTCTTCCAAAGCGCTAATTTCTTTGTGGAGGACAGCGGAACCCCGCGTCTCGTCTCCAGCGACAGTTTCCCGGTCCTGTCCGTCCAAGGTGAGTCTGTATTCGCCTCGTACCACTTCCCAAACACAATCTCAATCACATTTCCCCTTCCAACATTTCCCATAATCTGAGAAGCCCATCAGATAATAACTGTGTTTTATCAGATTTTAATCCCATTCAATGTCAAGTTGTTTTTTTAATTATTTGTTTAAAACTCTTTGACTATAGATGTATCACATTTTAACAGGTGATATTAATCCATTGTCTTTGTCATGGATATAGCCTCGCGCAGCTCTAACTGCAGCATAGTTACAATTTGTGTGTGTGTGATTAACTGATTAAATTAGCTTAAGGTGTGTTTGCACTAGCACGATTAGCAGTGCTGTGTGCAGCATCCTGAAGCGTCCACACATTTTCATTGTTGTTATTGCTCTTGGGTTTAGCGTGTGTCTTTCCGCCTGTGTTTGGGTTTGCGCTCTGTGGGGCGTTTTGCTGATTACATGCGCCACACTCCCTCCGGGGGGCTGGGGGGTATTGGGAAGGGAGGGGGCGAGGGTGTTGTGTGACTTTTCCATTCATTCCTGATGGCCCAGTCAACTCCCAGTGCTGCTGTTGTCAGTATTAACTCCCACATCCATCCTTTTTTATTGTGGTGACCCCAGCCCTGCCATTGCTGACACCAGTCTCTGTTGCTCTGAGTGACAACTCTATATATTATTGTGCCCCCGGGAGTAAAGTAGCCATTAAAGTTTACCACTTAACAGCATACCTGGTGAGAGTTTAATGTGTTTGCAAATTTGAAATTAATCAATACAAATTAGGGCGTAACAACAGGGAAAAAAGGAGCAGTAAAATTGACGGGCTGCACAGAATTGCACTTTCAGAAAGGCAGGTTATTATGTCACTTTGCGAGCACTGGTGTGAAAGCCACACAAGACAAAATTAGGCAAAATTAAGCTTCAGCTTTAAAATCATACCTCTGACTAGACTTCTAAAGATTTATGAACCATTCTGGCTCATCGTGACTTAGAATTGTACTAAGCAGCCCTCATATCATGACCTCGAGCCCATGAGTTTGCTCCTGCCTGATAGATGGATTGATGCAAGCACACATCTGAAATGGACTGATTGGGAATGCAAACAAGAGAGGGGGATTGGATGAGTCTTAGATCAAATAAACACACACACATACGTGCATACATACATACACAAATGCACACACACACACACACACACACACACACACACACACACACACACACACACACACAGACAGTGCAGCAGCAGTTGCATTCCAGACTGTGTGTGTGTGTGTGTGTGTTTGTTCAGTCTGACTGCCCCTGGCCCCAGCTGTGGGTGTGCAGTGTCCTTAATGAGGCAGAGAAGTCCAGCGAGCAGCGACTCACCCAGTGTGCGGCTGCTGCACGTCCATGATTGATGTTGTCGCTACCTAGCTGATGGGGGGTTCACATCAGACAGATGCTACCTCTGAATAAAAGGCCCAAATTGCTCCATGAGTCCACAAGATCTGTGTTACTTATGGCTTGCTTTAAAGCCGGTCTGCTCACATCTGGGATTCAGCTTCATCTAAGAAATCTGTGTGTGGCCAAAAGGGGGGTGGGGGCTGAAAGCATAAAATGTCCTGAGCCAAATTTTACAAATCCATAAAGTAATTGGGTGATTTTTATGTGTAGGCTACATCTAATAACCGCATCACTGTTGAGAACTTTCAAAGTTAGTGTCACCATTTTTGTAAACAAACAAAAATAACCACATCTACTTACAAGTTTTTTTTATTTCAGATGACCAGGAGGCTATCTCTGTCAGTCAGTTTCTTAAACATATCATGGAGCTCTACTCAAACAACCAGCGTGGTTTCACCGAGGAGTTTGAGGTGAGCAGAATGCAAAATCTTTGGTGACTGGTGAGCTAGAAACATGTTTACAGACAGTTGACTCCAAAATTGGTTGAGAACAGTCTGAGTAAATGAATGTGTGTGTGTGTGTGTGTGTGTGTGTGTGTGTGTGTGTGTGTGTGTGTGTGTGTGTGTGCATAAGAATGTGATGGATGGGTGTGTGTGAGTATTTCTGATTAAATGGGGCGCAGATGGCTGAAGCCAGGGGTAATTAAAGGCTTGAGTCTCATTAAGCTTTTCTTCTCACTGGTTGGATGGGAGAACAATGGGATGCTAGCCAGGTTATGGCCCACAGGATAAGTTCAACCCGCCCTCACACACGCACACACACACACAAGGAGCCAGAGATGCTGAGAGGGACACACATCATCAACCAGACTGTAATGTTCTCAGGCCATAAAGTACTTGCTCAATGTGTCGTCAGCTTTAGCATGTGCACCCTTTCAAAGCCAATCCTTTTGATCAGTCCTTAATTATTAATAAGTCTTACATGCTCTTCTCTCTCTCTCTGTGTCTGTCACTCCCCCCTCTCTCTCTCTCTCTCTCTCTGTCTCTGTCTGTCTGTTTCTCTGTCTTTGTCTCTCTCTCTCTCTTTCCTATGCCAGGAGGTCCAGCATTCCACAGCAGACATGAAGCTAGGAGCCGAGCATTCCAATCACCTTGACAATAAGCACAAGAACCGATACATCAACATTGTTGCCTGTCAGTAAAAGTGAAAACTTACCTGCTCCTCCTTTTTTTGGGAGCGGTTACTAATTCACTAAGTCACGTAGCATGTGTATCTTGTAGCTCATTCCATAGCTGTGAATTATTGAATACAAATTCTTTTTATTCCAGTGTGTCTCACAGACTTTTCTATCTGTTTCTGGCTTCTATCACTCAGACGACCACAGCCGGGTGAAATTACAACCCTTGTCTGGAAAGGATTCCAAACACACAGACTACATCAACGCTAATTATATCGATGTGAGAACCCCTCCTCTCATACTCCTGCTTGTCTGAGCAACTTGTTTGTGCGTCTGTCTGTCTGTCTGTCTGTCTGTCTGTCTGTCTGTCTGTCTGTGTGTGTGTGTGTGTGTGTGTGTGTGTGTGTGTGTGTGTGTGTGTGTGTGTGTGTTCATGGGCCTTTTTCATTGTGCATGCAGACTACCCTGCTCGTGCTCATGTTTGATTTCTCCTCAACTGTCATCAGGGGTATAAAAGAGCAAAGGCCTACATCGCAGCCCAGGGTCCCCTGAAGGCCACCTTTGAAGACTTCTGGAGGATGGTCTGGGAGCAGAACACCGGGATCATCGTCATGATCACCAACCTGGTGGAGAAAGGGCGGGTAGGCGACACACCCCGACTCACACTCACACTCACACTCACTCAATTTCACCTCTTAGCTTTCACTGACAATGATCCTTTTCATGGTCTGGATGATATCCTTTTTAAGTATTAATAGATAACCTTAACATCACTTTTAAAATAGCTATGCCCATTATGATATTTTACTTGGTATTGCACTGTTTCCAAAATGAAATTGACTTACAAGATTGGTGCCACTGAATTATTTTTGACAGTGCTTGACAGTTTTTTGCTTTGTGATAGCGCTGGCTGCTGCTAGCTAACGTTACCCTTTGTTTTTGCTAGAGGAAATGTGATCAATACTGGCCGAGCGAGAACAGCGAGGAGTACGGTAATATTGTGGTGAGCCTGAGGAGCACTAAAGTGTTTGCCTGTTACACAGTCAGGCACTTCCTTATACGCCACACCAAGGCTAAGAAGGTCAGTTGAAGCTCCTTATTATTTCAAATTTGTGCAAAAGCCATTCCGACACTCACATTCCAATAAGAATGGCCAAGGGTCATTCTATGCGTATTCATTTACCAATAAACATTTCATGGTGTAATCTGGAATGTAATCTGTAATCTAACAGTCTGCATGCTCGTTGGTGCAGAATTCCTTGTTTTTCATTCACTCAAACACACAGTTTTAGAAGTCACATAACGGTCAACAAATGATGTGTCTCTCTCCCCTCAGGGGCAGAAAGGCCGGCATCACGAGCGCACCCTGGTGCAGTATCACTACACGCAGTGGCCTGATATGGGCGTCCCCGAGTACACCCTCCCCGTCCTCACCTTCATTCGCCGCTCCTCTGCCGCTGCCGCTGCCTCCCGCGGTGGCCCCGTCCTGGTGCACTGCAGGTAGCGCTGCCTGGACTTAAGACACTACACTGGACTGGGCCTCATCCCACCGCAGATAAACATTTGTAAAGTAAAGCTATTATTTAGCAGACGCTTTTATCCAAAGCGAAGTGGGGTTCGGGAATGTTAATCTTCAGCTTTAAACAGCACCAGTGTTTGACTGCAGACATCTCTGTTTTCTACTGGTTACTCGTCTATTGACTTCTTTACTCAGATCTAATGTAAAGACATCCACCCTACCATTCTTCAGAATTCAATGAAGAGGAGCTTTGTGTGCTTTTTTTCCCCTGTTGTTAAATTTTGCTCAAAATCAACAATGCTTGTGGGTATTGTGCTGGAACATTTGCTCTCATTTCAGTTAGATTTCAGGAATCTCAAAACTCAGAAATCTATATTGCTTCAGGGGGAGAAAAAAGACTGCAAAGGTTGTTTATTATGATGCTAAAAAGTACAGGGAATAAATTGCTTAGTGTGCATACAAGCTAAGCATTTTACAGTTTGACACTAACAAAGGTGTAACCCTGTTATGGAAGCATAATTTATTTCCTTTGCTCTTGACAGTGCTGGGGTTGGCCGCACTGGCACATACATTGTCATTGACACTATGCTGAAACAGATGAAGGACAAAGGCACAGTTAATGTCCAGGGATTCCTGAAGCATATTCGCTCCCAACGCAACTACCTAGTACAGACGGAGGTATGTGCGTGTGTGTTTTTTCCATGGCAGTATTAAAGATTCTCTTTTGTCCTTTTCTGGGGGGTCCAGGAATAGTGTGTGTATGTGTGTGTGTGTGAATTACTATGCAAAGTACTATACTTATATATGTTTCCACTCACATACTCACTACATGTTTAAAAGAGGGGAGGGGGGCAAGAGATAATGATGATGGCTGTATTCTCCAGGAGCAGTACATCTTCATCCATGACACCCTGATGGAAGCCATCTTGGGCACAGAGACCGAGGTGCCTGTCTGGCAACTTCCTGCATACATCAGCAGCCTCCTCACACCGGACATGAGCTACAGGTCCCAGATGGAGAGGCAGTTTAAGGTAACCACACACACACACACACACACACACAAAGACACACGCAAACACACACATACATACTCTCACACACACACACACACAGAAGCATATACAATGACACACACAGAAGTCATTATGATGTCAAAAGTTGTCATTTGCTTTTAAGGTAGGGATTTCTGGATACCTTAGTGCCCATTTATAAGACCTAACAATCATCACTCCAGTTCTGGCATGTCATACATTTTTGGCAGCTGTCTTGCAGTGTGAGCAATTTGAACATTTGGAGTGATCTTAGCAATTTAATTGAAACAAATAGTGTGAGTTACCATGTGACATTGGAGAGAACAAAATCACACAGGGCTTGCCCAGTGTCTGTTTTGTGTGTGAGCACTAAAGGAAGGACAAATCCTTCTGCTATCACGCTGTGTGAATATTTTCAATTGACATATTTGCTTCAGCTTCAGAGAACTGACACAAAAAATTGTTAAGTCCAATATTAGACACAGTCTCTTATTAAATATAGGTTGTTAAAATCTTTTCCCCCTTTCTCCTTCCCATTGTGTTAACTGGTCTTTCCTCCTGTCTCAAATGTTTTTGTTAACGTGTTCATCCGGCTGAAACAGACCTGACAGGCTAATCTCACTCCCTGACAGACTTCGGCTCACTTAGGCTTATCTAAAAATTCAGGTGTCAAACATTTGTCCTAGGAACCCTTTCTCTCTAATGATTGCTTCTTTGAATGAGGCAGAGCCTTGCAGTACAAAGTGCCGAACACTTTCAACTAAAACACAGGGAGATGTCAAATGGGAAACAGGATAATTATGATGGCGGGAGAGGAGAGATGTCTGGTCCCTTTTTTTTTCCCTGCGATGCTTAATGCCAGACCGAGATGCCCGAGGCTAACTAGCTCCTTCTCTTCCCTCTCAGTTGGTGATGCAGTGTAACACTCATTTTGTGGACTGCTTCAGTGCACAGAAGGACTACAACAAGGAAAAGAACCGCAACTCCTCCGTGGTGCCCTGTGAGTGGTTTTACCTCATTAACCTTTTTGCCAGCCAGTGTCATTTTTCATTTTCTTTCCAGAAAAACATGGGGACTTTGGTAGCCCCTGCGATGTTGGGTGGTTGAGTGGGGAGAGAAATGTTGAGAGGGGAAAAAAAAAACTCAGGACCTCTCTAGAGTTCAAATTCAGTGTTCAAACTTCAGCTGTGGGCTTTGCTACCTTCCTCACAGAAGGGGAGGGCTTTAATTGGTTGTTTGGCTCTCTTCTCTCCTAGCGGAGCGGGCGCGTGTGGGACTGGCACCTTTACCCGGCATGAAGGGCACGGACTACATCAATGCCTCTTACATCATGGTATTTAAGAGAGCACGTACACACACATACACACAAACACACACACACACACACACACACACACACACACAAAGCACTGTTTCTTTAAGCTTATCACTTTGAGGGCCCCAATCCACATTTCCACCCTTGGTCTGAAGAGACACAAGAAGTAATTAGAAGTAAGTTAGTTTTGGGTATACACACAACTGTTCCCACATACAGTATTTAATGTTAAATGGACTGCATTTATATAGCGCTTTTCTACTCCTATGAGCACTCAAAGCGCTTTACAATGTAAGCCTCACATTCACCCATTCACTCACACATGGGTGGCAGTTCTCCTGTTTGAATTATCAGGTGTGTTGGATGTGGAACATAGAATCTATTCAACTTTGATTAATCAAAGATAAAGTCAAATAGCTTCTTTAGCAACCACAGGCAAACTCCGCTTCGTGTTGGAGTCCTGTTTGTGACATATTTTTTCCTGTAATGATCCGCGGACAATACAAGCCTTCCCTTATGTGAAGGAGGGCAAAACTGTGTTTGATGTTCATGATAGCTCTGCAGTCATGCACAGGCTCTCCCAATTCAGCAGAGCCAGAGTAAAACTGCTTTTCCATTTTATGTCCCTATTCTATAATGGTAATAATGTAAGTGTGTTTCCCCCATGTTCTGTACTGTCTTTGATCCTTGCTTGCTTGCTCTCTGTTCCCTACAATTTTGTGTTGTTATGTGAACAGGGTTACCACCGTAGCAACGAGTTCATCATCACCCAGCATCCTTTACCCCACACGACAATGGACTTCTGGAGGATGATCTGGGACCACAATGCTCAAGTCATTGTCATGCTTCCTGACAACCATGGCTTGGTGGGCATAAAATCAAATATACAGCATATCTATCTATCTATCTATCTATCTATCTATCTATCCCATCTATCTGTCGAGGGATGGTAATTGTGTACGCACCTCTCATTTTATCCCTGCAGACTGAGGATGAGTTTGTTTACTGGCCCAGTCGAGAAGAGGCCATGAACTGCATGGCGTTCACCGTCACCCTTATCAACAAAGACAGGTTGTGCCTTTCCAGTGGAGAGCAGATCATCATTCATGACTTCATCCTTGAAGCTACACAGGTACCCAAGTGCCTCCCAGTTCACTGTCTCTGCACTCCCCGGTCATTTCTACTGTATGAACAAGAGTTTGAAATAAACAAAGAAAAACATTCAGACAAAAATGACATGTGTATTCATGTTTATTCTGTGTCTAATGGTTGTCTTTCACCTCCTCTTTTCCCAGGACGACTATGTATTAGAGGTGCGTCACTTCCAGTGTCCTAAATGGCCTGACCTGAATGCGCCCATTAGCAGTATGTTTGAGCTGGTTAACATAATCAAAGAGGAAGCCCTCACCCGAGACGGACCTACTATTGTCCATGACGAGTAAGTGAGCAGGAGGGTTTATCTTTCATTGTCAACACAGTGAAACACCGATCCGTGTCAGCCAGAGTGATTTGTGCTAATACAACCTGTTTGTACCCATTAACCTGGAAAACTCGTGTTTCTTTCTATTTTTTACTAGCATTTTGGGTATAGACATAGACAAGTCTGTCAAATAAGAGCCTGTACAGATGGCTCCACTCAAAAACAGTTCACTCACTCTATCAAGTTTTAAAGCAACGTGTGGAACACTATGGAGCTGTGAAACTAGTTGACAAGCTAGGCACACAAAACCTCCCAAACACTGCTGAAAGCCTTAATGGAACTGCTCTTGCGTTTGATTGCAATACAGTCGCAAAGTCATGCTGTAAAGTTTTTCTTTGTTTTTTGTGGTGGTTTCCTACCCTCCACCTAGAACGGCACAGTGCATTTCCTGGATGTCTGCTGGGAATTACACTTGTGCTTATCTACCCTTAATATTGCCATCTAAATGAATTTGGAGATGGTACCAAATCGACTTGTCTGATAAAAAGGACACCTCAAATAGTGTCGAAAAGTTACATAGTGTGGCTTTAATGTTTTTGTTTTTTATGATAATTGATGCTCTTGTGTTATTGTGTTGTTGTTGTTTGTAGTTATCATGACACGAGTCAGTATCTGATAACCATAACAGTCACCGGAACATAACAAACAAGCTGTTTAGATGACGCTGATGGGTCTTGCTTGTCACAGGTATGGCGCGTTTTCTGCTGGTCTGCTCTGTGCTCTCACCACGCTGTCTGATCAGATGGAGAGTGAGAATGCTGTGGATGTGTATCAGGTGGCCAAAATGATCAACCTCATGAGGCCAGGCGTATTCACAGACATTGTGAGTGTGACTACACAGCCCTTGATAAGGAGTGCATAGAAAAGCTTTGACTGGTAATGCATGTCATGAATGTGATCTGCAGCTGAACTCCTATGCAGACTCTTTAGACTCTTTTCCTCCAATAGCTTATAAGTGTTATAAGACTGCATAGTATAAGACTGGCAATGATTGATTTTTATGATTTCTGTGTCTTTTAGGAGCAGTATCAGTACCTTTACAAGGCTATGCTTAGTTTGGTGAGCTGCTCAGAGAGTGGACTCTGGCCCATATATACAGAGAGGAACGGCATAGCAGTCATCACAGACCACCCTGCAGTGAGCATGGAGTCACTTGTGTGAACAACAGACAAGAAGAGCATTTCTTGAGGCCTTTTTTCTGCAGACTACTGGTCAAGTTTAAAAAAAGAAAGAAAAAAACTAGACCCAGTGACTTTTTATACAAATTATACAGATGAAAGGAACTTTTTGATATTTATTTTTGCTGCTTTTTGTTATCCTGCTGATTGTCTGTATCTGTTGTACTGTTCACAAAAAAAAAACAAAAATGCAGCTCTGTCTCTTTTGCACTATACTGTCAGTGTTACTGCCTATACATGGTCGATTACAGACTGTGATGTCCCAAAACATTGGATGAGCTCTGTTTGCCTGTTCATCTCCGCTGGTCACAGATTGAGAGGAGTCAACACTGTCATATTTGACAACGACAAAGACTAGGATGACCTCTCATCTCAATCAGCCCTCTGCCCCCCAACACAGCACATTTTAGCAGCAGAGCACAGCGCCTAGTAAGCCACTGATGCTACTGGCCTACCCCTAGGAAGACATCCCAGCATTTAAGTTCAATGCTGTGTTTCGCCATCTGACTATATGAGAGGAAGTATGACATCATATCATCAGAATGTACATTTCTCACTTTCCAAATTGGGAGCCAAAATAGGCCCCTTTGGTTGGATAAGTGTTTCTTTTGTCTTTCATTTTATGTTGATATTTATTTGAATAACATGTTTCATTTTATATCTAACTTATACATGTTTTTCTAATTAGTATTATAACACATAGTATGGACTTTACTGTTTTATGGCAAAGGTTCTGTTGTTTTGTAAATATAAATATATTGATCATGTCTACCTGTATTTTGTACATTGCAGCTGTGCTCTGTTCCACTATCAGTAATATATTTTAATGAAAACCTTGGCCTGTAAAATTTTGTTTTGTGTTTTGTAAGGTTGTGCCATCAGGTGGTGTCTGCCTATAAAATAAGACGAAAAAGAGAAAGTATCAACACACACACACACACACACACTTTCAGTCTAAAACACACTCATCTCTTTACCATGTCCCATATGTTCTTTAGCAACAGTAATTTACATTTAATGTCATATTACCCATCCTTGGTCATAAGAAGTAGCCTACATATGAGTAATTCTTATAATCTTTCATTATTTTAGGCTTTGCATTTTCTCAGTGTCAGCTTTGCCAAACCATAATGGTTTTCAAAGTGGGGCTTTAGGGAGGGTTTTGGTCATTTGGAGAAATCCTTTATTACAAAATAATTAAGAATGATTCTACTGAAAGATTAACACTGTTACTAATATGTATTACAATAGTGATAATGTTTATTAGTGATCAGTAAGACATACAGTATTTAAAAACATGCTCACAAGTCAGATAAGGTAGGAATGAATCAAACACCCGTTGTGAATATTGCTGCCCTCTAGAGACACCAGTGAGGAAAACTGCATTTCAACAAAGGGGCTCCAGCCTAATCTTTATTTCACAAGCTGTTGTGTGTCCAAACACTGCTACAGAAAACAGCTAACCAAAATGAAAAAGAATGGGTGATTTCTTGATGCCGTTTCCGTGAAGACAGTAGATCTATTTCAGATATTTATAACTTATTTTGGTTAGTCCTATCAGTGCAAGCTTGCTGTTTAAAAGACTTACAAGGACAGAAAATGAACAGAACTAATTTTCTGAATGAGATTAAATAAACTGCAAAATTTATTTAATTAAATGTTAAACTGGCTAGTCAGCCTCTACTAAGTTACTGCTTACCAACAGCCTAAACTCCAAGCTGCATTTTCATGAATATCTGATGTGTGATCTGAACCCTCAGCAGCACAAGTTGTTTTTTTAAGCTAGGGTCACATTGTCGTGCCTTTTGGCTTATTACCAGATATCCCAAGTCTCCCGGAGTCTCCCGTATTTACATAGTAGTTCCCGGACGACCGTGAGTGGTATAAAATCTCCCGTCGCCTGATCGCGCAAATTTCACTTGCGAGTGGGAGCAGCTGTCAGAACAAGTGGCAGAGGCAGCATGAGTGTGTGACAGTGAGACGGGAGAGCGATTCAGAGGGAGCATCAGTCCCATGTAATATTTTTGCAGACGTATACCTTAACAGAGTACCTCTGTCTCTCTTATCATCAAATAATTCCGTGATTAAAATAAAAACTTATTGCAGCGCGAATGAAAAAAAAAAAAATGAAAAAAAAAAAACAAAACGCATGCATTGTAGACCTATGTAGGCTACAACACCATATTTCTACTGTGCTTGATAGAAATGTCGTAGAAATATGTACCATATTTCCATATTTTTTTTCTTCTTTTAAATAGGCTAGGCCTACAGCTGATGAGAGTTTAACAGTTAAGTTCCATTTTTATGCATAAGCTATTTTAAAATAGCATAATTACATCTGCATTGTAATGCAGGAGGAATGGTTATGGACTGTAAAAATGGAATGGAATAGAAAATAGTACTGTGTAGTCTAATATTTCTTTTATTAATATGTGATATTATTTTATAGACATGGAGGTGTGTGTGTGTGTGTGGGGGGGGGGGGGGGGGGGTGACATGTCCCTGAAATTAGTTTCTGCAGGTTGGGATGACTGTATTACATGGAGCTTGGTTATCATAGCCTCATTCTACTGTGTCTTTTAAAATATTACAAATTGTTCTATATCACTGGCCTTTATCTTGTATCTTTTCTTAGGAGACCGTCCTCATGTGTCTGAAACAAAAGGCTAGGCTAAAAGCTCTGATGCATGTCAAAATATAATTTCAAGCAGAATAAGTGTGTGTCTCTCGTTCATACACTCATGCATTGTTAAATTAGGAAGCAATCACCAAATTACACTGACATTTTGTTAATATATTTGGCTACTGAAACAAGATAGCCTGATTCTTGTGGCTCTTACCAGATTAAATATCATACTACACTAAAGACAAGTCTGTATACCACCACCAGGGGGACAAAAGAACGACCGGAGTGACAGGAAGTTACGATTTGATTTTCAGAGCGGTTTTTCCATTACTGTCCTCAGGTGTCACGACCTTATAAGAAAAAAAGTTTTTCCTCCATAATCTCGTCATTTGAGCACAAACAGTCTGTTTTCTCTTTTATTATTACAATTTTCATTTTTATATTTAAATGTTTGATGTAAGTAGTGTCTGTAGACGGATATCATAACCCTATTTTTCGTATATCAACCCATGCCCGAAATGAGCTCTTCCAACAAATGACGTACTTCCAGGATGACTTAGATAATGCCATTTTGAGCCAAATTGGGGCTTGTACGGCGCACGGGATCTGATAATCCAAATACTTTTGCGGATTGAAGACTCTCTTCTAGCTGTATCGACCAGTATAGAAAAATATAGGAAACTTTATTCCTTGCATATTTTGCGTTTGATGCAGAATACAGTAATTGAATATAGAGTGTTGCACGACCTAGTTTTGAGTATTTAGCATTAGCTAGCTAGCTCATTGATAGTGGACCACATTGTTAGAACGAGGTCGTCGTCAGTGGAGAAGCATTTTGCTAAATTGCTAGCCAGTAAGCTAACAAAGGAATATATCGTGTAGTCTTTTTATAACCGTTAGCGAGACGAAAGGCGTGCCTTATTTGGTTCAGAGGAAATCTAGGACTTAAGCACGTTTTAAAGGTATTGGGTAATACCAAAACGTTAGTTGATTTGCTATTGTTTGCGCAAGCGTGCTATTCTGCGCGGTTTCGGCGAAACACTGCTCGCTGCTGTGAAGATTGCTAGGTAACCGGTTCTGCGTGTGAAGACGAAAAAACCTTTGTCTCTAATGAAAATGGCCGAGTGTTACATTCGTGTGGCGGAGGATGAGAATGAGGAGCCCATGGAAATCCCATCTGAGGAGGACGGCACCGTATTGCTATCGAGCGTCTCTGCACAGTTTCCAGGGGCTTGCGGCCTACGTTTCCGGAGCCCAGTGTCCCAGTGCATGCGAGGGGTCCGTTTGGTGGAAGGAATTCTTCATGCTCCAGAAAATGGATGGCAAAATCTGGTCTACGTCGTTAACTACCCTAAAGGTGGGTGCATAAATAGAAATACAAGTAAATTTCTCTTAAGAAAATGCACCCAGTCGACTCATTTTGAATTACTTTAATAAAACAGAAGTTGTGCAGTTTCCTTTCTGTTGAACACCGTTGTTGTATTTATACGAGGAAAGCCGTTTCAGTTTGTGATGAATGTTTTGGTAGTTTAAGTTTTTGCCATTGATGGCTATGTGTGGCAGTGAGAGATCGACCCACGTAATTTTAGCCCGGAGGTTTATTGCAGATTGTCCTGGGTCCTATTATATGTGAGATGTGCCATTTTACGTATAGGTTCTTGTGTTGCACTGTGCTTAACAGATGTCTGGTGTCTTTCTTTCTCAAAATGCCCCTTTCCCTCCAATCTTGTGATTTTGTTCTCCAGATAACAAAAGGAAGATGGATGAGATTGATGCTGCCCTGGCCACAAAAATGAAGAGGGGGGATCAGAAGACCTCAGACCTGATTGTGTTAGGATTGCCATGGAAAACCTCAGAACAGGACCTGAAAGACTATTTCAGCACTTTTGGGGAAGTCATCATGGTCCAGGTTAGCTGCCCAGTTTTCATCTTATTGTCCATCCCATCTTGACTTATGCTAGATGTGGTGCCTGATCCATTTGTTGGATGGAAGTGTTGATGAGAGAATGCGTTTTCAGGTCAAACGTGATGTGAAGACTGGAAACTCGAAGGGCTTTGGATTTGTGAGGTTCACAGATTATGAAACCCAGAACAAAGTCATGTCTCAGCGTCACATGATTGATGGAAGATGGTGTGACTGCAAGCTCCCAAACTCCAAGGTATTTTTTATTAATGGTTTAAAAAGTAAGGGTTAAACTAGGTTTTCCCTCCTTTTTTGCAGTTAATTTAGTCTAGTCCTGAGTACATCAATCATTCTTTTGAGAAAACATATTGGCCTACCCAACCCTTTCTTGGGTAGGCCTTTAGTCCAACGTATTATATGTTTGACCAACAGGCCGGTCCCGATGAGCCCATGAGAAGCAGGAAAGTGTTTGTCGGTCGGTGCACTGAGGACATGACGGCTGATGACCTGAGGCAGTTTTTCATGCAATATGGAGAAGTTACTGATGTGTTTATACCAAAACCTTTCCGTGCTTTTGCCTTCGTCACTTTTGCTGATGACCAGGTATGTACGATGGAGCCAAGCACTTGAGTGGTTTGCAGCTATTTTATGAAGTGACCCTCAGATAAATAATGTAACCTTGTTTGTGTGTGGTGTTTCTCCAGGTTGCCCAGGCATTGTGTGGTGAGGACCTGATAATCAAAGGAGTCAGCGTGCACATTTCCAATGCTGAGCCTAAACATAACAACAGTAGGCAAATGATGGAGAGAGCTGGGCGCTTTGGCAATGGGTTTGGCCAGGGGTTTGGTAGTAGCCGCAGTCTAGGTAGCAGCTCTAGCAACCTGGGTAACTTTGGTACCTTCAACCTCAACCCGGCCATGATGGCCGCTGCCCAGGCTGCTCTACAGAGCAGCTGGGGGATGATGGGTATGCTGGCCAGCCAGCAGGGTCAGTCCACCACCTCTGGCACCAGCACAAGTGGGCAGACCAGCTCCACTCGGGGGGACACCCAGACATACAGTTCAGGCAACAGTAACTACAGTACCAGTTCAGCTAGCCTTGGGTGGGGAACTGGCTCCAACTCCACAACTAGTGGGAGTGGGTTCACTTCTGGCTTTGGCTCTAGCATGGAGTCCAAATCCTCAGGGTGGGGTATGTAATTGGGTTTGAGTTGTTTGAGTTTGTAGTGTGTGTGGTAAGTATTCTGAGATTTTTTTTTTTTTCGTCATGTGAATTTGAGAAACAAACAAAAAAAAAACTTTTGAGGAGGGATATTGAATGTTTTGTACATTTGGACATGTTTGTCCAGAATTTCATTTAGAGTGTTTGAAGTGGATCATTGTTAACCAGGGGGTGAAAAACCACCTATGGTGTCCTTTTCTTTTTTACGTTCTCTCCTTTGTTGTCATTTCAACTGGATTCTGAAATGCATGTATTGTATAGTTATGGTTCCTAAAAAAGTGCATGAGCAAGTTAACATCAAATTACATTTTTGCATTTGTCTTCATTAATGCTCAGTCTTGCATTGAGAAGAATCTAGTTGAAACTGAACAGACTTGCTTACTTTTAAAGTTCAAATTTTTTGCAGTCAAGTTTCTACGGGAAAAAAAAGCCTTCATCAAAAATCTCTTCTGCAGTTCACATCTCTCCCGCTTTCCTGGGAAGACGCCCCTGTTTGGCAGCATTGTGTGGCTGATGTCACTGTCAGTTGCCCTCTGCCCCATGCGTTAATGCTTTGCCACCACAGAACGGCTATCTCCTTCGCATGTGCCGACAAGACGGTGGGTGTTCCCTTTTTATCCACTTTTTTGTTTTTCCTTTTTTTTTTTTAACAAATCAAATGGCAAGATCTGCGCAAAGTGACATTTTCAAAACTCTGAGTGCGATTGGGGATGATGGCTTGTTGGTGGCGAAGAGTGACGCTGCGAGAATGAGAGAATGGAGAGAGCAAAAGAACGGGTGGAAGAGAGCGAGCGAGCGAAAAGACTGGTTGTGCGATGAGAGCGCGCCACATGTGACTGCGATGGGTGGTGGCTTTGGTGCGAGTGTGAATGGAAGCTGCAGATGCTACAAGCGCCTCCTTTATGACCCCCCTCCCCCCCTTATGATGGACGTTTTGTTAACTTTGTACATCTCCCAGATCTCTCTCCCTTCTTTTCCCTTTTTCCTCCCCTCCTACTTTAACCCCTGCCCTCCTCCTATAGCCTTTCTCCTTTTAGTATACTGAAGTGCGTAAAATAGCACCAAGTTTAGTGGAATGTTGTGATATATATTTTGTCTTGCTTCTATAACCCATCCTGAATGCTGTATGGTGTGTGTGCTTTATTTCCTTGTACTTGACCTGTAAGTGTGAACTTGATGTGGATGACAACTTCTGAGGACTCTTGAGGGGGACATGAGTGATGGTGTAAGTGAGACTTGTATGTGGAGTGCTGTGGGTGTCTTTTGAATCCCTCCTAGATAATGTTGCTCAGTGTTTTATATGACATGTCAATGAAGGGAGTTCTCTAATAAAAAAAAATTGAAATTGAAATGGGTATTTTGCTCATCTCAAACTGGTTGACCCTTTTTTTGTCATTTGGTGAAATACCATCATAAAACTAATTGCATCCGCATATTTAGGGACCTTGGATACTGCTGACCGAGGTTTCCATCTGAACCCAGAGTGGGAGATTGAGTTTTGTGAAGGATGAAGATGGAAGGTTGTGGAGCCCCTAACTTCGGCTGGGGGTTCAGCAATATTTGTAGCGTCCCTGGATTGACTGTGGACTGGAAAATGGTAATGGCCTTCAAGAGTCCAGAGCACAAAGCATTGGAACACTAGCTAATGAAATTGGCCTTAGTGGAAGCTTCTGAAACCAAGAGAAATCAGTCTGGTAATTTACAGTTGAGCCTTAATGTTTTTTTTTTGTTTTTTTTTAATACTAAGCCTTTAACGTGTATGCTTGATACCAGTGGGTATTCTTGATTGAATTCAGATAATCACATGAAAATGAAGTCTGAATTAAGTATGATGGAAACAATGACTTGTCTTTTTATAAATGTGAAGGCTATATTTATTTATGTGGTTAACGTCCAGTTAGACCAATTGGCAGTGAAAATGCTGTGTCCTACCAACTACTGCAGCTCCCTGGCACTTGCTTAGTGAGTGCATGTTTCCCCCTCCTTACAATAAAAAGAAAGATTTAAAGGCATTTGTGTCTTGTTTTGAGTAATAGGTGCACAAATCCGTCAATAATTACTGTCTAGGCTGAAACTAAATGCCTGTGGCCCTCATACAGCCATACTGTTGACCCAATGGTCAATCCTCATTCTGTCCAGGGTCGTCTTCAGCTTCTTGATGCTTTCTCTTCACACTGTTCTTTTTGCGCTTCTCTTTCTGTTCTTGGTGTGCGCATGCGAGTTCTTCACTCTTCTGCTGAATGTAAGTGGACTAAAGGGAAAAAAACATTAAAAACGGTTGGAAGAGAAATACTGACACATTCCAGTCATACCGCAGAATTGGATCAACAAACACCATTAGAGGGAATAACATGCACATCTTGCTTAAATAACTACTTCTGTAGTAGTACCCTTTGTACAGTTCCATATTGGCATTTTTGTTTACTCCTTATCATTCTGCTATGACTAGACTTACATTTCACACTGCTTCCAGTATTGCCATGTCCATACACTAAAAAGACACTTCAGAGGCAAGATCTTATGTTGTTATCACACTGAAAACATAGGCCACTTTAATAATATAATTGGACTTCTGCCCTGTGCGTAACTCATTTAAACTCATCTGCTTACAACAACATGGTTTCTGGTTAGGTGCATGACATGTCTGCACCCTGCAACATAAAGCGTAGACTATTCATTAACTGAAGATTTTAATTACCAATGCCGTGCTTCGCCTTGAAACAAGTTTCACGTCGTCCACACTGACCGTGTTTCTTTTAGCGTGTCTGAAAAGTATAGAATACTTGGTGACGCCATAACCCTTACAATAATGCTATCAAATTTAATATGACTGGTAGTATTACCGTATTACCTTGCAAATGCCTCCAAGTCTTTAGAGAAAGTATCTGCGAAGAACACGGGCATTAACTCTTGTCCTAACACTAACAAAGCAATGAGCAATAGCTGAAACATTTAACACTAGTTAACCAACATTATGATAGTTAAATCTGCATACCGCATTGCCGAAATGCAGTTTCAGCAATCGCAGCGATGGTTTGTCTGCTGAACTCTCTTCCACAGTCCGCAGCAATTGATTGACATATTTGTCCCGTGGTGAAATGGATTGACGCTTTTAGTCTCTATAAAAGTGAAAACATGGTATTGTACCCTACGTTACATTAAATACACCTGAACTGGAGTTAAATGCACAATATTATGTCTGTGAGATTGGTGGTATAACCTACCTGAGTTTGAGCTACTGTGTCATCCATAGCTTTTGTAAACAATATGCTAGTTAGACAAAATGAAGTTAGTTAACGCTGGCGTACTGCCGGTCTGCTTCACATTAGTCGCTAATAAGGATTTTCATTACAATTCCGCATTAGTGATGAAGTGCATCTTGTGATTATTCCGGTGATATCTGAGACTGCTTGATAAAGAAATTTCGCGGCATAAGTGCTGCTTCTTTCCTCTTGTGTCAAACTCGATGCCATACACTCCATTCGCAAACACACTGACACCTATTGATCTGGAGTAAAGAACCATGGTTCCTACGCTACTGACCTTACAGTTAAGTTACTATGAGAAATGTGCCTGTAAGAAAATTATGAAGATGAAATGAGACGGTGTAGGCCTATTTTTAAGTGCTACCTTAATAACATTTGTAGCTATAATAAATAAAAGAGTTTGACAGGAGCTTACAAAGTGGTATTTTTGGTAGACTGCTGCAATTGGTAGGAAGAAGGTTACAAGTCAAGAAAAAGTCTTTTGGATTGAAGCCGATGTCATCAAAATACCAGAGGGAAAAGCGCTTAAAAACATTAACAACTCTTACAAGCACATATAATAACAAAAGTATGATTTAGACTGAGGTTTATTACATAAGGTCAGTGTCTTCTTACAAGTATAGGGACAGCAAACAGAGGAAGTAATACAAATTCCTTTAATTCTTGGTTCACATTTTCATAATTGAAACAGAAGCCTATATATAGCCTATATATTGCTCCAGGGTGTGTAGCCTATTTCAAAGGGCCTTCAAGATATTCCCCATATGTTCCATGACAGACCATGCGAGAACCTAGGCACTCTTTTTGTAGATCTGCTTGCAAACTTGACCTTCGCATTGCATTTCCTGTAAAACAAAAGAAGAAAGGCACTTACAGCCAGTGGGCTACAGTTCAAACTCTTAAACTGTTAGGCTTCCAATAAGCTATGAGAAGGTTACAGACATAACTATACCAGATAGAGTTGGTCTCCTTCTATCCAGTGACTCCACCCTCTGTTCTTCTTTTCACCCTTTTGGATGCATACCAGTTTGTCATTGTCCCAGGTAACAACTGACTGTTGACAGAAAATGCAATGGCTTTGTCATAGTTGGTAGTGTATGTACTCATTTGGTTTAAGATACATGTGATGCATATATTAACTCTGAACCTGGCATTTCCTGTTGTCCATGCCTTTTGTCACTTCTTCAAACTCCTCTCCAATCTTGAATGAACAGGAATAGTTTTTGAAAGTTGTTAGGGTTTTGATCACGAAGGAGTCGCCATCTTGTTCTACAATTTTCTGAGGTTTCAACATGTTTGCAATCTTGCGAGTGGCAAAGTCAATTCCTGGATGATGGGAAAAATCATTAAATGCTTTATATTAACAATTAAATTCTTTCTTCATGTCTGATTTTGACAATATATCTTTCTGTGTGTTTTCCATGAGCTACTCTATCTTATATGACAGTTTGGCAGTCAACAATCAGTGCTGTATGGGTGTGTAGAGAGTCATACTGGAATATGAGATAAGAATGCAGCTGTATGGAGATGGAATGTGGGGAGTTCACAGCTGTGAAACACTTTAGTCTGCAGTCTACAGTCATTTGGAATTCTTTGAGAGAGACTAAACAGTGTGGTCATTTTCACATAGATACTGAACTATGCAGTTGTCTTTTAAAAAGCTGGACAAACTTTTGGATTTTATGGATGAAAACATATATTGTCAGCTATTAATTACTGTCTGACTGCAAGATTATTGTTGATTATTGTAAAATGTAACTTTACCAGACAAAGACTTAGCCTATTAGACAAAATTTTTACTGACTTCAAACTAAGCACCTTCTCAGGAATCTTTTTTTGCAGCTGGTGATATTTTACTACTAATATTTTTGTGATTGAAATTATCCTGAGAAATGGTTACAATGGTTACAATGCACACAAATAGTTATGGAAATGAATGGAAGCTTGCTACTCACCGAGGGCAACCATATAACCCTCAAAGTTTTCATTGCTAACAATGTCCCAGGTCCCGGAGTAGTCGGCAGGCATAATTAATCAGCAGTGTCTCTTCGAAAGAATATAGTGCCTTCAAAATTACGCTACAATCAGCCAGTCAGTCAGACAACCTGAGTTACAGTGGTATAAATGAGTGAAATGAACCACAGGGTGTTTAAGGTCTCAGTGTGACCGGCCCCTGTGTTTAGAAATATGGGACAGGGGTGATCCCACGAGCACAAAGGCTATTTTGGAGGCAGAGTCGGAAGCACTAAGCGGCAGGGAGGACCGTAACTTTTCACACACTGAACATGGGGAAATAAGTCTTTCCTCCTGGGATTTTTGGAGGAATGGACAGTGAGGGGAAGGGGGAGTTAGTGGCAGAGTAATGTAATAAGCACATGTCGTGAAGAGTCCACCTTTGAACAGACAGTGTGTAAAACAATAGATATGTTTAATTAAAAATACATTTGCTGACAAGGTTTTTTTTTTCTTTTTTTTTCAAAATGCTTACAGAGCAAGAGTCAAATAAGTTAAAGGTTAAGGAGGGTCGGGTTGAAAACTGTAACAAGGAATTTTGCTTCCTTAATCTATTCACCACATTGCTATGTGGTAGTGATGCTATAGTTTAAGGCTCACAGATTGCTTACTATCCCAATGGGATAGATAGATAGATAGATAGATAGATAGATAGATAGATAGATAGATAGATAGATAGATAGATAGATAGATAGATAGATAGATTGATTGATAGACTGACATTCCTTCATAGATTTTGAGCAGTTCATTGGAAACAAAAGCAAGAATTAGAGGCACAACAAAGATAAATAACACATTTTAATTTCATCCCATAAAGGCCTAATTTTTAAGGCCTAAACAGCCTGAATTTCCTTTTTATGCATTTTATGCAGCAATTTCTATGGTAAGGTCTTTAACAGGCAAACTATTATGATTTTAAGGACATTCCCTGAACAGCCACTAGGGGCGACCTTCCCTCCGGTAACACACAATATCCTCAACTCTTCTGGTACCTGTGTTTAACCAGGCTGACAGATACATTGGACAGACTCACTAGATGGCAAGTATCACTTTTTCATCATAATGAAACTTGAGTGTTTGCCAGTTTTCATTTTGTGTTTTTGCGATTGTCTGTGGAGTTACAGCATATCGTTGTATTTTGAAGAAATATCGTTTGTCATATATTAAACAAATGGTAATACAAAAGGTATATTTGAAGTAAAAGATATTTTGTTTTTTCCTTTACATATTGTTCACTGCAGCTCTGTGTTGAATGGGTCTCTCTGAGTACAGCTACCTGCAGTACACCCAGGCCAATGTTTCATTATTTCTTGGTCTACGCAGCATTCCTCTGCAGCAGATGGTTGCCGAGAGATCAGAGACTACGATTGTAAGCAACACCTGTGAGACATGGTGATCTTAACGACTGCCTCTTCTCATTGTATAATATACTGGAGCACTGACTGTTTGGACTGATGTGAACTTGTGGTTTGACTTGGACTTAGATGCCTTATTATTCACTATTTCGCTTACAGTCAGATCATTCTGGTGACCTTCGTAGTGGTTGTCCTTACTCCACAACTCTATGTCTTGACCAGGCAAGTGTGTGTACTTATTACAATTTATACCTGGTATTTCAACCAGAATACCTTCGATCTGCATTAGAGTAACTCACAGCATGTTTACAGCATTATTTTTTGTAAAGGTGCCCACCCCTAATCTGTAATTGTGTCTCACCACCAGGCCTAGATCATCTCGATACTGCCAGCAGCCTATCCTCAATAACCTCATAGTCTTCATTATCTTTTCATTCATGGCTACAGGTGACCCTTAGTGAAAGCAATCTTTTCGCCACATTTAACTTTTCAGAAAATATAAAATGGTAAATGTCAGTAGAACTTCTGCAGTTTTTCTTTGTAAAGCGCATTTAATTACCTCTGTTTGTGCTACACTGGATAACTAAACTTGTCACACCTTGAAGAGCCTAATCATTATATATTATTTCCAGGCTTTGCAGTGACTTTTACACTTCTAGACCCAGTGCCACAGAGTTTCAGTATAGCCTTTCACCTGTTTGGAGTCCTTTCGTTTGCTCAAGGAATGTGCACCACACTTCTGACTCTTCTTGCAGCTGACTGTGTGCGTAGCTCTTCCAGATCACTCTCATTCCCATAATAGCTTGTGTAAGGCAAATTAGGTTTTAAATGGGGTGAAATAATGTGACTACTTCAGAACACATGATCTATTTATTTAACATATAGCAGTCACACTGTATAAACTTTGTCCAATTGATTTTGGGGACCATGATAATTATTTGTGTGCCCATTTGCTTCCTGCAGGCATGGACAACAACAGAGCTCTATTACCTCTCCCTGGTTCTGTCCTGGGCTTGTATTCTCTCCACAGGTAAAATTGTAATTTTTGTGTGTATTTTGTAGTTCTGTTTTAATGACACTGAGCACCTACCTGAGGAGGACATCATGGCTTCATGCTTTTGCCAACAGCCAAGTCATCTGGGTCAACTCTTTTACTGTGTGACCATCCTCATTTGAATTGTGCAAACTGAAACTAATGCAGGGCTGGGGTTTGTACAGTCATGCAAACAAGTGGAACTAATTTTTGTCTTTCGCTTTTCTCCTTCCAGCCTTTTTCATGGCCAAAGGAAGCCTTTGGCTGATCAGCAAAATGTGGCCAAACTGGATGAAAGAAAAGAACTTCTGGATCATTCTTTGAGCCAAAGGAAGCCTCTTAATTATTTATGCTGTTTCCATGCCAGTGCACGAAAACGACAGACAGATAGGGAACAAAGCTCCTATTACAGCGAAGCACTCTGGGCAGAGCACAAAGAAATCCCTCTGGGGTTCTCATTCAGGCTTTGTCATGCTTTGACTAATTGTCAAGGTATTAATCATTTTCACTTCAGATCCTTTTTACATTCTTTTTCCCATTTAACAGGTAGATGACCTCTATCGTGTATGCATAAAGTCAGAAAAAGATTTTGAATATATTTCATGAGAATGGGTAAAAAGCTTGTGCTGGTTTGATTTAACTAGTATGAACAGTTTACTAGATAGCAGATATACATTAACAGTGAGGACAGCTGACCACTCATGGCATGACAGCGTTCAACCAGAGTTCAGCCGGTTCGGGGCATTGTGTTAGCCTGCTCAGACATCGTGGTCATAGCTTTGTGTTGGACTTCAAGCGTTTTTGTGGGGTTGATCCTTTGAAGCACTGGTGGGAAAGCCAAAGTCAGGCCAACCCTAACAATACTATTCTGTCAGTTCAGCTCTTACCTAAACATGCCTGTTGGCTTGTTTCCATCTGACAACCAGCTATATGATGTTCAGCAGAATCCTTTACTTGGCTTGTAATTTCATTTGAAAACCACTCGTTCAAATCTATGTGATTTTATATAACACTGTAATATAATTCAGCTTTCAGTATTTCTCTTTGTGCTCACTTTACAAAAAATAAGAAATTAATCAAAAGTTCAAATTTTATTCAATATCAATCATCAATCAACGTTTGTATTCCAGTAAAATAAAATCTATTGTAAGGGCGAAATACAACAAGATCCAGAAACATGCACCATAATATAAGAAATCTGTTAAAAACAATAATCTGTTTAAATATTCTCTGCAATCATTTGAGTCCTCATTTACAAACGATGTGGGCCTTAGTCTGAGAGCAGCACTGGCTGCCAGAAACAGCAGTGCAAGTTTTTTACCTACTTAAATTCAGAGGTGTAGTGGGCATTTTTTTAGTGGGGTAGCCGAAGCCATTTTAATGATGCAGGCCTAACAGCAAAGAAAGTCAAACACACTTATAACTCCTATAAAGTTGTTTCATTTGTTTAAGACGGTAGAGGGCTTATTGGAGAGGTGTGTTTGACATATGCACTTATTGGCACCACTGGTAACAATGCCTTATTCATATAATTTTATAAATGAATGCTTAATATTAAAAAAGTGAGAAATACATTAATGATCTGTTCCAAGAAGTCGAGGGACCGTGTATCCCCACGTCCAAAGCCCACTACACCCCTGCTTCAATTAAGCTTCTTGCTACTCTGTGGCTGTCAAGATAAGAGATACTTTAAGGAAAATATCATAGTGTGGCACTTCATTTTTTCTCCTGTCTAAGTCTACCACCCTTTACTCTACAATGAAGAAACAAGAAATGTCATTACTGCACATTTCCTTGATGATATGATATTAATAGTTTCGACTTGGCACTTATTTCAGAGTCTTTGAAGAGGTTTATATTATTTGCTATTCAGACTCTGAGGATATTTGAGATGTAGAAACTGACAAATCAGACAATATTGGGCAGTAATGGTTTGTGACTGGCACATTCCAATGTTGCCTATCAGAGAAGAATTATGTTGCCACACACCTATATCAAAAATCTAGCACCCCCCCTAAAAAAGGAAATTTTTGCCCATTGAGTTTCCACTGTCAAACTAGGGCCTCATATGTAAGTATACCAATACTACCTGTTTCAAAAGGCACTTTATCTGAGGTATTATGGTTAAAATAATCCAATCCAAATTTGCAATACAATTCACTTCCCTCTATAAACAGCATTCTGTTGATAACATGAATAACAGTGTTTGTATTGAATTACAAGTTTTCTTTTTTGCAAATAGGAAAAATCACAGTACTTTCACATACATTCCCAATTACATGATAGTGACTAAGAAATATGTGGAATTATAATCATGAAATACATTTTAAATTGTCACAGTAAAAAAATTTCTGGTCAACTAACCACCTCATCTACTGTTCCTCCATCACCTCAATTCCCAACATTTCATTTGACATACATATTACTGAATGGTTTTTGTGATCATGACAGGCATTTTGGTCCTTCTTCAAAAGGGAAAATAAAGATGATATGAGCACAAAAAAAAGGATCAATAAAATCACCTCACAGTCCTGATTATAATTCAGCCATGTTTCTAACTGGTTCTAAAAACTGCACCTTTCATAGATGTGCATTAGTGCCATACACAGATATTCCTTTGCCAAGCAATAGTAAATCACAGTACACATTTTGTTTAACATTCCCTTCCTGAGTTTGAAATATGAACAGTATATTCTCACCAGACAAACAAGGCATTAAGATTTGACTGTAAGGCATTCATTCAATTAAAGGTAGAACAAATAGTTCATATGGAGAGCACAGACTAAGTGTATGTGTACGGTGCAGTGATAGAACATTCTGTATTTGACAGCGCTGACCTCATTCACACTTTTGCGCACAAATTTAAATGATTAAAAACATTATCATTTCATTATTCAATGAAAAGCAAACATAACTCACTCCTTATACAAAACCATTACATTATCAGTACAGCATTTAACACATGGTGGGTGGAATGTTGTTACTGGCCTAACAGTGCGTCATAGTCTATATACCAAACAAGCCTTCCGTTTACTGGCTGTATTTTTGTAATAGGCCATCTGTCTGGCGTATCCTTGATCCGGCTGAGCTGGGTAACCATTTCGTGTTTACCCTTGCCCATGATCAACACGCTCACCCGTCGGGCGCGGTTGATGGCAGCAAACGTTAGGCTCATGCGCTGGTGCGGTTTAACTGGGCTCTCGGTGAGCGCCACCAGCCTCTCCCCTTGGGGGTCCAGTGTGTTCCCGGGAAACAATGAGGCCGTGTGGCCGTCAAAGCCCACCCCCAGCAGAATGTAGCTGAAGCTGGAGGTGTTGACCAGGCGTGCGATGTCCCTTTCATAGACGAGCGCTCCGCCGTCCTCCTCCACGCACAGACGTTGGTTCAGCTGCACGGGCATGGGATGGATGTTGAAGTAAGGCAGATGCACGTGGCGCAGCAGGTGGTCGTGCACCGTATAAAAATTGGAGTCGGTCTCTGTGGGCGGCACGCACCGCTCATCCGCCAGCCACACGTGCGTGTTCCACCAGGGAAACGTGTGGTGGTGTTGCGCCAGGCGCCGAAAGAGTGCCACGGGGCTGGAGCCGCCCGAGAGCGCCAGGTGAAACGGCACGCCCTCCTGCGTGGCCTCCTCGGCCGCTTCCTGGAGGTCGTGCGCCAGGCGCTCCACCAGCTCTTCGGCCCAGGCCGACACCATGTCCGCCCCTCTGTACTTGCCCTGCATCACCTGGAAGCTCTCGCTGGTCCGCTCCTGGGGAATGACATTAAGCACATCCTCGCTGCAGTAGTGTACCTCGCGCCCCCGCAGCTCGAAGTCCAGCTGGTTACCGTTGGCGTCACCCCCGGGGTACAGCCGAGGGAATGTCCGGTCAATGCTGTTCAGCAAAGGCGTCCAGAACTTCCAGGAGGCCAGGAGGCTGTCAGAGCTGACGAAGTGATCCCTCCGGCCACGGAAGACGCGCGTGATCAACTCAGTGTACGCCTCTTGCTGGACCGTTGGCGTCTGGATGTAGTAGTCCGAAAACGGCATGCCGAACAAAAGAGTGTCCTTGTCCTCGGTAACCTCCTTCCAGCGACTGCTGACCAGAGCTGGCTTGAAAAGATTCTTGCTTACCAGTATCGCTGGGTAGTTCAGCTTGCCGTGGCCAATGTAAAACACTATCTGCTTCGGCTTACACGTAATACTGTTTGGGTCTTGCACACAGAAAACATTGTTCTTGAAAATGATGCGGGCATATCCAACCCTCTCATCTAGGAGTTTACCTGACACCAGGAATATGGGGATCCCATCATACAGTGGCAAAGTGGTATGGACTGCAATACCTGGAATCAGGAAGTACAGTTTTATTAAAAATTCTTCCCAAAAGTTGTGATCCATGCATACTAGACAGTATTTTTTGAAGTCACAGATAACATTCATGTTGATGATTTATCATTCAACCTACCTGCAAATGTTGGAGAATAGCTGAAGTGATCTTTGGTCTTGTTGAGTTCCAACTGGACTTCAGAATTATATGCCTGATACTGTCCAATTACAGCACCACCCCTGTCCAGAGGATTAAGGGAGCTGAAGACTTTGAGTTTGTTCCGATTGATCTCTTTACAGTCTGTGAGGTTTCTGGGAATATTCATGGTCAAAAGGGTCATCACTTCGGTCAAGTGATTTTGGATCACATCCCTGATGACTCCATACTGGTCATAAAAGGAGATGCGACCTAGAGTGAAATGAAAAAGGCAGATAGATACCAATCACCAATTTTTTTTTTTGGTATCAATGATTTTTTTGTAATGGTAAAAATGTATTGTTTTCTCCTAAAGGCTCCTGTACACTCAATACCTTTGGCATCTAGAGTTTCCTTCAGCACAATCTCCATTCGATCAATATGCTGTTTATTCCAGATTGGCTTTAGGAATTTCCTGTTCTCTTTTCTAAATGGTAATATCTGGGAAACAACCTTTGGGGAGAGAGAGAATGATAAATTAACCGACATCAGAGAACTTCTCTGTGCCCTCAGTAACATTTCAATATTTGAACATAATTTGATGGCGAGCACAACCCTTCCCCTATTCTGAGTATTGAGCTCTAGGATAAACATTTGCAGCATTTCATGTAAACACGTGTAAACAGATGTGTGGCCAGCAGACCTGTGAGGCCAAATTCTACTGGCTTACTTGCACATTGCACTGACTGATTCATGCCAAATTGCACAACGCCATTTACGGGTATTTCTTGGACCCACTATCTGTACTGTTTGAGTACTGAGGGGGGGCTGGCTGACCTGTGAGTAAAGCGGTTCAAGGCATAGCATTGCAACATTATACCGACTACTATGTAGCAAGTCATGCCTTGTAATGCGACTGTTAACGAATATACTAAGAACAATAATGTGCTGTTATGTCCCTCAGAGCAACTGCAGGGGCCTTTCATATACTGATGCCGGAGTTTCTGTCAGACAGTACAAAACATGCATCTCTTTACTTGAGGGCAAAAAACTAAATAGAGAACAACTATTTGTTCCTGTATTGCTCATAGTGAGGAAAGAAAGAATGAAAGAAAGAATGAATGAATGAATGAATGAATGAATGAATGAATGAATAGGGAACTAAACCACTGGTTGCGTTAACACAGAATGACCCATACAGGAAATGCTGATCATATCAGCATTGTGCACCTGCTTCCCGAGGTAGTGATCGATTCTGAACATCTCGTCCTCTTTGAGAGAGCTGGCCAGCCGCGTGACAAGCTCCTGTGCACTGCTCAGGTCGTGACCGAAGGGCTTCTCCAGCACCACTCTGAGCCAGGCGCCGTCTGGGGGCCGGCAGCTTCGGTTGACCCGTTCTGCGATCTCGGCGTAGGCGAAGGCCGGCACGGACAGGTAGAAGAGCCGCCCAGCCTCTGTCATGCCCTCCTGCTGGAGCTGAGTGTCGATGTCCTTGCCCAGGGTCTGGTAGTGTTCGTCCGTCTTGAGCTGCCGGTACTGCGCCAGCCGGAGAACTGCTCCCTCACCAGGGCGCAGCGCTCTGCAGACAGCTCCTCGGGGCAGGCCTGGCTTTTGAGGATCTCAAAGAGGAGTGGGGTGCCCTTGTCTTCCGGCGACAGCCCACCTCCATAAAAAGAGAAGGTGTAGCCCTTGCCCACCTGGCTGGCATAGAAGGTGAAGAAGCCCTGCCAGAGGTACTTCTTGGCTAGGTCGCCCGTGCCACCCACCACCACCACGGACACGTGGCCCTTGCGTTGAGGGCCCTTCCCCTCCTCATCTTGGTCCTGCCCACTCAGATCACAGTTGGCTGCGCAAGCCAACAGCAAAAGCAGCGGAACTCCCCATGTTGCCCTCTGCATGGTCTAGCCCCAGTCACACCTGTCTCCTGAAAAAAAAAAAAAAAAGCAGATAAACATAGCAAAACATAGCGACTCCTAATGTGGACTAGAATATCTAGCTGAACCAGCTGTGCACTGCCAGACTGCATATCATTCATTCACCTCATCAGGTATGTAATTTCACTAACTATGACTTCTGCACAGTCAATTCCAAATACATTACAATAAAAGTTTAAGTGGTATTTTCTGGATCATACAAGGCACAACAATAAAATACACTACTTAGTATGGAGATATGTAACCTTGTGCTGATAGCAAGAAACAATATTTCTTTCAGACGTCTACGCCAAAGCACTTTCAGTAGAGGATTGTCTATGACCAACTGACAAATTGCAATGAACTGTGTTGTTAATCCATTACACTTTTCGAAAGAAGTGTTGTGTGTTATATATACACGGAACATAGGCTACCCTCCCTGATCAGATAGTACCTATATTACAGTGTGTACATTGCTGATTACAGTCAAGAATGTCACAACATAGTGTGGGGGCAGTAGGTTTTCCCATCTGGAAAAAAACAATGAGTGTTACAAAGGTTGGAAGTTGATATTCAAATGAGGACCGGCAATAAATGCACTCCTTTGTAGGTTGGCATATTATTCAACAATCCTTTTGATTTTTGTGACTAATGGCAGTGCCACACTGGTCAAATACTCACATTAGTATGAAAACCGTTGACGGTTATATCAACCTGCTAACATTTTTAAATTATGGAAATGGAATAGCCAGTATCCCTAACAGTCTTGACTTCTACCTCTAATTTAACAGCAGGCAAACCTTTGTCCAAATTCACAAACATGAATGAATGAGAGTGTGCATGAAGTGCAGGCCTACAGTATGGCCATCACAGGGTTCAACTTGCGTGTCACACTGCAGATCTATCGTGCACGTTCTCTGCGTGTTCATAATTTGCAGTCCAATATGATCAACAATATAACCACTGTTTGGCAGCAACGAGAGAAGGCAATAAAAACTATAAGGTACCAACCCACAAGAAGGATTATCATGCCTATGACTTAAGATGGTAATCTTGTAATGTTCTCTCATACTAGTCGAGGGAGCACAGACGAACATGCCAATTTCTGTAGCCAACGTGCAATAGCCTGACGACTGATACCACATAACGCACTTAAGGCTATACTTCACGACAAAATTATTCTGAATTTGACAACAATCACACATGATCGAAGACTTTATGAATGTATTCGTGACAAAAATATGCACGAATAAAATAGACTAGGTTTCGTTAAGAGCACGATAGGTGCCAACTCTCGTTCATCTGTTCTCCCACTGACACTGATTTGCATCGTGCTCGGGTTATTCTGCTGTACATTGATGATACAGCAGAAAAGCACAATTAAAACAGAACAATGCACTTTCTCATTGGCAATGTCTCCCGTTCGCACACCCCACGTTTCAGACAGATCACGAAAACAAAACGTACCTGTGCTGTTACGGTCCGTCAGACTCCGCGTGTAAAAGTGGACTGCAGAAGGGAGTAAGCTGTCATCTGTCAACTACTTTGTCAACTGTCCTAAAGGGCTTCCTACAATCAGACCACGTGACAACTATATCCGGATCAGAAAACTACCGGGTAAGAAAGGAGGCAGGTGTCTCCCCAAATGCGCACTTCTTATTCACTTATATGTGGATCTTAATTGAAGCAGGACCACAACTGGCTGCGATTTGGGTTTCTCGGTATTCAGCAGCGTTGCATAGGCTCCGCCCATTAACACATATTTAGCCAACTGGCTGAGACGGGTTAATGTTTTCCCCAGCATCCCTGTCTGGGTGTGTCGTGCAGTATGGTGCTGGAACACCAATACCACCTATGTTACGGACAACACCATGGAAACAACATTAGGTTCAGTTGAGTTGGATCTTGGGTTGGTCACTGTATGGATTTTAAGGACATCATAGGCGACACAATTTTGGCTCATGTAGGCTAGTAAATCAAATGAAGTACTGTCAAAGCTCAAATTGAAGGCAGTGGTTAGACACTTGCATCTGAATGGCTTCTATTCATAGAATGGTAGAAATAATGTGGCAAAAGACAAACAAGAACCACTGATGTGAATGCTGAGAACAATGTCTCAGTCATGCAGACTGCAAGAGACAGATACAATTATTGTGGACCCAGGCCTGCTCCTACAACCTAGGTCAAAAAATGTTGCAGGCTATCTTAATGCATTCTTGATTGAAATTATAAACCCACTTTTCGGTTGTGCCAGGCTATGAAACAGCACTATTTGTATTGAAGGTTTTCCAGTTAGCATATCTTAAAAGACTGCATACACTTTGTAATATCCCTGTAAAATTTTAGACAACAAGTTGAATATTACTCTCTTTTGTGTTTGATCTCTATTTTATATATACTATTTTTTTTCATGCTTTGCTTACCTATTTTCAATGTAGGCTTATGTAAAGCACATTGGATTGCACATTGAACTGCCTCTCTGTATGAAATATAAAATATGTAAATAAAATTGCCTTGCACTGCCCAAACCAGTGTGATAGGTGTTAGGGAAAGAGCAATTCCTTTCTCGAGGAAATTTTGGCGAAGGCATTAGAATATATTGCAAAGTGTGCATGACTGTAGGACATATTTGTGTCCACCAGAGGGCTCCCATGAGCACTGGGGTGAGAGAAAAAATTGTAAAGGCGAAATGGAGTAGCAGAGGTCTTTAAGAAATGGAGTAGCAGAGGTCTTTAAAAGCAGCATTTTGTTTATGTTAAACTGATCTATTATCATACATTCGAGCCATTAAAATAAGTTAGATAAGATAAGATAGATGACTGCATCCCACCACTGTCTAACTCTAGAACTGGGGCATTTTTAGATTATTCATTAAATCACCACTGGGACTACTGTAGCCTTCACTTTCCACCTTCTTTAACTCCTCTCTGTCTCTGGTGTTTATTATGTTCCTTCTGTCTGATGTTGCTGTTACTTGGCACTGCAACTCTGTCTGGCTGGTTGGCCACTACCAGTTTGTTAGTCTGTATCCTATGTCCCACAGTACCTTTACTTGATCATTTTTCGACCACCTTCACAGGTAGATCCCATTTCGACTTCGGGACTTCCAGACCGTACTCAGCATAGATGCTCCTGTCCACACTATCCCACCCACCTGGTTGTGGCGCTCCATGTATGCCTTGCCTGCCAGCATCTTGCATCCTGCTGTTATATGTTGGATGTTGGACTGTCTCAGGGGTTGAATTACATTGGATCTTGCTTTTTATGTTAGATCTCAGCCTCTGTTGATCTTCAAGGCATTTATTTGTCACATAGACTGAAATCCTAATGAAACATGTAGTGAAATTGTATAAGATTGTATAAGATAGGCTACACTACAAGACAGGCACAATAAATAAGTAAAAGCTAATCAAATAAAAGAAGAAAATAAATGAAAAAGTCCATCTTGTGATCAGAATCCACCTCCAAGAAACGGACCCTCAAATGTGACTTGCGGGAGGCAGGGCTGTACAGGGACCAAAAAATGGCCCCAGCATTTTGGCCATGGTGGCCCACCATGATTATTTATACGATATGCATACTGGACATATGCAACATACCGGAGGATATACGCACACAACGTGAGAGTACATGCATACGCGCTCAGCTACTGGAGATGTGTGTGTGGATCCAGTCTGCATCGGAGACCACAGCCAAAGGGGGTAGAGCCGCCTACTTCCAAACCGCCTACATCCAGCCAGGGTATCTGATGACAGATAGGCCATAGCTACTGATGGCCTGCACCCTTGTGTTTCCCATTCAGTTGGCTTTTCAGGACCTATCTCACCCTCTGCAGGTGTTTAGCAGTTGCACATTTCTTTACTGCCTCCTCCTGGTTTCCATTGGCCTGCAGTATAGCTATCCTCTGAATCTGCTATATATTCTTATGTCTATAACCTTGATATCTATATTTTTGCCATCTTTAAAAATATTTATGCTTCCATTTTACTATTTTTTAATATTATAGTTTACATTTTAGCCAACTATTTATGTTTGTAGTGGGGTGTTTTTGTATTGTACATCACTTTGTAAAAAAGTGTTTGTGAATAACAATAAGCATATAATGTCAGTGCAGTATTTTGTGCAGTATTGAAGGTGTATCTGTCCTTTACCTGAGTTGTTAAAATCTTTCAACTTTTACCTCACTTCACTACATTCACTCAGTTAACTACATACTTTTACTCCACTGCATTTTCAACTGGCAGCATAGTTACAAGAAGCCTTATCAGATTAAACTTGTGGGTCGACTAAGGGACAGCGGCCAAGTGGGATAAGCCCTGTCTTAAGCAGCAAAGTTTTGGGGAAGTAACTGTCTTAAACAGTGTTGTATAAAGAACCCAAAAGTTCCACTTGAGCTAAAGTACAGATAACCTAAAAATTACTTTGGCAAAAGTTCAAGTCACCCACTTGCATGTTACTGAAGTAAAAGTCGGCAGTATCTCATATTTACTGTACTTAAGTATGAGAAGTACTCTATACTACTTAAGTATTGACAGTAAAAGTACAAGTAGGCTAAAAAAGCAACTGTCAAAATGTCAAAAGACTGAAAAAAAAAATCCCACACATACAGTCAGAATGAAAACAGTGACTAGATCACATCTACAGGTTTCATGTAGAATGTGTTGTTTGCACTCATCCAATGTCAAATGGGCTTCCTAAAAACATTCCTGCAATCACTCAGTGGACCCCCAGTTGACCAGCAGAGGGTGGAATTGTGATGTGTATGTTAAACCACGCTTATCTGCCTCTCGTGCAGAAATTTTAAGATACTTACTTATTTTCCATAAATAATCTATGATCTCCAGGACTCTGATCACATTTGAAAAAAACAATACAGTCCTTACCCATAACTTGAGTACTATATTTCATATAATTTTACTCCCAGCTAAAGACTAAAGAGCTAACAGTGAAAGAAATGGAGTATAGGCACTCATTTGCTTGGCATGACAATTTTTTTTTTTTACCAAAAGTTTGCTATTTTTATTGAAACACATACTAAATATTTCAAGCATGGACCATTCTGGACACTTGTTTTACATGGTAGAAAGCAAAGCACCATTAAATGTAGTGTAGTGGTTGGAATCATCGTAAACCCATGTATCAGCCTTCAGACGTACATAGACCTGATCTCCTTCATCCAACTGCAAAAACACTCCATTTGATCCCGAATCAATTCCATCATGATCTGATTTCCATTCAACAGTTGACACTATCTTCTCTTGGTTCTTATAGAGATGCATAGTTGATCCATGAGCAGCAAATACAATATCAAAAAACATAAACACATAAATCCCCTTCAGTGGTGCTGTGAAAATACCTAAACAAATGTGAAAATTGAAATTAGAAAGACAATATACTGCATTCTATGTAAGATTATTTATGTAAACATTGTAAATAGAAGTATGTATTCAATGACCTGATTCAAAGCCATACTACCTGTCGCCGAGTTGTAAGCACTGCCTATATTAGTGATAACTGTGCGGTACACCAGAGTGGCCTCTGTGTTGAAAGGCCCATTCTGTCCCCCTCTCAAGGCTGCAGAGAAGGCTACAGTTGTACCTAAAACAACAGCAACAACAACAAAAGTCATGTGAATCCTACAGCATCAAGTTGATATGCTGTAAATATATAAATATTTAATACTCTATTTTCATTTTTCTCCACTTATCTCTAATAAATACAGTACAGACCATGGGCCTGTTCTGCCATACCTTTAAGATGGTGTTTAAGGTCTGCTATTCTAGTCCCTCCTTCCAGTATCTTGGCCTCTGCTTCCTGGAGCTTCAGTTCTGCTTGCTGGACCTTAGTCTTCAGCTCCTTCACCTCCTTCTCACTGTTTGTAAGCCTCACCTCCATTGCACCTTGCTTCTCTGCCATAGTAAGTAGCTGACTTAGGATAGTTCCCAACATATTTCCCATAGCAGAGTTACCCTGTGAAGCTGCACCATCCTCACTGCTCTCTGCCCCTGAATGAGAGCACACAAGTAGAAACAGCAGTGCTATATCTTGCACCATTTGTATTCTTATAAGTGGCTCCAAAGCTTATTATGTCTTCACTGGACTGCTTTCAGTGGTTTAAATACACAGGCATTACTCACAAAATTCTGTGAAATTCTCCTCCCCTTCATAAATTTTACAATTTTGGCATTGGGCTATCTGGGAACTCCTGAAATGTGCAACATGGATCAAGATCAACTACAACAGCAAACAGCAAACAGCACCATTACATGAAATAGTTTGCTTTTGCCTGATAATGATCCAAGAATGACTCCAAGCTGTCTCTAGTTTCAGTCTATTTGTGGTATTCATGGTCACATACTGTGGCTCTCTACCTACTTATGAGAGCAAATACCAGGCTACAGTGATAGGGGTCCTAATATGACATTTTTATGGGAATTTTGAAAGAATGCAATGTTACAACCTCCAAGGCCAATGATGGTAATACTGGCTATTTAACATACCATGGCTTACCCCTACATTATGGCGCTCATTGTTGGTTGTACTATCATCTATGGCTAAGCATGAAATGGTGTGTCTATAAACTAGCTGGATGCCAAATTTCCTGTGGAATCTATCTATCAATCCTTCAGTCTATCTATTTATCTACAACTATCTACAAAGTATCCATCTATGTATCTACAGTGTGTATCTAGATCTATCTGTCCAGAATAGGTGTTGTAGTGCAGATATGTGACACCCTTTAGTCCATCATGATTGTCATTTGCAGCAGCTTGACATACACTATTGTGTAACTTTGTGTTGACTTAAAGGATTGCACAATATGGCTCTAAGGTTTTGACAAGAGTCCCTCAGAAATAAGGCCATGAAAGAGATGTGCACCGACCGGTTCTATTGTTGCTTCCAGCATATCCATCAACGTGTTTTCCTGTCGCATTTATGGTTGCATAGCAAATTCTCAGATTTAATGCACTGACTGAAAGAAATATTGTTGTTTCTTTTGAAAGAATCTACAGTATGTACACCAAGGAATTTTTGGTTTATTTTCCCAGAAACGCTTAAGGGTGCACAGGTGTCATTTTGTGTTGTCTCATACTGTAGGGTAGCTGCAGGTCCCTGGCGGGTGAACATTACGACGTCATTGAGTCTGATTAAGTTGCAATATTTGTCATGCATGTAAGTATTAACAGGACTGCTCGCCGTACTCTGAATTTGGCTCAGAGACGAAGTCTGGACTGACGTAGTCACCAGCGGCACTGACAGCCTCGGCTCAGTGCCCCCCGCTCACTAGATGACTCGTACAGATTGTTCCTGAGAGAGGAGAGTGGCGACGGGCAGGAAATATATCGGGAAGGACACACAGCAACGCAGCTGCTTAAAACGACCGTCCCCTTAGAGCTTCACCTGACTGCATCGCACCTTGTCATTGTATACACATAATACCAAGGCTTTCTATCGCGCCATCAAAGAGTGCGACATGTTTGTCAGAGTATGGACGGAGACGACGTGACTCTCCGCGAACAAATTTTCCATGATCGCGTCCGTGAGACCATAGTAAGTACAGCTTGTCCTCTCATGTCACTAATTTTCATTTACCTGTATTAACATGTTCACAGTGTTGTCTATTAGCTATTGACATCTATAACGAAAAGATTAGGCACATGCGTAAAATCATTTTTATGATGCTGTGGTTTGCAGGCGATCCCCTTGTCAAGTCAAATGTCAGAGCAGCTGAGACAAAATAAGTTTATTCATTTATTTTCTGATTTTGGAATACTTCAGTTTGTTTTTGAGGTAGGGCAGAGTGCCTAGTATTTTCTCCTGTCCTCTCTCTTGTCTTAATTTCTCGTGTTTTTGTGCGCCTCTAGTCAGGAAGAAAATTGTTTAATCCGATTTGCCTCTGTGGGGGAAAACGTGCAGAGGTCAAATGCAGCTACATACATTCCTGCTGTTGCAGACATCTACTGAGTATCAATTCAGAATGCATTTCACTCCTTCAAGTTAAATAGCTCTGATCTATCATTGAACTAAACACACATTAGACATTGCAGACGTTAGACCATGCAGCCTAACTACAGTAATTTGTTTTCCAGGAGTGAATAGGGGAAATTAATGTACAAGTCACACTACATGGCATAATTCACTACTTGACCACTTGAATGCACTTACATGTATAAAGACTTGAGGGATGAATGGTGGGGTTGGGTTGTGAGTAGCATGCCTTTGGAATGTTTCCATGTTTCTGAGTGGTTCTGCACCTAGTCAGACTGAAAGCACCTTGCTGTTGCAAAGCTTTTGTGCATATTAAAGCCTTCTTGCCATGACTGAACTTTCTTTTGTTTTGTTGTGAGATATACAAAGTGTGTGATGTGGTTGACATGCCCCCTTAACACAGATGTTCCATATTTTCACTTGTTCCATATCCAGGCCACCACTGGCCTGTGACCTTTGACTTGGTCATAATTCATCACCCAAACCTCATAACTGTCACTAAGCTTATACATCTTTATATTTTTCCATTTTTATCACTCTCATTCAGTATGATTGGTTATCTGTCATACTTTTCCACATCTCTTCTAATAGGTGTTCGTAAGCTATATTTGTTGTACGTTTGCTATGTTTGTCTATAAGCTACTGTATCTTAGTATTTGTCCCTGCACAGTTACATTGCAATAGTACTCTACCACAGTTTGTGGATGAGTAAATTCAATGAAATTTTGTTTGTGAACAGCAGAGCTGTAGTGATTTCAGATAAATTCCAGCCATAGGGAGAAACACATGGGGCTCAGTGTATTAGATTATTGACTGCCAGTGTGAGAGTGTGCGCATGAATGTAGATGTGCACAAGCCTTTAATCATGCAGTTGCAGGCACATGTATGTTAAAAGCCTTTAAGCGTGGTAGGACCGTGATGTTATTATCCCCTATTGAGAGGCTGATAAAGTCATGACTAGTCGCCATGACCTCAATCTGCATAAAGTGTATCTTTGTATTGTAAATGATATGTTAGTCTCTAAACTATATGTAATTATATTAAACAATTAATATTAATACTGACTATAATCCTTATGAAAGACAAAATGATAAAGTTATGATTATTAAGCATGACTACTTCTTGTGAAATACTGTAAAATATTTGTATTAAATATTTGTATTAAGTATTGTAGCCAGTGCTCTTGATTGTAGTGCACTGAGTTGCCTGCTTATTAAATGGGGCATCATTTATTAGAGCCTGTAGGCCCTTGTACTGCTGTTGTTGGTGCGCTTGTGCCACTCATAATAGACCTCCTTGGCTCAAACAGACTGGCATCTTGGGTCGACTGGGCATCCATTCAGGTTTGCCAGTGACCAGCTGTTGGCACTGTTAGCAGAGAGCCTTTGTGGTGGTGGTGCTGGTGGGGCATTAGTGGTCACTGTGGGCATTAGTGGGTATTTGAACAGACTATAGGCTTCACTGTGCTTCCCCCCTGCTGACCTTGTAGGCCTTTTTTGTGGTTTATTCATTCTGTCTTGCTGTTCTCTAATCCCACACAAGCCAAACACACAATACCCCCCTATTCCTCTAAACACCCCCACCCCTTCAAATCCAGCCTCTCCTCGCCAATACCCTAGTTTGATGCTTATCACTAGATTTAACTCAGCTGCATGACTGACCTTCAGAGTCAGTGTTCTTGGATGATTGTTTCTGTGCATATCTGTTTTATCAGGCTACTAAATTGTGTTTATAAAGTGTGGGCCACTCTAAAACAGGAAGAATGCACAAGCCCTGTAACTCAGTCAATGAGCAGTGTGTAAGAGCGCTGACCTGTAAGAAAAACATGTTTTAAAACATAGATCTATGCTTTTAAACACTTCCTAATTCTTGTGCAATCACTTTGACAAAAAGCAGTTCCTGTGGATGCCAGTCATACCCTCCCATTATACATAGACGTGGTATTCAAATTGACTGATGGAGCGCACAACACTGGAGTTCAGGACACTATTCAGCAAAATGAAGATTACAGTTATGTGAATTGTTATTACTAAAGTTGTATTTATTGAAAACTCTGCCATACAGATGGTGCATCAAAAAAGTGCTGTTGATAGGAGGTTGATGGGTGGAGGTTTGATAACCAGGACTGGGTGCATAGGCGGTTCGGATGGATCAGATTGAAGGTGTCAATTTCTGTTGACTCACAGTTGGCTGTTCTATTTGGGTGTCTGTAGCTCAGTTTTGAGGTCAAGTATTGTGTTACAGCAGTGAGCGAGCATCTCATTTCAGCAGTGAACACCTTACCTTACATCATAATCTGTTCTATACATCTGTATATTTATGGGGATGATGGGTTATGTCAGAGAGTTATACAATGTAAATCCTCTGACACTATAGTTTCTCTGCCATCTCCCATATCAGAGCGGTCAGAGATTTCCACATTTTCAGAGCTGTACATGTGGCATGTCTGTATCTAACATATAAGCACAAACTATTTACAAAATATTGGGAACTCCAGTTTAAATGAAATATTTAAAATGGCTAAGTGTGTAGCCTAAATCTAAGTAAAGCTTGTTTAAAAATGAGGCCAAGTCTTTGCTAATGTAATATTATGTGCAACACGCTCAGCACAGACAGCAGTGGGACAGTTACTCAGTGAACCCACATGCCATATAATAGCTTTCGTTCAGACACTTTGCTCAGTGGGTGACCTGTAGATAAAACCAATACACAGTGATTAAGGATTGGCACACTTAAGGGGAAATCTGGACGTCTGAACCTATATTCTACTTTTAGAGGACTTTGACTACTGCCAGTACACCCAAAATGAACGAAATCGGTGCTACTATAGCAGAGATATCATGTCAGAGTTCTCCTTTAAGTGGCCTTGAAGGAAACATAGAGTACATAATACATCTGTGTAGGGCTTGGTGTGTGTCAAGGGTGTGAAGGTTTACCTTTAATACACTCCTGTAAGCGTGGTTTTAAATTGGTCTATTTAAAGCAGTCACACGTGAAATACAACTGTGCCAAGCAAGAGAGCATAACTTTGGGCAGGGCTTTGTTTGAGTAAGCATCCTGTTGTCACATGGCACTGCTTTGTGCCTTTTGTTGACATTTGATGAAGAATTCAAATTCTGCGTGCGTATGAAGTCTGCTTACAACACACATGGTCTTGACTCTGCTCTGCTGTGCAAACATCTCTCCAACATCTGGAGCTCTAACTTCCAACCATTTTGATTTAATGCTGTTTCATTTTGATGATGCACGTTTTCACTGAACAGGCGTATAGCCTGTTCATCGTGCATTTTTGTGAGGTTTCTGTGAGGTTATCTCTGTTACATAATGTGTTAATCTCCAGAACCATTCCACATTCTATTAATCTGTCCAAAACACTGAATTCTCATTGATGCTTGCAGACTGTGGGTGCGCATAAAATTGAGGGTGTGTGTGAACACAGGAAGCATTAGATTTTGCTTTTTTTTTCCGGGGGGTGGAGGGGGCATGTTGTTTTGAATTTAATCTGTTTCCATGTAGTCAGTCATTCCATCTTCTCCTGACTGTTTTTTGGGATGTTGCGTAATCTACTAATCCCTCCTGGCCTCCTGTTGACTCTGTGTTCGTCTTCTCTTGCCTCTCGTCTCATGCTCATGAAATGAAACACCCCTGTAACTGTCATGAGTAAAGATGTTATGTACAGGTGCTTAAATGTGTCCTCTGGTTAATGTGCAAACATTTTAGGTGTGGTGTGTTAGATGATCTGTCCAGTCAACCATCCATCCATTCGTCCATCATTCTCTCATACGCATTGAACATTTACACACACACCCATACAGACACACAGTCCACTTTACCAGTGTTCTCCAGTACTGGCATTCTTCTGTTAGCAGTGTTCTGTGAACACACAGAATTTTTTTATTTTCACCTTTTGCCTACTCATTTGTATTAAGGGATATGAATACGTTTACAAATAACGTAATGTCCAGGTTACCTTTTGTATATGATGTGTTATTTCAGATATGGAATCTATTGTTATGTATGCAGGTGTTTAGGAAAAAAACACAAATGCTTGGTTGGTTATATTGGCCATGCACTGTAATATTGTCATAAAGTTTCTAATACCCATGTGTGACATGCTTAAAATGACTGCTTGAGATTGACTGAAGGGAATCACTTTAAATTCTTGAGTTTCAACAACTGAAAATGAGTTTGTGTGTGTAAGATTTTCTTATTCAAGCTTTTATTAAGTTAACTTTCTCTGCTGTCCTTTTGTCTCCCTGAATAGATATGTGTCCTCCTGTTCTCATCTCTTTACATGATATGTTACCTCATCGTCAGACACTACAGGAGGAATGCAGAGTTTGCTACAGGTAGGCACATGAAGAACAAAATGTTCTTGGCTTGTGAAGACATCACTTGTTTATTCACTTTTAAGCCACACACCTAGTCATCTGACATGTTTACAAGAAAGAATTTCATAAAGTCTATGCCATCTAATCATATATCTCTTCTAACTTTGTCAAATTAGTTTTGTTTGAAAATTACTATTATCAGCCTCAGTAGCTTAATTTTACTCAGTTCATTTTATATGAACACACACCATGTGGCAGAGCAGAGTGGATAAGAATGTGGAAACAAAAGCCAGTTGTTCTAGAGCCCTCTCTTGAGGTGGAAAAAAAAAACATAAGGAGGATTTTCGCTGGCTCTGAGAGGGTGCTACCGTGTCAAATTACAAGATTATGCAGAACTAAATGTAAACCTGACCCTCTCTGCTCTGTAAGTATTTCAGCTTTTAAACCAGCTGTTGTTGTTGTTGTTGTTGTTGTCCCAGGTCCTCATGATGTAGATTTATATGGTCATTAAATGTGATGGTGCTCAGAAAAAAACTTCATCACACGTTTCACGTGTAGCTTCCTTGTTGTCTCTGAATTAGAATCCAGTTTTAGCAAGGCTGACTGGATACCTTCCAAGATTCGCTTGACAAAGTTACGCCCTGGCGGTTATGCAACACTGCACCCCCTACCCCCTCCTCCCAACCCCAATACCCCTAACCCCTTCCTCTTGCCAGCGCTTGGGCCTGGGGCCCATGTCTGTCAGTGAGAGAAGGTTGTTTGGAATGTTCTAGTCAGATAATAATACTCCTGGATAGCAAGAAGAACAACTATCTGACCCCCCCCCACATATCAACAGACACACAGACTGTCACTTGTAGTCTGGATGTGTGCCTTGTACATGTGCACAAACACATATTCTTCATACTAGCAAAGCTGTTTTCATTTGTGCAACTGCTAGGGAATAGGAGAAGTGTGTTTGTGTGTGTGTGTGTGTATGTGTATGTGTGTGTGTAAGGGGAGGGTGGTGGGAGTAGTTTTTGGGCCAGAGTCAGAGATTTGGAGGGGCTGTTAGGGTAAGTGACGTCATCTTTTTCAGGGATGATTAAACAGGGTCTTAGTGACCAGTGGCACCGTGTAACATATAAAGTAAATCTGTGCAAAAATTATTGCATTTAACCTGCTATTTCTAAACTCTGATAAGCAGAAATGGATGTGTTATTCGTATACCTGTATCTGGAATATGGTTAAATTAGGCTACTTACTTCAAACACATAATCATTACTTTTGAGTGTTGTTGTTATGACAAGTATTTTAGAATTGCTTTAGGCCTATTAATGTGCTGCCATTCAGATTTTAAGGAAATTGTTGCATGCCTTGAATTAAGACAAGCAGTTGTTTTCTGTGTCCTATATGATGGTTTTCACTCACACCGGTTGCTGTAGCAACAAAGGGTTTACACACATTGGGTGTTGGCAGCTGTTGTTCTCACCACCATAATCAATTCCAGATTTGTATTTTGGAACATTATCCCAGTCTTTCTTACATAACTGTCAAATCAGTATCTGAACGGGTGTGGGTCTCTCTCTGTGTGTGTGTGTGTGTGTGTGTGTGTGTGTGTGTGTGTGTGTGTGTGTGTGTGTGTGTCTGTGTGTGTGTGTGTATGCGCACATGTATGCTGTGCATTTGCGTATACATTTACTTTCACTTATTCACTCAACTTTCACCTCAGCTTGCATGCATATGTGCATCCTCATGCTCTTTTGGTTGTTTGTCTTTTGTGAAAAGTTCTGTCTTTGATTAGTCTTTGGGGAGTGTGAGCAACACAACCAGTTCTCTTTGTCAATAATGATGAGTGTTTAGTTTCCAGAGGCATTATGCCCCCAACCCCCATCTCTCTCTCTCTCTCTGTGTCTTTTTCATTGGAATCGTATCTCATTCACTCACACACTCAGACTCAAACAAACGAAGTCAACTAGAAAAGTGAAGAAAACCGAAATGACAAGTCTGTTCATGACAAGCAGAAAAGCCTGCTTGTTGTCTTGGCCATGTTGCACAATGTGCTTTCTCTAGAAATAGGCCTCTTGTCACTATTGCTTTGTAATCACTACTTTTACTATTCATTCAACTTTTTGCTAGTTTAGATAAATGAAAATCTACTAATATATAAATAATACTATGTTTACTCTTGTAACATCTGTAACACTGAAATTGCTCATTCATTTATATGTTTTACTCACGTTCTTTAATATGTTTAAATTCAAAGCTGCTTTCAGTTTGTCGTGAAATACTTTTGGTTTTTTTGCGTCGTCTTGAAAGCAGCTTTGCACTCACTGTCATTAGGCTGTATCTAATATAGCAGCCACAAGGGGAAGCACATGACAGGAAATAGAGGAATATATAAGAAAGCCAGACTGAAGCTTGCTGATTTGTATGCTAACCAGTGGATATATCAGGTGTGGTCCTCAGGCAGTCCTTAGGCACTTTTGTCAATGCCAGTGCAGTTACTTCTTTACATTGTGTTGTTGGTTCTAGGTCATTTGGGATATTTTAACGTAGAAGTTTTACATGTACTGTATATCCTTTAAGTAAAATGTTTCTTCCCATCCTATATGGCATATAAAATGTCTCACAATATCTACATATGGGACTGATGACCAGTCCTTATAGATTTTTATTATTAACCTCAGTAGTTATAATTGCAAGGGAAAATATACTGAAATGCAAGAAAATATATATAAATTGAACTTGTGTATGTATTGTTTAGCTTTGTTTACTTATTCCATTATCTTCCACAAAACACTGGCATTGGTCTCTGGTTATGACTGTGTATCGCCTGAGTATTGCTGAGTTTGTAGATGTTCTCATCTTTGTCTCTTGTTTCCCTTTTCAGATGATGATGAGGATGCCACAGTCAACAAAATTGCGTGAGTCACAAACACAACATATCATGGCTACTCGTCTTAACATGAGAGAATCAGTCAGTACATTTACATTTACGCATTTAGCAGACACTTTTATCCAAAGCGACTTACATTTTGTCAACTATCAAGTGTTCAGGGCCAGTCTCCCCTAGAGCAACTTAGGGTTAAGTGCCTTGCTCAGGGGCACAATGGCGGCAACTGGGATTCAAACCCCACAACTTTTCAGGCTACTAGCACGCTAGTCAGGTTCCTTAACCGCTACGCTACCACAACCCCATCAGTATACTAAATGGTAGTAGATTTTAGGGCTTCTTTAAGGGTTTCTGTTCTGTTTTGTACTCTTGGTGTCTAGGCTGTGGCTGTGCACGTTCTCACTGTCGGTATCGGTAGGGGCAGTCCTGCTTCTTCCCATCTCTATCCTGTCCAATGAGGTGCTACTCACCTTCCCACAGAGCTACTACATGCAGTGGCTGAATGGATCCCTCATTCATGGTATGTCATGTCATCATCACATACAAAACACTTTGTCTGAACCTTCGCATACACGCGCGCATGCACACACACACACACACACACACACACACACACACACTCACATTCTCATACATGCATTCACATTCGCCATCCAAATATGTTGGCCCAGCTCGCACTCTCTTGTAATTTTCCTATGAGTGTGATACTTCACTTAGTGTGGTTGTGTGAGCAGTGTCATACATAGGCCTGAATAATGAGGATCAAGGTTTTTGCACACTTTGGCGCCCCCTGGTGGCTACAATGGAATTGTCTTTGCTTGCGGCAAAAGATTGCTGTGCTGTGCTCACTATGTTGTTTACCCACATACTGTATCTGTTTTAGGCCTTTAGGAAATTCTTGGCATTTCGGAGAATGACTTTGGTTTCTGTCCTTGCAGGTCTGTGGAATCTTGTCTTCCTCTTCTCCAACCTGTCACTGGTTTTCTTTCTCCCCTTTGCCTACTTCTTCACAGAGTCTGAAGGTTTTGCTGGATCCAAAAAGGTATAAGAGAAGTAGATGATTAGTGTTTTTTTTTCCCTCTGCAACTCTTATAATATTCTGGAGCATGATGTTTAATATGTTGCGTGTGTGTGTGATGTCTGGCAGGGCGTGATGGCGCGAGTCTATGAGACTGCGGTGGTCTTACTCTTGCTGACGCTGCTCGTATTAGGCATGGTGTGGGTGGCATCAGCTCTCCTGAATGACACCTCTGCCCGAGAAAGCCTATATGGTGAGCCTCTGCCAGGCCTTCATCTCCTCTTACCCCATCAGTCTCTCTCAGGATTAGCACGGCTGACAGCTGAACATGCTGTCTCAAATGTAGTATGGAGCAACATACCGTCTCAAAAGTAGTATGGAGCAACATACCGTCTCAAAAGTAGTATGGAGCAACATACTGTCTCAGAAGTAGTATGGAGTAAGATACTGTCTCAAAAGTAGTATGGAGCGTTTCAAGAGAGTTCTATTATCAGCATCATAGCTGTTCCCACATGATTTCCATTTTAACATTCCATGTCATCTTAATGTAGTTGAAGTTGTTTGGGAACAAAATAGAACATTTAAGCATTGATTTTTGTTTTTATTGAAATGGTCTAGAAATATTATTTTAAATGAATTGTATTAAATCATACTAGAAATAGCATTTTAATGACTCATCATGTGTCTCTGTCACTCAGACCTATGGGAATATTACCTTCCATATCTGTACTCCTGTATTTCCCTGTCTGGAGTGCTTCTGCTGTTGTGTAAGTATATTATATTATATCATATTATATTTATTATGTCAATGGTGACACCATTAATAATTAGATAGTCCGTTGTTTACTGTAAGAATGTTGCCTCCATAATCTTGAAACTGATGGATGTAAATTGTGTATGTACAGTTGTACTGCTTAGGTAGTTCATGTGGTAGCTTCATTTTCACTGAATAGCATGTAGTATGTGCTGTTTGTGGACCTGTGTTCACATTTTGTCCATGTGATTGTGTAAATGTTTCTTGTGACGTTTGAAAGCACTCTTTCTGTGCTCCGTTAGTGTGTACACCTCTAGGCTTGTCCCGTATGTTCACTGTCACTGGACGGCTTCTTGTAAAGCCACGGGTAAGTTTGTGTGTGTGTTTGTGTGTGTGTGTGTTTCTCCATTCTCCATGTATGGGCTCTCTCTGACTACTTTAGGATTGTCAGCCCTGTCTCCTTCTACTGTCCACTTTAACTTGACCCATTGAAAAACATCATGGAAAGATATAAAGTTGAATTTATAGGGATTTGGAAAAATAAGACAGCTGTGGTATTAAGGGAATTGCATTCCACTACACTTATGGTATGTCAGGTGTGGGTGTTGTTAGCTGGAGTAAGGGATTGTGGTGCCTCACTTATCATCTTTAATTTCAAAGGATGCAGTAGTGTAGCCTATGCTGAAGGAGGTTTGAAAGAAACATTAAAGCACCTTTCAGAGAATCTGACCTGCCCTTATCACTTCTGCTTTCAGATTCTCTTTTCTGCTCCCTAATGAAATGATCTGGAAATATTTAGTGGTAAGGACCGTTTGCAGTCTCTAAATGATTAGGAAAGGTGCTTCGAAGTTTCTTTTCAAACCTCCTTTAGCATAGTGTACACTGCTGGTCCCACAGTTTCTTGCACTATGAAGCAACAACCAATCAACTTGGCACAGATCAATAATACCCACCTTCCTGTAAGTGTAAGTGGATTTGGATTCATGTTCAATCGCTGTTGTCTTTTCCTGTGTCCTAATGAATTCATCTTTTTTATCTTTCCTTGAGCTCATGATGTTTTCCAACAAGGTAAAGGTGAAGTGGATAGCGAAAGAAGATAAGAGAGACCTTAGTATTTATATATAGGCCTTAGTATTTCTGGGTCTTTTCATTCAAGTCATTCCACACACACCTTCCCAGGCAGAAAAGACCATTTAAAGCAGGCTCTCTCTCTGTCTCTCACTATCTCTCACTGTTTTTTGTTTGTTTGTGCATCTGTAGCTTCTAGAAGATGTGGAAGACACTATGAGCTGTGCTATCTTTGAGGAGGCTGCTCTCTCCCGGAAACTAAATGGTAAATCTCTCTCTTCACACAAAGCATTATAACCGAGATACAAAGATGTCTTCAGCCACTGTGGCTTACCATTTATTGATTTCTTTCTCTGTCTGTTTCTCTCTGTTCTGGTCTGATTCTTTTTTACCAGCTGAGACATCTTGTTGGGTGAATATAGACATCCTGAAGAACCAATACCTTACCATTCAGACACGACGGCTTGCCCTTGGTAAGAGACACTTTTACACTCACACACACACACACACACACACACACACACACACACACAGAAGAGAGAGAGAGAGAGAGAGAGAGAGAGACCCTAGTGTACTTTGAAATGAAATGTAGACATATTCAAGGCACTGTGTTGCACCAGCCAATACTTTTGAGAGCTTTTGTTGCCCAGTTGCCCTCATTAGATGATTAACAAGCACTCCCACCAGTGACACAGAGGGTGATGATCTAATATGTATAGTCTCGCTTTTCTGTCTCCTTAGAGATGCGGAGGAGAGCATCACCATGGCAACGTAACCTTGGTTACCCTTTCGCCATGCTGCTTCTGCTTGCTTTGACGGTAGGCAATAGAGAACTATCATTTCCCCACGTTTTATATTGCACATTACTATACTTCAGTGTTATGTGCTTTTTTTATCTTGCAGACAGTTATAGTTATCGATGTCTTGCAGTTAAAAGTAATAAAATGATTGACTTGTCCTGTGGCTGTCATTCTGTTTTATTAAAGGTGGTGTGCGTGTTGATAGTTTGCGTCCACGTGCTGGAGTTGCTGTTTGATGAAACAGCTTTGCCCAGAGGAATGGAGGTACATTTTCTCAACAGAAGCATGAACAGACAGGCCACATTCTTCAGAAGGATGCACATGTGCAACAGTTACCAAAATGGCTCATTGTTGTCGTTCCGTTAAAATGCATTGTGTTCTTTATGTATAGGATTTTATGTTTGTATCTCAATAGGATCCTCTGTTGGGAGCTGCCTCTTTTTCTATGTTTGGATCGCTGGGTGCAGCCATACAAGTCATCCTCATCCTGTATCCTTTCCCATGACTCCTCTCTCTCTCTCTCTCTGTCTCTCCCTCTCTGTCTCTTTATCTCTCTATCTATCGCTACTGTATGCATATACAATAGAGATGTAATATTGGCCTTCACTCAGCCTGCTCCACAGGTATCTCATGGTGTCCTCTCTGGTGGGTTTCTACAGCTCGCCACTCTTTTCCAGTCTGTTGCCCCGAGCTCAGGACACAACACTAACACAGGTTAATTACAACACCTTTTCTCTCTCTTCCTTCTACATATTGAGAGATACACCTGTGCATATGTCACTTCATCCCTTGCAACGAATGCTTTATCCACAGATTATTGCAAACTGCGTTTGCTTGCTGATACTGAGTTCAGCTCTGCCTGTATTTTCCAGGACTCTGGGTAAGACAGGGAAAGCGATGTTACTTTGACTGTCTGCTATGCTGATTGATGTCTCACCAGGTGCTTTGAGGGGTTGTCTTATCTGTCATCTGTTTTGTCGCAGGCATCACTCGGTTCGATCTGCTTGGGGACTTTGGTCGATACAACTGGCTGGGGAACTTCCACATCGTGTTCCTGTACAACGTCCTGTTTGCTGGGCTGACATCTGCGTGTCTCATCAATACACTCACATGGGCCGTGCAGAGAGAACTCATACGAGCATTTGGTAAGACACACACACAGACAAACACACACATGTGATAGATATACAAAATTCATAAATTAAGAATTGTCCTCTGTTCAGTTGATGAGTGGGACTGAATCAAATCTCAAATCATACTGCAATTTGAATTGGAATGACAGGAAGAGGAATTAAATTCATTTGCAATCCCAAATCAAAAAGAATGAATATAATTGGCTGTTATTAATATTTTGCTTCCAAATATAATCATTATTAATAAATGTTACAAGCAGTTAAAGCTGCTTTATATTTATTAAATACATTTTTATTTAATTTAATTTAATAAAGTTTTATTGTTTAATACTGCATTCAGCTCACACACACACACACACACACACACAATGCTTCCTCCACTTGTGTATAATACATAAAGATTAAAAAAAAGAAAACAGAATATAAGAAATCATTTCATTTTTGTTACCCCACAGGGCTGCATAAACTGCCTTTGACAGTTTCACGCTCAGCTATCCCTCTCAAACTTATTTTGGCAAATGGGCTCTCAAAGATTCAGTGATGATTCAGTGGGATTCCCGTGATTCCTACCAAAGACTCCTCACCTTATTGCAGTTGATGGTAGCTGCATCCTTCAGTTCCTCAAAGATGTTTGACTATTGGTCAGTTTGCTGGACCTTTCTGGATCACAATCAGGCAAGCTGTTGTGCCAATTTAGAATCTAACATGTACTGTGCCAAATATGCAATACATCCTATACAACAGGGACCAAATGCAGGCTTTAAACCTGACAATATAGGGATGGCAACTGGAAGCAGTTAATGCTTAATAACCCTTTTGCCAAAATTAATGAGATTAATGAATGTGAAATGAAGTGAAATTCAGATGTAATATACGTATAAAGGGACAAATGCCAATGTTTTTTGTTCATCATTCACTGCTATAAGTTCCCAGGTTCTCAGTGAGTGAGATCTATGCAAAGTCAGAGAGCATAGTTACTTGTAGTGCACATTCTTGAATCTTGAAATGAAATGTTAGAGGGACTTCATCAGTGCCAGGAGGAGTAACATGAAGGAGAAAGTGAGTGACAAGAGACTCCTCTCCAGCGGTACTGGCATCCCATACCGCATACTGCAGTCGGCCTAAGCTTTGAGAAGAGTAATACCAGGAGATCATTTTGGCGTGCTTAAATGGTCTTAATAATCCGACAGCCCTTATAAAGAATGACTGCTGACATAAAATGTGTCAGAGATTCCCCTGGGCTGTCATTTCGTTGTGCATTTACTAGTGACTGTGGAAAACATGGACATCATGACATCTTACGTTTTAATGTCATTAACTCAAAATTAGGTAGCCATGTTGGCAAAGGTGTCTGTGCAATAACTGCCTCTGGAGCCAGAGCAAATTCCTTAAACAGAACATAGTCAGGAATGATCTCTGTGTTATACACCAGACCCTGCATATTTGTATTTCTTCCTTTTCTTTTCTTTTTCTTTAAGTGTTTATTGTCGTTTTGTTGACCATTTGAGAAGTCACAAATGATGAATGATGTAAACAACTATAGGAGATGTGAGATATTACTGTACTTACATGCCTTATATTATTGGTCATTTGATCATGATATTTCATCTCCTCTTAATGTAGACTTCTTTTCACCGTTCAGTCAGTGTACAAAATGGTGTCTCAAGACCAGAAATTGGTCAAGCATGAGACCAAGTGAAACTGCAAAAAAATGTTTACAGTTTGTGTGGGTATATAAGGTTTTGCTGTTTAGTTTTTAAATTTGTGTTTACGTGCCTCTCTCACTCTATCTATAGAGTGTCCAGTATTTGTGTTCCTGTATGTATTCAATCATTTGTATCTGTGTGGACGTTATGTGCAATACCATGTCATAAAGTAGTGACAATCAATATTAGTGTGTACCAAAGGAAGTTCCTTTAGGACATTTTTTTTACATCTGTAGGCATCTTTCTTTAAAGCATTTATTTAGAAATCTGAAGTCACTCCTTTTGTACTGAGTCTTTTTTCTATGCATTTACACATATTTATTGGTATTCATGTTCATTTATTTGTTATGTTTGAGTGATTACAACAGCAGGCTAACTCTCATGCCTCACCAAAGAAGATGTTGAGTGACTGTGTTGTCAACTGACAATTTGACTGCTCCATAAATTAGGCTACTAAATGTACACAGTTCTAGTCTGGAAAAAGGCCCAGATCCAATCGGATCCAGTCAAGATTGAGTGATTGATCTCCTATTTAAAGCTGTGTAATCAGCTTGAAATTTAAAGTTCAGTTGAAACAAACTCTGATCAAAACTCCTCAAACGTGCAGCAAACACATTTTTCATGTAAACAGTGGTTGTTATTATGTTAGTTCACTGTTATTTAGACAAGTTAAAGGAAACTACCCACACATGTCCATAGTTTATAGACAGTCATACAAATGCCTTAATTGGTTGTGAATCATATGTAGCCTACCCCATGCTGGTTAAGAGGTTGTGACTTTTTCCAGAATTTTTTGGTTATTAGGAAATGGGCTACATTGGCCTTATAACCAGACACACCTACAAAGCAATTTTCAAATTTGTTAGTGGTGCATCTGGGTTAACCCCAGGGTGCTCTACATGTAGGAGATGTTCCAAATGAAATTAACTGGAATATCTTTCATCTTTTTCATTTTGCATATCAAAAACCAGTGATAAACACACTGCATGTAAGGTGACATGTGAAACTGTGTGTTGAGGATCATTAGGCTACTTCCCCATAAAACAACCATCATTTAAAGGTTTGTTAAATTACATGTTATCTTCAGGCTCTCATTGGAAAATTTCCAAATGTAATCTTTTGATTATTTTTTCCTGTATGTTTGAGTTTTGAATGTTAATGTGTCTAGTAGCAATGCTGAAGGTTTGACAATCTCAGTTTTTGCATTTTTGAAGAAGTAGGATTTTAAATGACATCTGTAATTTGAGAGGGTGTTTGTCGTTGCAGTTTACTTAGAATAAGCCCTAATGTATGAGCAGTACCCTGTAGAAATGTGAATAGTGTTTCTGTCTTTGGGTGTGTATTAAAAGCTGGAAAAATGTATTTCAGTGTTCATTAAACATCCTGCGATATCTGTGTCTCATATGACTTGAACATCATCATTTTCAAAAATCACACCCTACTACAGAGTAGGCTTAGGCCTAGTCTATTACAAGCTTATTTTGCTGGCATCCTTTACACTGCATCCCAAGCATACTGCAGCATAAAAGTAGTAGGCATAACTTTTACATAACAAAAAGACAAAACCATTCTATATTTTACACATCATATAGTCGGATAGCTAAAGCCAAACGAAAAAATGACAAAAAGAAGAGAAACATCAAAATCGAGTAGGATGAGGGTACAACCAGTGTCTCTGGTACAATTTGTTCTTTTTCTCCCCCAAGCGGAGTGTTTCAAAATCTCTGCAGGCTGCACGAGGCTGCAAGGTGCCTGCCTGTCGCTTTACTATACAACGGCGCGTCTGACGTAGTCTGTTTTACGACGGCGTGCCATGTCTGGTCTAATCAGTTCTAATGCTCATTTTTCGACAGTGTGACTCGAAAGCGCCACGGCAGTGAATAAGCCGTTTTTTGTTTGCGTAAAAAGTATTGAAAAGCAATAGAAAGTTGCTTGATTATAAAAACTCGAAGTGTTAAGCTGCATAAAAGCTCAATATTCGATTGATACAGGGCGAGATACAAGTTTTAACGCGCGCCACCTCTTCAAGTGAAGCTCGAGGCCCGGCGGACAGCTAGCTCGAGCAGCCTGGAAAAGTTTGTTGTTGTCACGTGACAAGATACGAATGTGGCGATAAAAGTTTTCTTACAGTATTAAGCACCGTGAATAGGTATATTTGATATCGTCTTATATCTACTATACTCAAACAATGCCTCAACCGAAATACAGGAAGATTGCAGTGTTGGGGTACAGATCTGTTGGTGAGTAAACAGTGTGGTCTGCTAGCAAGCTAGTCTTTGTTTTTGTTTGCATTGCCGTGTTAGCAAGCTAACGTCAACTTTACCTTTAGCCTTAAGTCATGTGTGATGATAAACTAGAATTACAGTTGCTGAAGAGTTCATTCGTTGGCATATTTCACTAGAACATTTATCCGTCATCTAAATATTTAGCAGAGAATGTCTGTGTGTGATTAATTAATGCTGCTGGACGAGTTTTTGTTTTCTGAACTTCAGCTAGCTCGCTAGTAAGCTAAATTGCCAGCTAACGATGTGTGCTAGTTATTAGCACAAGAAGACTGCACAACTGTTAAGCCAAACTAATGCAGCCAGATAGCTGGGATAGCTCTGGGATGTGGATGATTGAGTTATACCGTTAGTTTGACACCTGTAGAGAATTGCATGTTTCCCAGTGTGTACAAATGCAGGATATAGGATGTGCTTGCAGATTCACTTGTGTGTCCTTACCTGTTGAAGGCTCGCGGGCAAGCTAACTTGCTGTTTGCTACATGACCGTATTTGGATATATATGTGTTGCTGGAAAATGTCAGATGCATTACTAATTGACCAAAATTCGTCTGTAACAGGGAAGTCCTCTCTAACCATACAGTTCGTGGAAGGACAGTTTGTAGATTCCTATGACCCTACAATTGAAAACAGTAAGTTTGTGCCTACATTTTAAGTGTAGTTGACAAGTGTGGAAAAAGTTAAAAGGATCCCTGGCTAGTAATACATGTTGACCTTATAAGACTGACACTGGCATCAGCTATGTCTAACTGGATTTAAAAAACACTTAAAATGCTTTCTCTTTGATTAAAACTTTTTTAGGAAATCCCTTAATTTTGAGAGCTTGTAAGCTGCCATTGCATTAACGTCTCAATACTTTCTGGGTAAAAAGTCACATAACCTGGTTGATATTAACACCTGGTTGGCTTAAGTTTTTTTTTAACCTGTGAGGTGTTCTACGTGATCTACGGTGACGTTTGGATGAGATTGTCCAAAAACATCACTGTTTTAAGTCCAGAATGCATTGCTTTAAGCTTGCCATTAAGCCACCCAGTCATTTCAAACAAGCTCAGTGATGATGTCTATGCAACAGCAACAGCTTGATTGCTGCACCTTGATTAGATGCAACCAGGTGATGTCACAGTGGCAACTTACGAGTGAAAGCCTTTCTAAACTTTTAAAATAACCAAAAACATTTTGAGTGTTTTCAAATCATGTTTATGTAGCTGACGCCATGGTCAATCTTATAAGGCCAACATGTCTTACTACTCAGGGTACTAAATAGAACATCTACTCATGCATCTTTCCTACAGTCTGTCAGTTCATGTGTACGCATTAAATGTAGCTTCATATTTGTGTTTGTTCTTAGAATTGTTCAAATCTTCACCTGTGTGACATGCTGCAATTGTCACTTTTGTGATTTTTTCCTATCCTTTTGGTTTGATACAGCTTTTAATAAAATGGTATCTGTGCATGGTCAGGACTTTAATCTTCAACTTGTGGACACTGCTGGTCAGGTACTTTTCACATATAGTGTTGCAGTTGTTGGTTTGATAAGACTTTACTACTTTTAGGCCCTAAACCTGGGTCTTACTCTTTATTTGTTGATAAGGTTGCTAGAGGAATTTGAGTTCTGCATGCTATGAAAGACTGCATAAATGTTATATTTTTCATCTACATGAGTGTATATTTATGCACATCTCATTGGCCTTCTCATTTCTTCCAGGATGAGTATTCCATTTTCCCACAGTCTCACTCAATGGACATTCATGGTTATGTCCTTGTCTACTCAGTCACCTCGATGAAAAGGTGGGTGGCCCTACCATCCCAGAGTATCACTACGGAAACAACTGCATAAGGCTTTGGAAGACAGAGAGATATTGGCGTTTTCACCTTCAGATTGGCACCTGGGCAGCGCAGGCTTCCACTAAGGCAAAATGGCATATAGCATAACCAAAAGTTAAATAAAATTTGTGGATCCGCGTAGTGATTCATAGGTTACACAAAGTGTCATTAAAATTGGGCAGTTGTGGTGTGCGCAAGTCAAACCACCCAGCCATACTGAAAACTCTTATGTAAAATGCATTGGCGGTGACTTCAGTTGTTTCTTCGTGGTGTAGTAGTTGATCTTTACCCCACTAAGTCAAGTGTGTACAAAGTGTCATTGTGCTTGTTGTAATTTTGACAAATGTGACACCCGAACAGGGACGTTTGACATGTTTTTCCAGCACCCTTGTTATGGCTCTATCTACCTCAGCACCACATAAACTAAAGGGTGTGCAAGAATTAGCATTGTGAAATATGAGAACAACACAGTCATCTGTGCATGTCCTCTGCCAGAATTTATTTTGGTGCCTCATGCTTTTTAATCTTGGTGGAGACTGCACAGCCAGGAACAAAGGCACTGCAGATGCATACTTTAGATAACTGTCCCGTCCTTTATTGACCTTGTCGCTCTGCTGTATGTGTGTTAGTCGTAGCTGATAGCCCTGACCTCAAACCTATAAGCAAGACCCTCTCTTTTTTTCTCCATTTAACATTCATGTTCTCCTTTCTTTGTCCTCCACCCCAAACAGTTTTGAAGTTGTTCAGGTTCTTCATGACAAGCTGCTGGATATGGTTGGAAAGATTCAGTAAGTCTGATGATACAGAGGTTTAAAAGCCTGTTGGGTGTGTTTGCTCTTGTGGGTGAGGGGTAATTTTAGTTCATGTAGACAAGTAGAACTACCCCAAATAAGCTGTTATTGTCATCTTAGGGTGCCTACTGTTCTGGTTGGGAACAAAAAAGATCTTCACATGGAGAGGTAAGAACAGTCAATCAGCACGACCAAGGACCACTTTATTTAAGTAATGGAACTGCATTGGTGTCAAATTCAACTGGTTTTAAGTATTCCTTAATATTAGTGTCATTAAGACACCATCAACCCTTTGCTGCATTCATTTGAGTAGCAAGTAGCAAGTATGTTATTACATTAACATTTGTATATATTGTTTTGGCACTAAAACATCCTCACGCTAAAGGTAATTGGGTTGTGGATGAATTCAGTCAGATCAGTCCATGGAAAGCAGCTGAATCTTAATGTGATTTACTGAATAAATGACTAGATTGAATTCTGTTGTGGCACAAATAGACTCAACTTTAGAGGCATCCTATAATTTGGTTTGTGTGTGTGTCCTGTGTTCCTAGAGTGATTAAGCCAGAGGAGGGCAAGAAGCTGGCCGATTCCTGGGGTGCTGCTTTCATGGAGTCTTCTGCTAAAGAAAATCAGGTGAACACTGGAGGACATCTGCCAAAAACTACTTTACTGAAGAAAATTACACTTTTACCTCCTTACCGTTACTTCCTTAAACAGTACAACTTTGTAATGATTGTTGGATGTTAAAATGTTTACTGCATGGTGTAATTTCACTTAAAAGATGTAGGAAATGTACTTCTCATTTACTTAGCCAAGTTATGCAACCCTTTAAGTCACTCCCTGCCCCCTTGCAAAAAATTGTGAGTTTCTTGATTGGTCAACACATCTGAACGATTATGAAATTTTACTTTTTGATTACAGAATTCAGACAAGTCTCATTCTTTGTTTGAGTGAAGTATCCATTTCCATAATGGCTGGCAGACCATAAAACCATGCAGTCTGCTGGACTTGGATATATTGTAAAGATCTGCTGCTGAATGTTGAAGGGGAAGGTTGATTTTTAGAAAGCACCACGTAAAAATGCTATAGAAATGTCTGTTTTATCTCTCTTGCACAGACGGCTGTGGAGGTTTTCAAGAGAATTATCCTGGAGATGGAGAAAGCAGATGGAAACGCCCCCTCTGAGGAGAAGAAATGCATCGTGATGTAGGCGGGTCCAGGCAGACACAAGTAGTGGGCTAATTGGCCAATGCCAGGAGACACAACATCACCAGCCTGCCAATCGTAACCTGCCAAACCAGAGTTAAAGTTCAAGGCCCCTCTCTCAGCACCAAAGAACTGCCGCACTCTGTTCCCTTATGATTGTGTACAGTTCTTTTCTAGACTTCAAAAATGGTGTTCTGTGGCTGACTGAAGGCAACACCACATTCTGTTTAGTTTTTTTTTTTTTTTAACTATATCACATATATATATATATATATATGAATGGAAAAGAGAGTTATGGAATTAACTTTACACAGTATTCCCAGTGTGACTTGTAAAGCAATTCAGAGACAAAGATCTTGCTGTGAAAAGTACTGTAGTCCGTTAGGTTCGTTGGCCTCAGTCAAGCAACACATGGGGAAAAGTAAGATTAGGCAAATGGCCCAATATAAAGTGAATAGCTACATGTTGCATTTAATCTCCACTGCCTTTTTAATGGGATATTAAAACATGTTCATTTTCACACCATTGCATTCATTGGACACTAGTTATCCACTTTACATATCTAGCCATGTGTCAGGAATGGGTGGTGTGACCCTGTTGTCCCAGCCCACTCTCATTGGCTGTCTCTGCCTTAGACACCACTTTGGCCAACCAATCACTGGTGCCTAACACACAGACTCGGTCTACTTTCTCAGGTTGTTCATAAATACCAGCCAATCCTTTGTGGCTCTCTCTGTCAGGCAATCCTATGGTCCTTACCAGCTTTTCCTCATTGTCTTCTGTCACTACTGATTGAGGTCAGTTTTGTTTTTTGTTTTTTTGACCCTCAAAGCTCTCCCCTACCCAGTATTCTTAGATCAGTGCAAGGACAGAAGCAAGACGTCTGGAGTAGCAAAAGAATAGGATGAGGGATGTGTACCCATTTACAGGAGTCTCTCTTAACTGCTGTAACAACCTTTCATTAGCTGTCAGTGATTTCTGGGTTTATGTGGGTTTTGACCTTTTTTTTCCTCTGTATGAAATTATTTGAGCTTTTTTCTCTGGACTGCTGGTACTGAACTGTGTGCCTCTGATGAGAATATTGCTGCAGTAGCAAATTCCTTTCTAAGACTGTAAATCATGTTTTTCTCTTGCTCTCCCTCTCTTCTTTCTTTTGGTTTAGAAGCAGTTTAATCCTCTCTGCCCATCTTTGAAACTTTGTTGACAGATTAGGGTTTTGAAATATCCTCTGTTGAGCTGAAGTATAGCCCCCCTTCCCCAATTCAGCTGTATTCCTTGTACAGCTTTAAGTTGTTTCTTTTACAGGTATGATTTTGTTTATCTAGTGGTGTTTGAAAACATTGCCTGATGTAATTGAAAAATCTTGATTGATTTATGGATTTGGTTGGTTCATTTTGTAATTGAGATAAAAAGAAGCTGGTGTTGCAGGTGCTGGTGATGCTGTGTCATGTGCCTTACCTCCCAATTATATGACCCATGTCTCTTCCCTTCTACTCAAAACACATCTACACACACAATACAGACCATTCACCCCTGCCCAAACTGATTCAAGGTGCTCTCTAGGGTTTCTCTGATCTCTTGACTTGACTCCCACATTTCTTTTGAGGAAATCTAGTGGTGTTGTTGCACCTCAATGCCCATTGCTCAACGTGGGGGACTGGTTAATACAGAAAATCTTGCTGTAAACAGTTTTGTATATAAAATGAATAAATCCTTTACTCTTGAACTTGTCATTGTCACTTTTGTGTAGAAGAATGGGAGCCTTTTTTCCTTTTTTAATATAAATTCTTAATGCAGTGGTACAGCATTGCAAAATATTTCATTAGAAATAGAAGAATGGAAGTTCTGGCAGCCTACAAAACTTTAGTGATGCATCTTTCAGTCATGCGCAGTTCAGACCATCGCCGGAAATAAACAAGGGGGAGGTCACTAAATTGCAGACAGTAAATAGACCACTCCATCCACGTATCGGTTTATTTCAGCTATATAGTTTCCTTGAAAAGTCTTTCTCAAGAAAACTCTCCATACTTCTGACTTGAGGAGACTGCAAACGGAACATGGAGTGTGTGAGTAATTTTGTGTGTCTCTTGACTGAAGCAAGCATGTAATGATTGGCTAATGTAACCGGGTAACGTTAATACTAAGATGGCTAACGGTAGCTAACTATCTATATACTAGGTTGGTGAAAATAAGTATTATCACTAATTCGTAACATTATCAATATCAGTTTTAGAGACGTTTTACAGTTGATCGGTTAACCACGATGGGTTGAATAGATGGGGTAATCGGACGTTAACGGCAAATATGCAATGGGTCATTTAATTTTAAGCTAACCTCATTGAACTCGCCAGCTAGCTGTCAGGCTATCCATAGCAAGTGTAGTAACGTTAGTTGAACTTCAGAAAAGCCAGTGTTGATGAATTATCAGTGAAATGATGACGGTTAGCTGACGGTAGCTACCAATTATGACCCCTCGACGGTTGGTCTGTAATCAAAAGCATTTCCTCAACCAGTTGTTTTGGAAAAATGCCAGTACAGTAGTTATGGCGCTGAACTTATTCGCCCACAGATAGCGTCTACAAGAAATCCAGTGTTGTAAAACGGTAACGGTAGTCAACGTATGGATAAAACTTGGTGGGTTCTGTGTCTTTACGATGTAATGAAAATAGTAGTTAGCGGATGTCAAAGTTCTTAGGGGGCAAATCCGGACATAGTTAGTTACGAAGCCAGCCTAGTAAACCTAAGGGGCTTCATGAAAAGAAAGTAAAGCCAAAGATTGTTTAGGCTGATCAGTCGTCTGGAGGTGCCCAGCAAGCTTTTAACATGATCTGGCACATTAGTAAACGTTTCTGTTTTGACAAACTGATCTCCAAATTCGCTGACAGTGACATGTCAACACTAACTAAACGCGAATGATGCAGGTGATCCAGTTTGTTTATTAACAGTGTCCCAAATTACTAAGTGATAGCACAGCTGTTTACGGATGTCAGCATATCAAAGGTTGTGTGATGTATAATGAGTACAGTTAGTCATTTGAACATCACTTCACAGTGGATTGTTGGCTCAGCAGATTAAGAGTTTGGATACTTTGCATACAGTAGATATTTTCCAGCACAGGTGAGCAGTTAGGCCTACTTTGTTTTGGCAGTTCTTATCATGTGTAACCGTTATCGTTGTCTAAGCAACATTTGTAGTGAAAGATAACAAAGGCATTTTAAGGGCAAGTGCGTGTATTTGTTAGTCCAGGATATTAAATGCAATGTCAGTAATGGAAGACTACTTTAATTTTCTCTCTGGAGTGCCTTTAACCTCCAATGATATTTACAAAACATGCGATCTGTGTTTTAGGTTCCAGCTTCACTTGATGATGTAGGCCCCGAGGTGAAGAAGGAGCCTGCCATAGAAGGTAAGGCATTGGTCACAAGTGTGAGCAATGTGTGTTTAGTTCCCCATTTCATTTGGCCTAATGGAGTGAGGTATGATGGGACTGTGGAGGCTTGGTCAAGTGTATGTGTCCGCTTTCTTGGGTTAAACCAATCTTCACATTTGGAGACAAGAGCAAACTCTTAGTTGAGTGGAAGCGTTTGAACCATCGGGAACCGGTTATACTGATGTTTACAATAGAGCACATTTTGATCTTTGCCTCGGTCAAAGTGAAATATGAACACTTAGTACACGCAGAGTTCCACAGCGGGGTGCACAGAAACCCATCGGGTTGAAAACACACACACACACACTCACTCTCACAGGATGGTGTAAGGGGGGAGTTTATAAGGAACACTAAATTGTTACAGGTAGTGAAGCTGCTAGTTTAACTACATTTCTGAGTAGTGTAGCTATAGCAAAGCTATTTTCTGAATCTGATAGCTTTTCATTAGTTTAAGTTTTTTTGGCTCATGTAGTGTAGCAGCTTTCCCATAAGCTACTTTTTCAGAGCATCAGCTCACAGCAGCAAATCTTCCATCTAGGCCATGCATGAAAGATTCTTTGCAATAATGTGATGGATTTGTTGCAAATGTCCACAACGTGCACAAAAATCAGTGTCACTCATATGTGCACATTATATTACACTTAAATAGTAAAGCATTATATACCAGCAAAATGCTGTAGGCATCATAAGAAATACTGTGTAACTATAGGAAAATCAGGTGTACTTTCAGAACTCAAAAAAGTACACACATGCACATACTATTCTCCATTTGATCTCCTGGGCACAGAATGTGGAAATATCACCCAAAGACTATGGTTTAAAAAAACATTTTACCTATAATATAATAAAAAGTACAATCAGTACAAGAAGTTCAATTAGTTAGTATTTATACTATTGTATAAAAAATGTATAAACATTGGAGAGACCTGTTAGTTTGGTCACTAATATAATCTTAGAAGCTCATTTCATTTATTTATGTCTTTTTAAAGTAGTTTCATATGTAGTAAACATAGTTTGCTATATTTTGTCTTCAGATAGCTTAAGTGTAGTGAGGCTCCATCTGCTATGGAGTAACTGGTTGCTTGGTTAACTACTTTTCTGAGTAGCTTGCCCAGCATTGCATGTGTTATTGCACAGAGAAGACTGGGGGTATAATAAAAAGGGCTGCATCATAATCCTCAGTGTTCCTGGGGTCTGAGAACAACTTAATATGGAAAGGAAATTATTTATTTTGTGGTGAGGGAGGAGTGGGGGGGGGGGTTGGAGACGATGTAGAACTGTGATGTGATTTCAAGACCTGATTACTCAGTAATCGCTGATGGTAGAGAGGAGTGCTATACACAACTCGGTAGGCTAGGTTTTCTTGTTTATTTTGATATGTGGTATGTGCTATATTTGAGTAAAGAGATAATAAGATGAATAGGTGTGAGATGGATGCAAAGCTGTGAGCTGTGTTAATGTGAATTCAAATCAAATTTTCTCAACCATTCATCACATCAACTAGCGAGTAACGCCATTGGAAAGCTCAGGTCGTGTTGTTTCACGGGATGTGTGCTATCTGTGTTATATATTAATTTGATGGAGAAGAATGGACTTTGGAGGAGTTTTTTGTGTGTTGTTTTTTGTGTTTTTGTGTTGTGTTGTTAAGGCTTACCTATGAAGGAAACCTTGCTTTTAAACTGGATTTTGTTTTTTTTTTGTTGTTGTTGTTCATTTCATTTTCACTTTGCCTCTGCAGATGCAGAGTATAATGTTTACACACGGTTTATGAAGTCCCACCGCTGCTATGACCTGGTGCCCACAAGTTCTAAACTAGTTGTCTTTGACACCTCGCTTCAGGTAAGTGGGATCCTGCCCTACACCCTCCCATTCTGTAACTCTGCACACTTCACTCCTCCTGTAGGCATCCTTGGAGGAGCTTATAGCTGGGAATTATGTGTTGATAATTGCTGACATAGTGACTGACTTCTCTCATTTACAGTGTATGTGCAATGACTTTTGATGCCTTTTGATATAACATCATTTTCTATACTAGGTAAAGAAGGCATTTTTTGCACTAGTGTCAAATGGGGTCAGAGCTGCTCCGCTGTGGGACAGTAAGAAGCAGTGTTTTGTCGGTAAGTATCGGCTTTTATTTATTGTCAACAACTGCAATTTATCCCAGGCATTTGCACAGGAGTCTAAGTCCTTCTTTTTGCCCCTCTCTCCCAGGTATGCTGACAATAACTGACTTCATCAACATCCTTCACCGTTACTACAAATCACCCCTGGTAAGATGCAGCCATTGAAATTGCATATTTGCTGGTGACTGCAATGCCCTTTTATGGCAACAGATTTTCTTTCCCTTAGAGTCACAATGTGAAGTAACTGGATATGTGTTTGAGCTGGATGATAGGCTATTGTAATTGTTCCGCGTCAGCACTGCTGCACACATAGATCAGTCGCTGCAAAGATGTCACAGCAGCTGGCCCGAACTCATGAGTCTCTGTTCTGGCTGAGAGGAATGCTCACCTGACCTCTGCTGCTTGTGTCTCCAGGTGCAGATTTACGAGTTAGAGGAGCACAAAATTGAGACCTGGAGAGGTAAGAAATGTAGCGCACTCAGTTGAAGGTCAGTGTGTGTGTGTGTGTGTGTGTGTGTGTGTGTGTGTGTGTGCATGCGTGTGTGTGTGCGTGCGCGCGTGCATGTGTATGTGCGTGTGTCTGTTTGTGTTTCTGGAGAGTTTCTGAAAGCCAGGGGCTGACTCTCTTTCGTGTTTGTGTGTGTGTGTGTGTGTGTGTGTGTGTGTGCATATGTGCACCGTTTCACAGAAGTGTACCTCCAGGGCTCCTTTAAGCCTCTTGTCAGCATCTCTCCAAATGCAAGGTATGTGAGCGCTCTCTCTTTCCTTCACAGAGTGTGTTTTGGTCTTTGTTGTTGTTGATGCTTTATGTGTTTATTTGTTTGTTTGTTGTTTGTCTTTAAAAAGTGCATGCCTTACTTGTGTCCTCTCTATAAGAGATAATGTGGCCCTTCTGTCTGTCTGTCGTTATTTCAAGCCTAAAGTTTTCATGAAGAACTATGCCTGCATGTGATAAAATGGACTTTCTTACCCCCTCCCTCCCCTCTCTCTCTCTCTCTCTCTCTCTCTCTCCCCTCTCTCTCTCGCTCTCTAGTTTATATGATGCTGTGGCATCTCTGGTCAAGCACAAAATCCACAGGTTGCCCGTGATTGACCCTTTAACAGGGAACACGCTCTACATTCTCACACACAAGCGGATCCTCAAGTTCCTCAAACTTTTTGTGAGTTCTGGTTGAACTAGTTTCTCCACATGTCCACACGTATCTTTGACTGATTCACTCCACTGTGTACAAAGTGTATACAAAGTACCAGAGAGAGTAAATACCCCCCCACACCTCTCTCTCTCTGTTTCATTTTTATTTCTCTCTGTTGTGTAGGTGGCACTGACATAACTTAGTGAGAGTGCATGATACTGGTTCACTAAAGAAATGAACTTCTTTCTGTCTTAATACGAATGTCAGTGGTCTGATCTCTCTCTCTCTCTCTCTCTCACCCTCTCTCTCTCTTTCTGTTTTTTCTTCTTTCCCTCTCTCCATGCTCTAGATTTCCGAGATGCCCAAGCCAGCCTTTATGACTAAGAAGCTGGAGGAGTTGAGTATAGGAACGTTTGAGAACATAGCGGTGGTGCACTCTGACACACCTCTCTACACAGCGCTGGGCATATTCGTGGAGCAGAGGGTTTCTGCTCTGCCTGTTTTAGATGACAAAGGTGAGAGATGTCTATCAGATGACCTTTATTTGCACCAGCATGATGAATTTCATTCAAGTCAGTCCATTGCCTGATGCTGACATGGCTAATGCTACCCCTTTCCTATTCTCTCGCCCCCTCTCTAGGACGTGTGGTGGATATTTACTCAAAGTTTGACGTCATAGTAAGTCTTCCAAATGCTGTTTGTTTGTCTGCTTGGTTTTATGTGAAAAACATAAAGAATTAGCACCAAGGTTCCTTGAGGTCAGAACTGTTTTCATGCTAAATTAATTTTAGATGTGAAGCATGAAAGCTGACAAAAGTTTATTGGCCATTGAAGACTTTATTAGGATCTTAAACTTTTAAACTTTAAACACAACAGAGTTGTGTTGTAATCACACAGCACAATTCGCATTCCTGCCATGCCACCAGACTGTTCCTGTACAGGAAACAAACCTCTCTGTCTTGGCTATGGCCTGATTCACTTCTACTGCTGTGACTTTCTTTCTCTCTCTCTCTCTCTCTCTCTCTCTCTCTCTCTCTCTCTCTCTCTCTCTCTCTCTCTCTCTCTCTCTCTCTCTCTCTCATTTGATGTGACCATGAGAGGTCAATGCCTCTCAGTCTCAGCGCGGGAGCAACAACAGTGTCAGTAAATCCAGCGGTCAGCTCTCTGCTGCTTTAAATAGGGCTGTTGGCTGCCCACGGGGCTTAGTGTGAACTCATTCACCATGGCCCGCTCAGGCTGGCGGCCCTGCTCACAGGTGGCCTCTTATGCACTGTTTGTGTGCCATCTGCTCAAGTGCGTAGGAGTACATGGGATTTAATTGAGGTGATTAGGAGACACAAAGTCTTTTTTTAGTGCAAAGTCTGTGTGGATGTGTGTGTGTGTAAATGCTATTTCACACAAATGCTCTATGTTTGTTTGTGTGTGTGTGTGTGTGTGTGTGTGTGTGTGTGTGTGTAAGTAAGTAGTAGTTTTCGTGACACCTCTGATGTCTTTTTTTTTTTGTTGATGTGTGAAATCTATTTGTGGCATACTAGTAGGTTTGTGTAAAATGGTGTTGCTCTGTGGGTTAGGATGTGATCTGTCTCTGCTCTGTCTCAGTGTTTGTGTGCTGTACTCTTGCTGTGATGCACAACTGTTATGCTCTAGCGAGTTTCTTTCTTTCTTTCTCTTACTTACTTTCTCTCTCTCTCTCTCTCTTCTCTCTCTCTCTCTCTCTCTCTCTCTCTCTCCTCACCCCAGAACCTGGCCGCTGAGAAGACCTATAACAACTTGGACGTGACGGTCACTAAGGCCCTGCAGCACCGCTCACAGTACTTTGAGGGTGTGCTGACCTGCAACAAGCATGAGACTCTAGAGACCATCATCAATAGACTGGTGGAGGCAGAGGTAATGGTCGGACTTCTTGGACTATTCTAGAAGGGTGTTCTCATTCACCAGCTCAGCGCTTGCTCATTGCCTCCATCCCTTCCCTGTGTGTAGACCGCAGGGGGGTTTCCAAGTGGGTGGTTAAGTGATAAAGCTGGGTGAGTTAAGCTAGAGGAAGTGGTTTGTGGTGCAGACACTGGCTGTAGTGCATGATGGGATGCCGTCCCTGCATTGTTTAATCATAACATAAACATAAACATAATCACGTGTACTACACAAAAGTACTTCTCCACACCCTTAGACAAGTGGAGATGGAGATGGTGTGAAGTATAATTTAGACTTCATGTCCGTCAATACGCAGACATGCCGATCTCTCTCTAACCAGCTCTCTGACAGATACCTCCCCAATTTTTTAAACTATCCTTTGGAAAATGCAGATAGCGCAAGCCTGTGATTGGTCCACTCATTTTGCTTAAGCTTTGCAAATAATCTCAGACTTTGTTTTGGAAACAGCTGAAGGATTTCCTGATTGTGGTGTGCCCATATTTCAATGAAGTTTTGCCTCCTAGACTGGAGGACATTGCCATAGTCATAAGCACTTCTAATGTCTCTTCCCCTCTTCTCCCTGCTCTGTTATACCTCCATGGCTTCTCAGGTCCACAGGTTGGTGGTGGTGGACGATCAGGAGGTGGCGCAGGGCATCGTCTCTCTGTCGGATATCCTCCAAGCCCTGGTGCTCACCGGGGGGGAAGAGGGTACGTCCACTGCTGTGTGTGTGTGTGTGTGTGTGTGTGTGTGTGTGTGTGTGTGTGTGTGTGAGTGTGCGTGTGTTTGTGTTTGTGTGTGACCTTGTGTGAACTTTCTGTTATTAGAAGACCTGGTAATGTCTTCCTGAAAGAAGTCTCTCTCTCTCTCTCTCTCTCTCTCTCTCGTTGTTTCTAGGGACGGCTCGATAATCCAGTGGGAGAAGAAGAGGCGGTAGCTTTTCTTTCTTCCCCCTCTCTTTATCTCTCTCTCGGTCTGATTGTGGGGGATGGCCCGGAAGAAAGAAAGATCCAGAAGAGAGATCACAAGACAGGCTTGGTGTGTCAAGAAGAGACAGCAGCCTTTGAAAAGACACTGCTCTTGAGTTTGACACCCCACTGGAACAGCAATCTCTGTCTCTCTCTCTCTCTCTCTCTCTCTCCTCTCTCTTTTTCTGTCTCTGTCTCTCATTCTTCTCTCTCTCATTTTTTCCCCATCTCTCTTTTTCTCTTTGTGAGAAAATGAAAGATTCCTATTGTAACCATTGAACTCAGCAATACATGCAAGCACTGTAAGGGAAGGATAGCACAAATATTGAAATAATGCCAAAATTTCAATCCAAGTAACCAAACACACAAACCACCAAAAGTACATGTTCCAAGGGAACAGCCTGACAGTGGCACTTCTCTCTCTTTTCTTTGTTTTGTTTTCCCACGGGGAGCTCAGGTGTGGGTTATGAACTCAAACCATTTGTATCGTTTTGTAAAAGGGAACCATTCAAGTATTGTGTGCATGATAGGAGTAAGATGAGACAGACACCGATATTCTCAGCTTGACATTTCTGGTCTTGGGAAGTTTTTTGGAGTTGAACACACCAGTGCTTTAGGTGTAGGGGGTTGCCATGTGCCCCACCAACGCAGGTCAAAAAAAAATCACATGGGTGTGAGAATTCAGAGCTGCATCTGAGAAATTCCAAAAAGACGTTTTTGTGCTCTGCACTGTTTTTCAGTCCACGTGAGTCCCTTCGCCAGAAGCTGTCAGCAGCCAGGCAAGAGATTCCTGGCCAAGGCCACTGTTGGCTGCTGTGGTCTTGGCTTATAATGAGAATGACATTCCATAGACAGACATCTCGAATATTTTATTCTGAGTCACAGTACATAAACCCCTTTGCTTTACAAAATATTTGATGACCATTTTTGATATTTAGGCCGAATTCTCCATGGTCTCGACCACTGAGTGGTCCGTAGACATGAACCTGGATTGTGCAGGCTGTGGCTTGGAGATGAAAACCTTTTCCAAATGACACATTTGCCCTTGAAATGTGAAAGTCTGCTGTGGCTTTTATGATTTGCTGTTTTAAGAGTTTATACTCATCTGTTTGAACACATGGACACTGAATATTTATGTAATAATCGTGGTTTTATAATATATTTTTCAATTTCACATGCTCAGTTCTCTTATGTAGCTGAGGAAATGGACAGTCTTTGCATTCATTTCAGTGGTCAGTAAGGAACATTTATTGTTTTGACCTGAACAGGTGTACTGAAAACATCACTTGAAAAGTATTTTTTGTTCTCTTTTGGGCTTATGAAAAAATTACAGTTGGGAGACAGTCCCTCTGCTGTTAGTCATAGATCAGTGTCTTTCAACAAGCAATCACTCAATATTTTTCTCCAAAACATGCAGGAAATTGCAAATTTGATGTTAGTTGCAACACTGGCCTTAAAATCAGTGCACAGATCTAACACTTCTACTGGTGTTCTAGTTTTACTGGTCTAAGGTAAAAATAAGTGCAGCAGTGTCTTCATTTGAAGTCTGTTGCTTGATTCACTGCGTACCTCTGTGGCCAATTCAGCTGCTCCTTGTTCTCACTTTTCTGTAGTATTTGATGCAGGAGGGACCTGCTGTGTGTGTGTCTGTGTGCGTGTGTGCACACGCTTGCATTCGTTTGCTGCATCCTAGGATTGTTCTTCCTTCACATCATTTTCCCACTGGTCAACAGTCAGCTCCTGTCTTTCAGCGGCTCAGGTCACAGAGCTTTCCCCTCATCAGCAGTTTCACTTGAAAAGGCCCCAGTGACTGTAACCTGACCCAGGTGACTTCTCTGTCAGCCTGGCAACAGCGTACAAATCACAGGTCATTTCGGAATAGTGGGCATCCATCCACTGAATGATTGCTTGGTGGTCTTCTGCCCCAGTCTTCTTGAACCCTGTTTTAAATTTGATGGAGTCTTTGTCCTCATAAAGGGGCCTCGCATGAAAGGGATACATATGTACAGCCATTCCATTATGACATCATTTCCTTTGTTACAAATTTCTGAAGCATCTATATTTTCGATGCATGTACAAGATTATTTTTCAACATACTAATCATACCCAAACCATAATGTATGTAAATATACCCCATATTTTGTACAATGCATAATATGTCCTTGTAATTTTTAACTTAATGCATGCAATACATAAATATTTTTGTTCTCATCATGTCATGTCTTTGGTTTTGGTGTGTGATTGTGAGGGCGTCGGGTGTGGGGGTGAGGGTGTTTGTGCATGTAAAAATGCATCCACAAATCTGGACACTACTGATGGTATGAGGAAAAATGGACAAAAAAGTGTAATGTTTTGCTATCTTGTATAAAATGATACTAATTATTTACATTTAAATGTTTGTGCACTGTTTGAAGACAAAGATTTTCTCGTAGGCCAAATGAAATATACTTGATAAAAGATCCAAGCATTAATACCAGATGAGATTCTTAAGAGTAAGAGCCTGCTGAACTTTACAGAGGAAGTCACGTAGTATCACTAAAAAGGACTAAAAAGCTTGAAGTTCAAAGAAGCAAGTGTACTCACTTCCCACCTCATGACCTCAAGTCTCGGTCAGTTTTTCCTCCCTGACTGCAGCCATGAACATAACTCAACCGACTACGTTTCCCTCCACTGTTCTGTGCTGGTCTGAGGTGTCAGCACTCTTCTGTAGCATTCCACTTTCAGCAGTGTTTTGGAGTAACCCTCATTTGAACTACAAAGATTCAAATTTCTTGTGAAGGTGGTATCTGTGCTGTGATTTGCAATCAGCTTAATACTGTAATATTTTATTTGCAGTTTAAAAAATATTATTTCAGACCAACATGACGTATTTCCAATATTTCCACCACCTGCATGGAAGAAAAAGTGCATCTAAAAAAAACTAAAAGAAAAAAAAAAAAAAAAAACTAATGGTAAAGAATTCAGCAGCAAAAGAATAAGATATTTTAAGTGTGATGACACTGTGAGAACACCTTCAATAAGGTGTTTGTTGTGTTTTTGGTGCATTGTGTATTGGCAATTTTGAGTTCAACAGCACACGGTTAGTGGTCCGTCTCACCGAGACTCAGAAGCACATGTGTAAAACCTCCCCCCTCTTGAGTAAATGTTTAGAATAGTTCTCAGAGAACTGGGTGCAGTTATGCAGTCAGGAAGTGACTTGCACTGCTGTCGGTTTCCAGGAATGGATTTGTGAAATGCTTATCTGTAATATGCTAAATTATCAGTGACCTTGACTTGTACCATGTCTAACAGACAGGTTAATTCACTCATAGGTGAGGTCAGTGTGTGCCATTTGAGTGATTCAGCATTCTAGCATTACTCAGTCTTCCTTGGAGAAATATTCCAAGGCAAGGCTGTGAAATCAACGTAAATTCATTTTTTCAAACATTTAGTAGCTCAAGTATATAATAACAAAATGATGCACAGAACACTTAGGAAATAGGAAATACTGAATTTATTACTGTATAATATTACCCTATGTACAAGATTTGAGGGTGGGGGGCTTATCAGCACCTAACCCCCAGAACGTGATCAGGTACAGGGACATGATTCAAACTTTTGCACTCATGATTGTAAAACTTGCCAATAAAGTGATTGTTTAGAGTGAGAGAGTAGATCTGACAGGCAGGTGTTGCTAAGAGCTAACAGAGGTTAAGGGGCAAGAGGATCCAGGCATGAGCGCATGACCTATGACCTTGGGGTAAAACAGGCAGGCTAAGGTAGTGGTGGTAGGAGAGAAAGTGACTGAAACATCCTAAGAAACTCAAAAAGACCTTCTATCTGTTCACCGAAACAACCTTCAGCAGCAGTGTTTCAAAAAATCTATGTATGTACACATAGAACCCTTCTGCCCGCAAAACACCCAATGCATAAAGAACAGAGAGCTGACGCTATGGGGTATTTCAGTAGTGTTTGCAAGACTAGAGTTAGTGGTCTGTTCATACATACAGTATATCCTAGCCATTCAACAGTTGGACATTCAATAATAATAATAATAATAATAACATAGGTAAGCAAGATGGATTCTCACTACAAGAGATGAAGAACTTTGGATCAAAAGTTTAGGCTTCCACTCTGATGTACTTGGCTTAGCTATACTAAAGAGTCATGGTGTGTTGCATCAATACTTCAGATATTACATACACCATTTCCACAAATTTTCAACAAACTGACTAAAGCACTTGTGCTTTTGGGGCTAAGCTGCATCACAGTGCAGTTTTTTGCACCCACATGTGATATGGCAGGATACAATTGCCAACACTAGACAAAAATGTCTTCCATCTGGAGTGATTCTGACTTGGAGCGTACAGTATGGAGAAGTTAAATACGTGTAAACCATTAATCACACACGTTTGCTATGGTTGTCCACGTTCAGCTGGGTTAAGGGAGAGCCATTTGGAATGAGTAGGCTATCTAGTCGGACCTTTCTGCAGTTGATGGTTCATCACTAAAAGGTGTGGGATGAAACATACCTACAAATACTGTATTTCAAGAAGTGAACTTGCAGTCTCTGCAAAGAGCAGACCTCAATAAATACAAAAAGCCATCCTCCAAAATCAACAAAACGTCATAAATCATACAATATATTTACAACTTGCATATCAATGAGGGTATGCGTGATGGAAACCAGTCATCAATCTAGTGGCCGTCGTGTTTAATTGATGCCCGGTAGGAGTCAATCGAAGACTTTAACGGTTGCCTTTTAGTTTTCAGCAATGCTTTTGAGTATCCATTAACTAACATAATTAATTGCAACTAAAGTGACATTGTTCACCATTTTCAAAAGATCGCATTTTTTTGTTAATCAGCAGACAAGCCATTAGCTTATCCATTTACAGTTATACATTAACCATTTAACAACAATATGAACCATTTTAGTTCCTCAGTCCAGTGACTTAGGCATGCAGTAGTGCTCTGTAAATATATTTCTAATAAGAACTTTGATGGTTGTGTTTGTTGTGAAAAAAATCCAACTTTTTTGCCCGAGGGATGAACCTGGCTCATGGCTCAACATCATTCACGATCTCCTATAACTTAACAGAACTTTTCCTTTGTGCACAAGAACTTTTACTTTGTGTCAATCACGCTGGTTCATGGATACTTCATGTAAAATCATTACCTATAATGACATCTCACCTCTCACTCTCAAAGTACCTGTGTCTTCTCTCTAGTCTTTTCATTTTTAATGAGTGACTTAGTGAGTACGATGGCCCTCAACTCCCTCAGACCAGTGCATAATCAGGACCAAGTCCTTTGTGATACCAACAAGCATTTAAAAAAAAAAAAAAAAAAACCTCCCATGTGACAATACAACTTAGCTAAGGATCAGAGACAAAAATCCATTAGATAAAATATATACATTGCCGTACCTTTTAAAAAATAAATTTTATGTACATCAGCTTGCTTTAATGGGGCAAATTATAACACCCCCGGAAATCAAAAATATAGAAGCCTTACTTCTTAGACAAGGCTTTGCCAAAGAATTGTACTGACTTAAATAATCAGCTTAAATACTTCCCAGATTCACGTCAGACAAAAAAAAAAAAAAATCATTTGGTTCCATGGGATTTCATCCTTGCCAAGGACATACTCCAGCTGTGGGAGTATTTAACACAATAGTATTAATTGATGTACCATTCATTAGTGTGCAGTGTCGAGTACAAGTGTAGTAGTGTGATTCTACCATAAAAGGTATGGCTATGGTCTCTCGTGAGAACATCAGTGCTTCATCAAAGTGCTCGTCAGAAACTGAATGCTGTGCCAACCATCAGCTGATTGCCATTCACTAACTCGAGGGAACCTGGACGCCTCCCTCGCTCTGCACTGTACATCAGCTGCGTTATGCTACATTATCCTATACGACGCCGTGCTCGCTAAAGTCTTCCTGAACATCAGTGGACGTCTCCCCAACCACCCATCATCCCACCCCTCCCAACACCCATCCCAACACCCCTCCCTACCCCTTCACTAGAAAAGGTTTACAGACAGCAGGACTTTCATTCACTTAGATTCTTTTAATCCTCCAGTGTCATCCGCTGAGTGGTTTCCACAGTGGGCTACAGTTTCCTATGGTCGATACTTTATGAGCTCCTCAAGGATTTCGCCTGAGAGGCGTCTCCGTGTGGGGTTCAGTGCTAAGTCTGCTTACAGACAGGGCTATTTCAATACACGCCCTTAACGTGAAAGTGCTCATCTTTGTGGCCTGGTTGGCTGGTGCAGATCGCGAGGCCCTTTCTGTAATCTCCTGCCCTCTGGCTCCCTCCAGCCTACTGGTAGCGGCCCCTCTCTGCCCTCTGGGCTTTGTGAGATCGAGGGTGTTTGTGGCGGCGAGAGCCTCAGATTAGACTGAGCGCTGCAGATTAGCAGCCAACGCTGAGCTGTGCTCACTGCGAGCGCTGTTAGCCTACTAACCTCTGACCTCAGTGGCATCAGCTGAGCCCAATACTAAACCAGAGAAAAACGCCAAAAAAACAAAACAAAACAAAACACAACAAAAAACAGATCAACTGCAGATAAATCTGCAGAAAAATGGAGAGAGTACAAGAGACAGAGATGCTTACATCTCTGCACGCAGACAAAAGGACCCATTAAATCCCTATTTAACACTGGATTTAAAAAAAACAAAAAAAAAACATTCTAACTGAACCTCGGAACCAACACTTTTTACCATGGGCCAAAGAATTGCCAGTCAATTCACCAGACCTCCAGACATGAGAGGCCTTTGGGGAAGAAAGTAATAAACAAACAAACAAACAAAAAAACCCCAAAGTAAAACAAAATAATAAAACTAAATTCCAAACTATACAGCAATATTTACCCACCATAAATAATGATACACATATTCATATATTCACAGAGTGGGTGTAGTAATAGTGGTTGCAGTTGACAGTAGCAGTAAAAGTAGTAAGATCAGTAGTTGCAGTCGACGGCCATTTTAGTAGGAAGGGCAGGAGGTAGGGGGTGGCGGATGGGACAACTGGCAGGAAAAGGAGAGGACTGTTGGTACTGTAGTACTCAGTAGTTTTGGCAGAAGAAGGTGAGGTAGGCCATGTCACAAAATTTGTGGACGGCGGCTTTTTTTTTTTCAGACTGGCAGGATACTTTGCAGTAGTAGGACAGTTGTCGCTCATTGCTTGAGTTCTTGCATCGTCACAAATGTTTTCTCTCCGGAGGCAGCCTAGATTTTGACATCTTCCTCCACGCTAAGCTGGGCCAGGGTCTTTTTGATGCGCAGCGCGGTGAGGCGAGCCGCTCCGTTAGCGTACCAACACTCACGCATGATCTTTCCCATCACACGCAGCGCCTAGGAGAGAGTAGAGGGACAATAATATAACACAATCAGAGGGCGCCAAGAGCATATGGGAGCTTTGTGGTTTGTGCAGTGGGACGACACAGATGACTCTGGTGTATGGGACTGCAAGGAGAGTGTGTAAGCAAAGCACTGAAAGGATTCAGATCTGTTCAGTGTCGTTTACACAGAGCTACTACAACTGAAGTTGTCCCTGTTATGCATTACACAGTTCAGTGTCTAAAGCCATGAGCATCTCCATAGCACATATTATGGTGACGGGAGATCACAGAAAGTTGTCTCATTAGGAAGGGGCTGATATGTGTGAAATATGATCTTTCCTAGTGATGTAAGGTTGACCCACAGAGTGAGATAAGTGGTATGAGTGGTTGAGGTTTGTTCAGATATGCTGAACAGAGGCAAATGTCCTTAGCGACTGACGTTTGCTTCCCCTTTCTATTTACAGTTTAAAATATTTCCATCCAAACACTTGAAAAGGTTCACCTCTGTTTGCATACTCTGAACACCCCTCTGGCCTCTGGCGTCAACATACCACTATGTTGACACATTTGTCCTCTAGCTGCAGCATATCTCCCAGTTAATAAAAATAATAATGATGATGATGACGGCGTCTGTGTACCTCATAGCTCTGCCACCAGTTGGGAATGTTGGGTCGTAATCGCTGATCACACACCACCTTTCTCATGTCCTCTATGGAGGGGTCTGAGGGCACCAAGTCATAGTAGGGCAGCTGATACTCCTCATGAATACCTACACACACACACACCACACACACACACACACACACACACACACACACACACGCCAGAAAAGAGAACACATATAAAGCCGTTAGGTAAGGTTAAGCATTTAGCACACATTTTTGTCCTCCACCTTACAAAAAAATCTGTAACATTACAGTACAAAACACTAATAAGAATATTAACATAACTATATTAGTTAATAACTATTATTAAAGTGGTGGCATAGAGGGCCTGGTAGTAGCCTGGAAATTGTGGGTTCAAATCCTGGCTACCACGCACTTAACCCCACATTGCTCTAGAGGAGACTGGCCCTAACCTAACTGATAGTTGACAAATGTTTTGGATAAAAGCGTCTGCTAAACACGTAAATGTAACGTAAAGTAAAAACATTATTTTTCCTTTAAATTCATACCAGTAATATTGACAATAGAAATCATGAAAACATGAAAACTCCACTGATTTGTGACTTATCAGTGGAGAAAACTTTGTCTCTCACACCTGCTCTCTGACACACACATACACACACACACACACACACACACACACACACACAGGCTCCCGCTCTGCAGCTCACCTCCCGCGTTACATCGCCGAGCGATCTCCCAGTAGACCAGCCCCAGTGCGTAGATATCGGCACACTTGAAGGAGTCAAAGTGTCGCATGTTGATGCTCTCATCCAATACCTCTGGAGCCATGTACCTGACAAACACACACACACACACACACAAGATTTAACACTTACACACTTTTATGCCAGTAAACACTCATTAGGGTATCAGTTAATGGAGATGGATATGGACATCTTTCAGCCCCTCTCATCATCTTGATAAGACAGATGATCACCATAGCAAATAGACCTCTTTCATAACAAATTCATAACAAACAGACCTCTTTCAGTTATTACCATGGAGACCCAGCTCAAAATGTTAAATGGAAGCGCAGATGTTGTTCTGGATCTTCTAAAAGAGAACTCTCATTCAGCACAGGAATACAGATCATTCTGCTTCTCGAGTGCCCTAGACAGGGTTGACCCAGACAGGTAGGTAGTGCTGATGGCAGCAGGGCAGTTAAACAGTGTGATTCATAGCCCCTACGGCTGGTTACCTCTTGGTGCCGACCCGCTGGTTGGGTGCAATGTCAATTGTGTCTGTGATGGACTCGTGACGCACAGCCAGGCCCAGGTCAGCTATGGCGCAGGTGCCGTTCTTTTTTACCAGAATGTTCTTGGACTTCAGATCGCGGTGAGCAATACCAGGCTTTCCTGCAAAGTAAAGACATGAGAACTGGATTTTAAGCAACCCCTCTGCATCAGAAATATCTGGAATCATTATTTATTGATGGCAGCATATGTGCTAAGGAGTGAAAAAATGTCAGTCATAATATAAAATAAATTTTACTGACATCATGTCTGAACTGAACCAGTAAAAAAGTGCCCCCGTTGGCTGCGGCCATTTGAACTGAATGCCCTGTGGAAGTGGTTCTATCACTCACCCTGTGTGCCCAGGATCTCCATGTGCAGGTGAGCCAGGCCACTGGCAGCAGACAGGGCCAGCTTGATCATGCCCTCAATGCTCATGGAGTAGCGGTTCAGGTAGTCGAACAGAGAGCCATGCTCATGGTAGTCAGACACCAGCCACAACTGAGTCCATGTGCCGTTATCTGTGGAAAGGACATGGCCAGCAACACTCATAAATATAATTATATACAAATACAGATACAAATGCAAATTGAACTTTCATTTTCCAATATATATACATGATTACATCATTCATAATACAAAGAATCACATGTATGATATATAATTTATTAGGACCTGAAGCCATAAAATGAAACATTTGGAGTTGCTGGATTGGTGTACAGTATTACACTTTTCAAATAAATGACATCCCCTAACTGCATACATAAATATGAATTGTTCCTATTTCTTCTGATAAATGAACATTCTTCCATAACATTTCTGATAGTTAGAGCTTGGAATAGGTTAGTGATAGGTTGTAGTTTGGAAACAACTTTCTGAGAGCTTCAAACAATAACAATTGTGCAAAATGATCCCTAAATCCTTGCTGGATACTTTCTCATGAGCCAAAGAGAAATCCACCATGATGACCTAGTTGTGGTTTTATGAATCTATGCAGGTAATCCCCAATGATGCTGTGGAGTTGCTGTTGTACTTTCAAGCTTTCTGTCAGAGGGTCTGTGTACTAATGGTGATAGAGTGGTTGTGAATATGGGTCCAAATTTGTAAAAAACTGTCCCCATGCTAATAATCCATAATGGCTGACATGATAGTCTCAGTGGTCTAACTCACCCTTGTTGTCAGCGGCAATGAAGCCCAGGATGTTCTCATGACGGAGCATGATGGTCTGGTAGATCTCGGCCTCGCGGAACCAGGAGCGCTCCTCTCGGGACGAGAAGATCTTCACAGCCACATCGCCGCCACGCCAGCGGCCCCGCCACACCTCACCGAAGCGCCCTTTGCCAATGATCTCCTGCAGCACAATGGTTCGCGCCACCGTTCTCTGCACAAACAGAGGCAGGCCTGCAGAACAGAGAAAGAACATTTAACAGAAATACTCCAATATCTGTCAGTGTTGGCAAAATGAACAGTAGGGATCTCCAACAGGTAGCTTGGGACAACCAGCTTAAGAGTAACTCTCTAAAGGGTCCAAGGAAATGGAAATATCTCCCAAAACATAGTCACATAATCTCTATGAAATCAAATGCAAACATCCTCTGCTGTCTGATACAAAATGATCCCAGCTTCACTGCTCTCTGATGAGAGGCGATGTAACAATGTAAAGTCCAGTATGTCACCTGAAGGACCAGAGCAAGTCTATGTGACATGGTTAGATTGTGATAAGTCAATGTCTGGTGAAACTTTATATTAGAGTGCCCTTGTTACAATATATCTACGTCATGAAGTCCAGTGAAACAAACTGTGTACTAAAGTGAAATACCATGAAATATCTTTTTTGTTTTTGAAATTCATACTACATGTGTATTAGAAAATGCTCGCTGGCAGAGTCCAGAGTACTGCAACAGGTGTTTCATAATTCATTATGTGCAATATAAGTACATAACATTACAGTTTGTTAACCACATTATTACTCTGAAATCCATGGTGTATTTACACTGTTACCCAGTACCTTTACTTCAGGACAAATTCACACATTCAAGCACCTTCTTCCCGCGATACTACAAACCCAGACTTACCGGACCCTGAGCCTGACGTGGAGAGGTCATAGATGAGGTCCTGCAGGGTCTTGTCCTTGGCCAGGTAGAGATGCTCAGTGCTGGGGTCCTCCACGTCCAGGCGGTGCCGGTGGCCGTAGGCCCTCTGGTGGTGCTGGAAGAGGAAGCGGCCCAGCAGGAGCACCACACACAGCAGGAAGACAGGGCCCGCCACCGCTGCTGCCACCTCCACTGGACCCCAGCCCTCAGTGTAGCCCGTCACTGTCACACACACACACACACACACACACACACACACACACACACATACACACACACACACACACACACAGAAGAATTGATAGAGACACCAAGTTACAGGCAATGCCTTTAGTTAGACATAGAGTAAATCCAGACTTTACATTAGTGGTTTACTGTAAAGACCTTACTAAGGCTTCTTATGAAGCCTGGTAAGTTATATGTTACCTAATTTACAGAATTACTTGCACTTGTATAAATACAGTATGTAAAGAAACAGGCAAGATACGAAGCTCTGTGTTGACAGTATGCATCCTTAGGCCCACGGTGTAGTTTAAGGATGGGCAGAACTATCGCATTTGCCACGTGGGATCAAGCTAAGCCTCTGGTGCTCCACTTGGGCCTTCCTAGACAGAACTAGGCATCTCAGCCACTACCAGCGTATTGTTGCCCAAGACAGCTAGCCGCCACCTGCGTCAACACCTCACCTGGGTGCACCTGCAGGTCCATGCTGTTGCAGAAGTCTGTGTAGCAGCAGTGGGTGTTGAGGAAGCCCTCAGCGCTCAGGCAGTAGAAGGGCTGGCCGGGCGGCATCAGCTGGTCGCGGGGGATGCAGTTGCGCACGCGCTGCTCCACGCCATCGATCACCGAGGTGGAGGCCATGCACGCGCCGTCCGTCTGGCACTGGTGGCCCTGCTTCTCGCAGCTGGCAGTGGTGCAGTTACACAGCAGGGCTGCAGAGGAGGGAAGACAAATGATGTTGTCAGGCTGCATTAATGAGACCTTCTGGCTTGAGGGCTTCAAATACCTTTGCATTGAAGTGGCCCTGCTAGAAACACAAAATTGCATAATCATGTTAATCATGCATAATGATGTAGGCTTATATGACCTGGTGGAAAATAATGAATGCGTGTCTAAAAACAAACATGGCCACACATACACTGCTACCCACTAGTACTGACAGGACACCCTAACAGGCAATACACAATATACTTTCCACCAGCAGGTGGCGCATTTGCAGCAGCCGGGAGGAAAAACAAGCGCTGAATCACAGCTCGCTAAGGCAATACATTTTGGACAAGGTTGTATTTCTCCAGCCCTTATCAGATTCAGGGTCATTTCATGCTTTTACCCCATAATAGACAGGCAAGAGCACCTGCTCCTCCAACAAGGACTACTCTAATAGAAAACACTAAAGTTCCTTGGCATAGCTTATTGCCCTTCCTCTCCATTGTTTATACTGACACAGTCATTCTCTACACAAACAGACCAAGTATGCGCCCGTGACCTTCGCCCCGACGCGAACCTTGAGCACTATTCATTTCTGATAGCAGCCATAACTCATGGCAACTTTGAAACCGTGGTGCAACTGTCTGCACTGAGTGGGTTGTGTATTTCTGTTGGCCTTGGAACATTGGTCCGGTTGGGGGGGGTGTTGGTCCACTCTAAAACGTTACCAAAGACATTACTATGGATTACCTCAGTGTTCCCTCCTTCACAAGGTGCCGTCAGGCACCAGACACTGGATGCCTGGTCGTCACCACACGTCAGCGAGCGTTTCATATTTTCAAACAACAATTGACCAAATAGTCCCTCCAGCACAGAAAGGGTGGCCGCGTTTCTGTTGCAGGGCATTGTGTGTGTGGTCGTCTTCAGTTTCCAAGGCGTCGAATGCATGACCTTTAGGTCTCTTTGGGGAACTTTGTGTTGGCAGCTGATGGAAACGCCACAAAACCCAAGCGGAGGCTGGCAATGACGCCTGAGGCTGGCTCAGGCCCATGCCATGTGATGGCGGTGGCAGAGAGCTTGTGGGCAGAGGGAAATGAGGGTCGTGGAAAGAGCTGGAGGAGTAGACTAGTCATATCTGTGAGGAGTGGTCTGGCTTCTCACACACACACACACACACACACACACACACAGCTGTGGCGTCTGGCGGGATTCATAATGTGTACATGCACTTACTTTCCTAATTCACTTATTCAAATCAAATCAAATCGGCACACACACACACACACACACACACACACACACACACACACACACACACCTCTCTCTCCTCCCAACATCAAAAACAACAATGTCTGGATGTGATGTTACCTTCAATGCATGAGACTGTCAAACAAAGGCCTTCCGCTTTCATCTTTTCACATCTTTTCACAACACACACACACACACATACACTTACACAAACACTCACACACATGTTCATGAACACACACTAAAACATACACTCACATACACACACACAAACACACACTTACGCACAAAAAGATGCCTGACTGAGGCCACATCAAATAAACCAACTCCTTTCCTCTTGGGTGCTCTCTCTCTCTCTCTCCCTCTCTCTCTCTCTTTCTCTCTCCACCACAAACCTTCAGCTCCCAGAACCTGTGACTTGGTTATGATCCGACGGCAAATGAGCGGCCTAATAGGAGAGAGCACGTCTCCAGTTACCGCGGCGACGTTACACCCCGGAGGGAAATAGCACCAAGGTCAGATCTGCTCTACTGCCATTAGCCCACTAAAACCATAAAAGCCTTTTTGTTTCATCAAATCCCGTCGCCCTGCTGAATTAAAACACACACACAACACACACACACACACACACACACACACACACACACACACACACACACACACACACACACACACACGTCTCCCCCACCCCCTCTCCCTCCTGCAGTGTTTCAGTAGATCATTAAGTCCTGACTAAGCTTTTACTTCAGCCAGTCACTAGTTTGACGGGTGACGTTCTTTCCGAGCTAGACCTTTGTTCTTTGATGGACATGAGGACACAAGAGAAGAGAGAAAGAGAGACAGAGAGAGAGAGAAAGAGAGAAAGAGAGAGAGAGAGAGAGAGAGAGAGCGATGAGAGTCTTTTCTGGCTGTTTGCTGCCGTTTCACCACTGTCGGACAGACGGTCGAACAGTAATAACATTTCACATTAGGAGCTGAGTACAGGAGGCTTGAGGAGAAGCTCCATAGGCTGGAGAGGGTATTTTGCTGCTGTAGTCTGAATGGCACAGGGGGGGCAGCAGAGAAAAACCATCTGCCACACTTTAAACGGATCAGTGCTGAGATATGTCTGGAGCCCCTATTAAGGAACATTATTACATATTCTACCCTGTCCAGCATTAAAGGCTGCTCATCTTATTTGTATGTGTGTGTGTGTGTGTGTGTGTGTGTGTGTGCACATGTGCATATCAGGCTGTGTCTGTGACGTGCACAGACAAACACAAATCCAGCGCACAATGGAAAAAGAGCCCATCCTGTATCTGCACCGCACGCACATACACACACGGACCCACCCACACAACAACAACAGTCGTGCCGTGCGCACAAGGAAGTTGTCCATCCAGTGAGCTTTTGACAGGAAGGACCAAATCCTCTTGACTTCAGGGGATTGGTGGATGTGGGGTTGTTTGGCCTGGGATGGTTGTGGGGGGTTGCTCTACTAAGCCTTGGCCCACTGTGACGGGTAGCAGTTGTACAACTACAGGGGGCTGGTGGAGTGTGTGTGTGTGTGTGTGTGTGTGTTCGGAGGGGTTGGAGGTGGTTTGAATGCAAGCTCTTTCCAAGCCTGATACCCCACTGGCTTTACTGGGCAGGGCACAGGGCTGATAGAGGGGCTGGGGAGGGGGATAGTTCCAGGATTTTGGGGGTTGATGGAGTTCATGTAAACCCCTAGCGGTTTTGGTCTGTGTGTGTGTGTGTGTGTGTGTGTGTGTGTGTGTGTGTGTGTGTGTGTGTGTGTGTGTGTGGGTGTGGTGCGTGTGTGTGGGTGGGGGGTACACGGGGTGTAAATAGTTGGAGGGACCAGCTGTTACAGATTGTAAACCCAAGTCTAGACAGTGCCTGAGACACAGGGCCATGGTACTATCCCAGACAAAGACAGACTTCACGGCAGGAGCAAAAGAAGGACCCCAACAGGACTGGCAGCTTCCACAATACAAACAGCAGCAGCAACAGCTTTAGAAAGGGCTTTTGGCCTTTTTGTTTGGAAAACAATATCTCATCGCATAGGCCAATGTCTTTGCTCTCCTCACAGATACACTAAAAAGGATGGTTCCTAAAAATATAAAAATCAAAAATATACAACATTTGTTTTAGTGCCATGCCTTTGTCTGTTTCTATTACATATCCATTTGATAACTTGACTTCAATTTTATTTGACTTTAACAGTTGCTACTAAAGGGACCAAATCCTCATGTATCATGTATTTCTTTACATTTTTGAGTCTAGTGTAAGCTTTCGTATGTTATTATATCAATAACACAAACTGTGTTTGGCCTTCTCTCTCTCTCTCCCTCCAGCACGCGTGTGTGGTAAGACCAGCTAGTGTGCCGACGCACTGGTCTGGTTACAGTGGGTATTCTTGAACCTGACACCTCCATCATAACAGAGGAAGAGGGGCTGCACAATCCACAATAAATCATTAATTACTACTGCGGACAGACCGGACAGGAAGCCTGCTGATTTCACTCGCTTCAGTGACTCTATTGGGTTCATTCAGTGGTGCACAGGTCAGGGCTTAGGCACAAAGCCTGCACAGGAAGGAAAGACTTCAGCCCCCACTTCCCAATCATCAGCTTGCGTTAGTTAGGATGAGAGAGAGGCAAGTGTAGGCTACACAACTCTATAAGGCGAATCTTCAGATTCAACTGAATAGACAAATGCAAAACAACACAGCGTTCATTCAGATCCTTTCAAGGCCACAGGCTATACATGAACACAGAACATGGTGTTAAAACATTGAGATGACACAGAAATAATGATCAATGAGCAATACAGCACATGATATTAAGAGCTAACAAAAACATGACTCACAGCAATTCATAAATTTGTCCTATAGGCTATAGGAGGTCTTTTTGACAGCTGTGTTTGAAAGGTTTTCATATTGCGTGCTAACATAACCGTAGACCTCTACTTTTCGCACTAAAGCAGATTAATAAAAAGGTCACCTCCTTCCCTGATAAATTTTTAAAACTGACATTTCAGAAGTGTAGGCCCAGTCCTGTCCTGTCAGTGGGAGACTAGTTTTAACACCTCTGATGACTGGCTTGGAAGTCATCAACAAAATCATTGCCTGTGTGTCAAATAGAGGATTACTCTGCCTGCCAATATCATTTCCTGAACGGAACAGAAATGGCCGATACTTCTGTGGTTCATATGCAATTAAAGAGTCATTATGCCTAAATTGATTTTCTCATAATCATCATCTTTTCCATAATCTGGAATGGGAGAGATTAGGCACTGCTTTAAATCAATGTATTTCTTTCGACAAAACACTGGACCACATAGGCCCGATACAAATAACCGTCTGGGGCCTGATTTAGGTGGGCTTACAGTACATGCATGCCCTTTCAACCATCTGGTTATTTAAGACCCTATAAAGTACAAGGGAGTCAAACCGATTCTCGAAAGATTTGTCCGGTTTTAGGCTTTTGGATCTAGGCAAAAACCTGCTGTTCGAAAGGCTTCGAAATTTCTACAACACTGTGTATGTGTGTGTGTGTGTGTGTGTGTAACGTCAGTGGAGAGCAAGACTCTATGATAAGATAGGGAGTAACCTGTCATCACACAGAGATTTCATACCAAAGTCCTACAAGCATTAGAATGCATTTCCATGACTGCCCCAAGTACATGCATTCTTTATTGCCAGCCAAAAAAACAGCATTGGGCATGCAGAGACACAGTCCCATAGAGCACAACCTCGATGTTTTTTCAATGATTATTTTAATAACTGGGGAACTCTGCAAGTTCAGGCATTTCCCAAGCTGCCTCTGGATCAATGGCACCACAGCACTTACAGCTTCATCTTATTCTCTTTGTACAGTCTGTCCGCTCTTGCCAGAGAGACAGAAGACAGACTGGAGAACCTTGATCTGAAAATAGGTGTAGAGGGGGCATTACACAAGACCACCTGTTTCCGTACATCTGACAAGACAGCAGGATAGACACAAACACACCCCCTCACAAGCATACCCAAACATATCACACCTATAGTAAGAAGCCTCCATACAGTTTTTTAAAAGTCCTGATTTGTGCTGACACTGTACAAATCAGTGTTCCCTTCTGCTGGCAAAGAGTCACACACACACACACGAATGCGCGCGCACACACACACACACACACACATGAATGCACACAACCCTGCATTCCTCAAAATGGGCCTTACTGAGGTCTCGCCCTGAACGTGGGTGGCAACGTGAAGGCTTGCGGAGTGCAAAGGCGGAAAAACTGCCATCCACGACAACAGGTCGCAGAATTCCACAGCAACACACATATAAGCCAACCACTAGCAGCTAAGTGAGACTCAGGTGGTGAAACTCGGGTGGTGAAATGTGTCCCTTAATGCGCTTTCTTGACACGATTCTGGTTTCTTGTGAGTCATTTATGGGGTTTCATTTACGCAATAACCTGAGACATCCGGCACAGAGAAAGACTTGATAAAAACTCTGGTTTTGATGTGGTTATCTCCTCTATTGTTTACTCGCAAGCAAGCACCATTGCATACAGAGCTCTTCAGAAGTAATAGCCCATTATGTGAGTGGGTAAGTGGAAACATATCACCCTAATGGAAACATATCACCCTAATTAGCAACCTGATCCAGGTCTGGGTTAATGTGTGTTATTTGATAAGACACATCTTGTGTCTTCGTCGATATCTTGCCTTGAGGCGACAGTACACTATAGGATACTCCATATTTAATTCATAACAAAAGCACAATATCTGTATAAAAGGACACAGATGACTGGTAACAGCTTATTTTGAAAACATACAACTTATTTATGTTGAACATAATGCAAATCAAAATGAAATGTCCAAAGAGTGGACATACTCCATAGTCCTAAATAAGCGCCGTAATTTGTCAAAACTGCTTAGGGAAGCTACAGTCCTTAAACACGGCTTTTATAAACCATTCTAGTGAAATTAGATAGGAAGCCTGGAAAAAAATCCAATTACTCCATTGTTTGAGTTGTTCACTAGACAACATGTCCATGGGGAAACAATGTGGCCACACACCTGATCTGTTTATGCTTCCAAATAGAACCATGTAGCTTATCTTATAAAGGCAGTTTTTGGTTGCAGACATGACAGACTCATGATTTCACCCACAGTGCTCTCTGCTTTCTATATCTGTCATACGGGTGACGAAATGTTCAATTTAGCTGTGCAAACAAACAGCTATGAGTGAGGCTTTGTATGAGTATAAATGTTTCTCTATTCAAAAGAGATTGCATTCAAATCTCTTATGTATTAACAGTGTCGATCACTGTAACAGAGAGGGGAAGACCTTTCACTTTGAGGTCATGAACAGAAAGGGAGAGAAAGAGAGAGGGTTGCCATTGCATGGCCTATAGGGTTCTTCAATATAATGACGGTTATCACTGTGTGCACCAGACCAGACATTTATTTCAAATGCGGTCCACATTGCTGCACACACAGATGGAAGGGGGGCAGTATTTGTGGAGGGGGCTCCCATGCCCACCCCATAGCCCTATACTGGGTCACCAGCATCAGTAGTCACAAAAGACCTCCACTTCATCTCTGACATACATCAACTGGGGTTACACAGAATTTCCTATAGATCTCAATAGATTCATAAAATCATAAACATCCCAGATCAAAGAAAACACACGAAGTGCAACTATAGGACAGCCTGAACACCTAAGTAGGTCAGCTCGGGAGCAACAATATGGGGTTCTCAGCCACCAAAAACGCAACAATCATGTCACACAGTACAGTAGACCTCTAAATACACAACCAGCTTAGGGCTTATTTGACATCATACGTGAAGGGTTATGTCATAAAACATCTCCTGAACCCCCGTACTCCACCTGGCCACTCGAGCTTAACCGAGCAGAATACTGGAAATGTGTGGGTTGCGTGCACCAAAATTCTTACTCTAAGTTAGTGTCGGCAACGCACTTCAAATGCTCCACAGAGATTTTACTGTTCCGTCATTAGAAGTTAATGTGCTAGCCGAAGCTGCTGAAACCGGCTTTACGAGATAAGTGAGCTGGAGCAGGCTTGTTATTGTTTATTAACAGACTAAGAGGGGCACCTGAGCCATTTGGAATCATCCCCACAAAACAGAATCATATTTCTAAAAAAGCTATGTGAACTATAACATGAGTCTTTCGAGTTGAAGTAGTCAGCGTATTAAACAGCTATTGTAGGCTTTTACGAGAAGGACGACGGTGCTTATCCCACGCTCCCAAACAGCTACTGCTGACCAGCACCAAACATAAGCTAGTCCCTATTAGCCAGCTACTGCTGTGTGCGACCGTAATTCAGATACATTGTAACAAACGCGTAACTATACACCGTATCAACTAACGCGGATAATTAGTCATTCCAGGCCGGCGACAGCTCTTGTTCGACCATTTATGTCTGTTCGAAAAACGCAACAAAAATAGGTTCCCTGCTAGCTTAGGCTTGCTAAGTTACCAAATCCAGCGCCATGTTGTAGGGAATGCCAAATTCAGCGGCGGTGGCAGCCCATGGATGAAAATAAATAAATAGAACGAACAAAACGTAGCCGAGATGGAGGATAAACTTCTTCGAACTCACCATCACGTAGTCCAAAGGAGCCAGCCAGGACGAACAACGTTAAAACAATTCGATGTTTATCCATGATCACAGGATTCCCATTGCATCTCAGTAACAGCCTTCTACATTTAAGTGGTATATTGACAGGAGGAAGCGGACCTCGCACAACACTCATACAACACTGCTAGTCAGAAGACGCGGACGCGCTTAAAGGAGGGTGATTTAAAGGGGAGGGATTAGGCCTACCGAAGCTTTATTTTTAAGGAGAGCGACTAGAATTTCCCCATTTAGAACAGTAAAACATTAATAGCTAAGGTGGCATGAAAAGCCTATAACGACGCAACATAGATCTGGTGAGAAAAGGGATTGAACTAGTGTCAGAACATATCAAAACTAATTTCGTTCCCCTTTCACCGATAGACTAATGTGCGCATTGCCAACATAAAAAAAGCATCTGTGAAATTAATATTTAGACATTAATTACATCCTACCGGCGCCGTAATATGAAATGTCTATCACAAGGATAGGTCCATCAAAAATACATTTCAAAAGGCTTTTTTGACTTAAAGCTGTGCTAACTTGTGCAAAATACCGAGTTGGCTGATGTTTCTCCAAATAGTAAATAAATCAGTCGAACTGTAGCCTTTCTAACGGTGGTGTCTTTCGCCCTCTAGTGGCAAAGCAAAAAACTGCTACTGAACGTAAAAACAAAATGCAGACTAGTCAAATAAGGTCACGGTGTCTGGTGCCTGTCTGCATCTGTAAAAACAACAAAACAAATCTGCAATGTTGTGTCGGCGGTATCTTTGGTGGAAAACGTGAAATGTGTTTGTTGAGGGATTTTCCTGATGTACAATGCAACTGGGTAGACTTAAATAAAATAGAAATTTTGATAGTTTGAGCCTAAACTGGTGTAACCATTCACATTTTTTTTTCCATTTAAGATATTTTGTGGCAATTCTATTTGCCTTGTTATTTGACAGGCTACACCTCTACATCACAGGTTTATTTCCTTTAGTAGCCTATCCAGTCAAAGTCCACAAGATGGCCCGTTAAATGGCCTTAAACCTTTAAATTAATTAGGATTTTGGTATAATTTTAGCATTTCTTGAATTTTGCATGTTGCAAAAATGCAAATTCATTTAATGTCCCTACAGTGTCTATATATTTTTATATAAAGGCTTAAAAACATCTTATGACAATATAAGAATCATGTAATAGGCGTATGTAGCAGTAAGGGTTAAAGTCAGTTCCACCCCAAAATAGGGAGGATAAAGAGTTTTTGTTCTTGATGTAGGCTGTACAATGTTCTTTTTCATAACGCAACACAGTTGCTTGGACCTGCAAACCTAAATTTTCCCGTTTTCTTCCAGCTACCCTTAGTTCAAAGCCAAACGTTAATAAATATTTGTCCAGCAACATGGTTTCTATATAGTACTTGACTGATATTGGATGGCAGCATTCAAGTTGGCTTCATTGCTACAGGTTTGCTACAACTCTGTAACTAGTCTTCACCATCAGATCCAGATAAAAATCTGTGAGTTTGTGAGTTCTTGGGCAAGGTATTTTCAATAGCCCTGGCAAGCAATCTGTCTTGGTGGCTTGGGATATATACAGTCATTTTTTATATTGTCCTACTAAAATAGTTAGAAATAAATTGACAAAGAATGACAGAAAAAGCAATGATGAGAGCAGCATAGCATGTATCTAAAGTCAATGTATTAAATGTCTTGTAACTCAACAAACATAGAAAAACAAATGTCTTGCGTTCCTCTTGAAGATACTCTGAGCTGAACAGTCTGTTGCCATTGTCAAGGTTGGGAGACAGTTAGTAGTTTTGCATCGCCATAAACAGGATTATGGTATAAATGGTACTTATGGTATAAATAAATAATTTGAAATCCAAATGACCTCAAAATAAATTCACTTTGGCAACAAAAGAACATGTTACTTAAGAGTATGAATAAATACAAAGCCATTAACTACTGGAACTACAGGATTGTCCATTCTAGTGAGGCATATTCCCAATGCATGTGAATCTGAATATTATACATAATATATCAGGATCCCCACAATAACGGTGGTATAATGACCTACTGCAATACTTGATATATAACTGTAAAACTGTAGAGTTCTTGTGTACTTATTCCAAGTACAACAAAGTACATCTATTTACTATCACTACCATTTTCATCTGTTCTCTCCCATTTCTTCTGTTTTCCTTTTTCACCTCAGATTCACGCGTTCACTTGATTTTCAATTATTACTTATTTTGAACCACCACTTTGAGGTCACTCTGGTAAGTCAAACTGGCAGCTGAATCTTATGACAGTGTGGTGATATTTGGTGATACAACATATAACAGTGGTAGTGCGATATTCTGGTTATCAATACATTTTTAGTCCACACCTATGCTCCAGCTTTTAAAGTAAGCTTGATTTTATTACAGTTTCATATTTATTATAGTTTGGGTAATAAGGCACTGTGTCTTCCTTTATTATAGATGCATACCTAATCTAGGCCCTAATAAAATCCTTCATTGCAAAAGGGGCAGTGGCAGCATTGTCTCATCCACCATGGATGTCAGTTGCTGGTCTAACCAACTTTGCTCTTTCATATGAAGACATTACAGAAATATGAAAATTGAATGTAAAGATCCAGTGGCAGCCGTCCATAGAAACTGTGAAGGTCAGATGTTGTCTCCAGGGCCGTTGCAATAAGGCAGGCAAACCAGGCACTTGCCAAGGCTCAAAATATCCATGAAGAGGTCATAGCCTACACAACTTGCGGTCAGACAAGGTGTGAAGTCAGTCCATTAATTTCATATCCATGAAGAGGTCATAGCCTACACAACTTGCGTTCAGACAAGGTGTGAAGTCAGTCCATGAAGAGGTCATAGCCTACACAACTTGCGTTCAGACAAGGTGTGAAGTCAGTCCATGAAGAGGTCATAGCCTACACAACTTGCGTTCAGACAAGGTGTGAAGTCAGTTCATTCATTTGTGTTCTAACTAGTAGCAACACTGTCAGTGGACGTCCACTCTATTCGTGTAAACATGGTGTGTTGTGCCATCCATGATGCAAGTTATGTAGGTAGTCTGTGGCTCACCTCTAGCAGAGATTGGCTTTGGTCCTAATGCATCAATACTGACCAAATCAAAATAATTTATGTACACAGTGTATACAGTTTTACTTCACAAATGCATAACATGCTCAAAATGTTTTTGTTTTTTTTTGAAAGGAGAAATCCGACGTGATTCAATACATAGCCCTGTTGTTTTAGATCACTGAGTGCTGTCTGTAGGAAAAAGAACAATTCTATGCCCCATTTAGTTAGTGTTAGCTGCAGGATCACTATTCTGTCTATGTTGTATCAAATTTTCTCTTTCTTTTTCCTACCGACAGCACTCAGTGACCTTGAACAACAGAAGGATGGATTGATTCATGCTGGATTTCTCCTTTAATGCACTGGCAAGCTTAACAGATGTATTGAAAAATCTTTTTTCCTGTCTTAAAATTGACCCATTTGTCTCCAGTAAGATCTCATCTAACTCCAAAGGCAAATGTGAGGAACACTGGCATGACTCGGGTTCATGATTATTTGGATCATGCCAATGAAGTCTTTGAAGGTTGATGGCCTAGGGTTAGGCAGGACATAGGGATTTTGTAATAGTGTGCCTCAATTTCAGCTTGTACAAGGTGCCCTCTGTTGCATTAAAGAAGAGCATTTATGGATAATTGCCTGATCAGAGTGTCTATTTGTACTCGGGTACAAAAACACTTGTCCTTACAAATACTCAACCGGCCAAATACCTCATTTGAGCTCTTGTAGGAAAAAATACGCTAATTGCTGTGACACAGATTTAAGGGCAAGACTAACAATCTGTGAAAACTTTTTTTAAATGCCAGTTGTGAGGCACAACAAAAGAAGTGAATGAAGTGGAGAGGAAGTTAACTTACATGCAGTTTATGAATAGATTATGTGTGAATGACAATTAAATGTACATTTGTTGATCATTCCCAGTTTAGTTTGTGAGGCTGAAATGAACTACAATAACATAAAAAACCCTACTGATTTCATAAATACTTTTATGATCTAAAATCTATAGACTCATAGATGTACAGATGCAGTGTGTGTGTTCTATGATGTCAGATGTTAACAGCAGGTCCTAAAGCACAGCATGCATCAGTGCAGAGTTACTATAATGCGAGCCTGTCTGCATGGCTCTGTGATGCTGTGCTGTAGGCTACACATAGGCTGAACATAGGTTCAGTGTATAAAACAACATTAGCTACATCCAAATGTGGTTTTAAAAGTGCATCATCATTTACAGAATGTAAAGTACAAATATTAAAAAGTGATGAGGAAAATAAATAAAACAAATAATAATAATTATGAACTTAAAAATAAAGTAAATCACAACAAAGATAATACATTGACTGTCTGGTGTGCCATTTCTCTGCTTCTCTGTGCATAGTTTAGGAATGTTTTTGAAAGTGGTTTTGGACAAAGTCTCTCCCAGAATGGCTATGTACATAGGGGATCGGATTTACTCAATGTGAAAATCGACACCTCGCTCGTTTTTGCCGACACTGATTGCTGCTTGATCCCTTGTACTGGCTTATGGAAAGTGATAGCTTCACATTTCCCGAGGGACCATGCAAGCATCTGTTTAGCTGATTGAGGGGCTATTTATCGTAATTTCCTGATTATTAACTGAGTCTAATACATTGGTTTTGAGAAATGTAATTACCTATGAGGTTAATATATGTGTGAGGGCTATTCATGGGAATGTGTTTCTCATCATTCTATTTTGTATGAAATCATGATGTGCTTCTGAATAAAATGGTAATGTGTAGTAAACTGTTACACATTATGGGCAATTCACCACATCCCTTACACAGTACACTGGCAAAGCAGCAAAACATGTTTTTAGTTGGAGACTTCACCAACTCAGTTGTAGTACGGACAGATATAGGAGGACTTTCCTGCCTACAGCAATATCACTTTGTAATGACTCCCCTCTGAGCAGAGAGACAAGAATAACCTTTAAAGAATCATCTTATGATCTTAAACTTGATGCAATGCATTTGGAAATCTATCTGGTTGGGAAGGGCTACATTTCTATACATGGGGCTATTCTGTTTTGTGGACTAATCTATTGCAATGTGTTAATTAACGTCTTATTAGGCAGTCACAGTCACACCCTGTCACTTAGATGGGCATTATGCCCTGATAACTACCACAGGCTATGTCTTGTGGGTGAAAGTATTTGGTCTGTGTATGTGTATGTGTGCTTGCTGTGTGCTTTAAGGCTGCTGAAATGAAGGAATTTCTCTTTCGGGTAATTAAAGTATATCTATCTATATCTGTCTGTCTATAAACTAAGGTTAATATATGGGTGAGGTTAATGCATGGAATAGCTTTTTTCTGTTTGCATAAATCACTGACTTGAGGTTTATACATGGTGCAGCTGACTGTGTCACTTTCAATTCATGGCAGTGACTAAATGTGTTAATTCAATGTAACATTGTGTTTGAAAGAGAAATATGCATAGTGTTAGTAATTCCATGTCCTGTGGTCTTGTGGTATTTCTAATTTCACACTTATTGTTCTGCTCTAAAATCTCTGCTCTGGAGTAATAGATATTACTGGGCACATAAGCACGGTCCAGGACGCAAATATTGATCAAAACAATCTTCTACAAGGTCAGTTGAACATTTTCAATATTCTGTGCTATGAGTCCCTGGAGTGAAATTAACTTCAGAGCAGTGGAGCGAGTTCATGCAGTAATTGCTTCCTTTATTTCTGGATCCTAGCTGCTCTTCATAAATATGAAAGAAATTGAAAAATGGGGATGGACAACAGGAAGTTTAAGTTCTTTTTAATCCTCACACTAAGACATATTTTCTTTTTGGAGTTGAGCGCCCCTGCTGTGTATTCACAGAAAACATGGAACCTGTGTAAAATTCACATGGGATGTTGCGGTTGTATATTAGTGTGCCTGCACCACAATTATGTATGTATCAAAGTGATGAGATTTACTCTGGTTACAGCCAGTGCAGCAACACCAGTGTAGGCATTAATGTTCAAATGTGCTACTTCTGAAGTTAACCTCTTTGTGTCCTTTGTGTAAGTGTGAGAGACCTCAGCATTCCATCCATTTGAGTATCCCATGCACATTTTCCCTTTACATCCAGTGTAACTGACAGATCTGCATCCCCAGTTCAGCGGGGATAGAACACGGTGGGCTCAACTGTGCCAATCCAATAGATAATCAGGGCAGCCAGACAGGGGGTGCGGCTGCCCCTTGCGACCAGGGTTTATTGTTTTTAAACTTGTTTGACCTTGGAAAACACTGTCCAGATGTGTGGCTTGAGTGTGTCTGTGTGTGTGTGTGTGTGTGTGTGTGTGTGTGAGAGAGAGAGAGAGAGAGAGAGAGAGAGTGTGTGAGTGTGTGTATGTGTGAGGGGTGGGGGGGCAGTGGCAGTGGGTTAATAATCCTACTATGGTAGCCTGGCAGTATGGTGACTACAGCTGGCGAAGATTTATTTATGTATTTATTTAATATGCCTGTTACAATTCAAGAATCAGTTCCTTGTGTACAGTACTGAGTTCCCATTTAACACTAAAGGGGTCCCTGTTCATGAGCTGTTGAAAAGGGCCATGATCTTGGTTGGTATAATAAAACTACATAGTATAATATCAGGCATGCTTCTGGATATGCATCAACACAACAGACAGAATTCTGCAGCTTGTATTACCAAAATGAATCAGAAGCCATTATTTCCTCTTCTTATGTACTTCAGGGTCAAAAAAAGTGCATTTGTTTCTATGTGATTTTTTCATGGTGCTTGTGAATGAATGTATTAAGTGTGTACATCCCTTTTTGTGCTTAATTGCATTACAATTCAATTTATGTTTCATGTTTGAGATGATCACCTGTGTACTTTTAGTTCCTGGGATCCCATGAGCCACAGTCTCTCAGCCAACAGAAAGTGCAATTCCTTAGGCTCATGCCGGGCTGAACGACCCCCTTAAGAATACGTCCATCTGGCCGGAAGCTGACTGCCCTTGAACTTTATGAACGTGCCCCTGTGATGAGAAAGGCAGACTAGGTCACACACGTCATGCCACTCTTTGGCCACAAGGGGGCATGTGACAAACAGCCAACACCAGCTGGGTGCCTATTGGTAGGATGGTGCCTTTCACCTTTCCTGCCTACACTGGTTTGCCTGTCATGGCTCTGGGTCTTGGTTTGGTATCAGTGATATGCACGTCAGGATGGACCCGAAAGGCTCCAACTAGGCAGACAGGCACAAAGAGACAGCAGCACAGAGGTCAATCCCCTGACAAACAAAAAGTGTGCAAATTCATCTCTCTCTCTCGTTCTCTTTCCCTCTCTCTCCTTTCGTTTTAACTCTGACTTTGTCTTTCGTCTCTGCCTTTATTAAGTATTTCTACCTGTTCTGAACCCATGTGTATGTCCAGATGTGCTCTCAGAAGAAAAAAACACTAAGCTCATATCAGATGTGTAAACACACTGCCAGTCTGCCTGCAATGCCTTTCTGCTCGTCTGCCTGCTGAGGGATTAGGTCTGTGGCCTTTTAGTGAAAGGATGTGGCAGAGAGGACCAATCTGTCAATACCTCTGTTCACAGGCACTACTTTTAACTTGTGCTCTCTGTACACACACACAAACACAAACTCATTCATACAAACACACACACACATACTAACACACAGACAAACATAGGCACATTATAGGGTGAGTAGAGAGAGTAAAATTTCCAGGTCTAAAATTGTTGCCCAAACATGAACGGCATCTTCATCATGACTATCGTAACCGACATGAAAAAGCTGCTTTTTAGACTTTTATTCATGTATTGAATGGCAAACCCCAAAAAGCCCAGTGGTTATTCCTAGTACTTTCTCCCATAATCGGCTCTCAACAGACATTGTTTCAGGCATAACTGCTGTGGAGCCATGTATGGCAAAGCCCTTTAATCACATTAGCACAGTTGGAGTTCTCCCTCTCTCTCTAGAGGTTTGGCAATAAATGGGGCAAGTGTACCATATAGGTGCACTTAGGGCATAAGGCCAATGAGAGGATCACTAACTGTAGAATGTTTTTATTTATGTGCGTATTAAAGCATGGTAAAAACTATATCTTTTTTTTTTATTTAATCATATTTTTTTTTAGTCTACTTTTTCTCCATCTTACAACCACCACCAACACAAACACGCACTCACACACACACACACACACACACACACACACACACACACACACACACACACACACACACACACACACACACACACACACACCATAGTGCAGCTTGTTTCTGTGAATCTATCCACACACTTCATTCCCTCACGGGCAGGCCAGATCTCACCCTTGCTGACAACCCCTCCCCCTGGTTGAGCCGGTAGCCCCATCGCACGGTGAAAGGCAGAGTTGATATTCAGAGGGGCGTGCATGGGAGCTGGAGTGGGATGAATTGCTTCAGTGTTCAGGGTTCATGAATGCAGTGTGTGCTAGTCTGACGGACAGGCCGGCTTATTCACGCACACACACACACACAAACACACAACCCCCTTCCACCTTGTGCTCGGATCCTCATCTCTGCTGTGTAGACTTCAAGTCCCAAACACAAACTTCAGCTCCCTCAACAAACTCTCTCTCTCACTCACACACACACACACAAACACACAATACACACACACACACACACAATACACATTGTATTTTTCTACTTTTCAGTTATCTCCTCTCAATGCCACCGATCCTCTCCTTTCTCTGACTGCTCCTTCCCATCTGCTGACCTAAAAATATTTTTTATTTTCATATTTATTCACTCCCTCTGACTCTCTCTCTCACTCTTTCTCTCTCTCTCTCTGTGTGTGTGTGTGTGAATGTGGTGTTACAGTAGTTGGGCTGGTTTTTTTTTTTCATCACTGTGGGAGCTGCAATGTGGATACTTGGGAGAGGTGGGGTGGAGTGGGAGTCCTTGAAATGGGAACACAACACAGAGATTCATGTTTCATCTTCACAAGAAAGAGTGAAAACCTGAGAGACAGAGAGAAAGAGAGATAGAGCGAGACAGATTGTGAAGAAGAAGAAATAATATTTTTCTATATGACGATAACTTGGGAAAAAATTATGCTGGCTATTTCACCATAGAAATAATGACAGTTTAATGACAGTATTTGACCATAGCAAGCCAAAATTATATTGTTTTGATTAAAATGTCAGAAGCATTGTTATTTTATCTTTTATAGTTAACCCCAGTTTGATGGGATTGTTTAAGTTATGAGAGGGTATACAACCAATTTTATTTGTTAAATGGAAAATGTAGTTTTCACTTTTCTTCCCATTTGTTTCTGCCCTACCCATCGCCCCTTTAAGAGAACCCTGCATTTCAAACGTGGCGGTATATGGGCCCCGCAAGACGGAGACACATTTGCGAATGGTAGAGCCCTGCCCCTTTTAAGTACTATGAGTATCGAGGGCAGCCTTTTCTGAGGTAATCTGTTCTCCCATGCCTATTCATTTGCTTCACTATTCGCCGGTCCATGTGATAATAGTGCAAGCGCACTGTGAAAGTTGGAAGAAAAAAAAACGGCTGAGCGCTTGGCTGGTCTCATAGCAAAACGCAGCGTCGTCTCGGATAAAGTTCATCTTGGGAAAGTTATTTGCACAAATTCCAAAGTTTTCCAAATGTTAGTACCTTAATCCTGTGGACCGACGCGAGCGCAGTTTGTGTGTTCGGGAACGTGCGCGATTTTACCAGGATTTTCAAATAGGATAAATCGCAAACGTGCGAGTATACTTGCACCATAAAGACAGAAACACGAAGACTTCAGGGACAAGCCACAGAACTGTGGGATGGTGGAGTTTACTGTTTGATTAATAAGGTAAGCGAAGCGAAGTGAAGTGGTAACATAGCGAAGTGTAACATAAATTGTAACACTCGGGCATTACAGTTGCAAGTGCCTAACTGAATCACAGGGTAGCTTTAACTTGGATGCATTTCCCAGCGATTCGCTTTGAGTCTATTCGTTCCTATTTCAGTGGATACGTCATTTGCTTTTTCTAAGCTACATTCGCTCCTTTAGTCTGGCGTGCTACGCTTGTGTGTTATTTTTGATAATGTTTTGAATACTGAAAGCTATTCCATGTCGTTGTGGACGTGAATAAACTTGGGAATGAGTCGGAAGCCCAAAGTTTACTCAAGCATGCAGATAGTGACCTAACGTTACCAAATCCAGTTGTATCCCTGTAAACAAAGCTTGCAGGTAAAGCTCAGTAATGGTTACTTCTGGATTATTTGTAAATGCAAAAAAAAAATCTGTTTGAAAACTCACCACTAACGCATCTTTTGACCAAGCTTTGATTGGACCTTATTACCATAGCTGAAACGATGAATTGGGTATTTTAGGCGGTTGCAAGGGCAGTGTAAGCTAAAGGATCTGAGTCGAAAAGGGTGAGTTTTCGTTTACTGGTCTTGTCCAGGCCAGTACATTGATTCAGGGCAGGCGGGGGTCAATACATTAGGACTGTTTGTTCTGCTCTCAACCACCCAGGTGCTTTACGTCCGCCAGGAGTCGTTGGTTCCCCTGCATAATTTATGGTACTTCAAATCAGGTGTTGTAGTAGTTGCCGATTGTTTTAAACACGCTCTATAGCGGATCTTTGGCAGTGATACGTTTCACAGCGTAACTCGCAAAATATATTGAACTAGGAGTGGGTTGAGTTCCTGTTTGTAAATGTTTCTTGCCCCCAGAAAGTGAACACTAGCATGGATGGAGGTGGAGGCGGATTTGCAGGCTGACTGGTTCAATTATTTGTGTTATATGAGTTGCTTTCTTCTTTACTGATAGGCTTTTGTGTCTTTCACTGGTCTTAAACACGGGCAGAATTACCATAATCCTCAGATTGTAGGTTGCAACGAACTATCATGCATTCATCTTAACAGAGACCATGTACCCCAAGTGGTGGACTAGTATTTTAATGGTGCAGGTCGTCCAAATCTTCTAATCTCAAAGCTTATGTAAATATGGAAAGAGAGATTAACATAGTGCGAAGCTTATGGATATCTGCAGCACTTTTTTTTTATCCCAGTTGATGCACTGTGAAATATGGCTTTTTGATTGAGTGAAGAAATGAATGAATGACCCATTCTTGACCCATAGGCTACATTCTATTTGACCTTCTCACACGAGCCTTCCCAGTGTGTTTACAGCTTTTTAAATGATGTTTTAGCCTGTTAATACCTTGAGCTGTTATGAAAATTTTACGCAGACTGGAATCAATCATGATTTATTGTGTGAGCAGATGTCTGTCAGGATTGTTATGGAATGTAGTACACTTCATCAGACACAGAAGCAAAGCAACCAGACAAGTTAAGACACGTACGCGCCTCTGTGCTACCATACAATGACATTGCAGTTATTAGACTTTCAGACTTTCACTTTATTAGACGTTCAGCTTCCTTAGGCCACTAAAAGTGCTAGAAAATCTATGGTCAAGTGAATGGTGAGATACTGAAGAAGAAGCATGCAGTCAGGGGCGTGTTTGTGTAGCTTAACCCAGTTATAATGCTCTGTTGAATCATTGAGATGTATTGCAGCCGTGTTTGCTTGACCATAAACGTGAGTGTGCCTGTCCTCTGACTGAATTCATCAGTACGCTAACCAGGGGTCTGTCCACTAGGGAGTAGGGTTATGATCAGAATGTAACATATTGTGCCATGAAGGGTATGATTTCATTAGCCAAATATAGTCTCTCAGCTGGAAAACATGATGGAAATGTAGAGGCCTTATGTGGACTGCCTGCATCTGTACTGCTTGCCCCAGACTAGTCTAGAGCTCGCTCTGTGTGTGTGTTTGTGGAGGATATCATTTAAAAGTGCTTTCAGCATTTGAGAACTGCTGGCACTGTCCCAGGGGTTAACAAGCGGAGTGGATGGGTTGTTCTCTTCGTCTAGAATGAGTGATGGACCAGCACATTTTAGAAACGCAAAGCACTCGGCGTCTACCCTCGCAGAAGAAAACCAAAAAATAACTTGTGGTTTGGGTTGCTGAATGCTGGCACCATTGTGACTTTAAGCCCATGCATGTGGGTACATGTGCAGTATGTGTGTTTTGTGTTGACCTATGTGTTATATTGGTGCCTTGTCCACACGTGTGTGGTTTGTGTTGCTGCATGCTGCCCTTGTTCCTTGAATCTTGTTGCTTCTTGAATTGGCACACATCAGCACATATGTGTGTGTGTGTGTGTTGTATATGCGTGTCCTGTCTACACGTGTGCACATGGAGTTTCTCATGCTCAATGGTGTGTTTGTGCGGTGCTGACTCCTGGTCTTTGTCAGGGCTCTGTGATGAGAAAGTGGTCCTGACTTGTTAAATGGCCCTTGACCCTTCTTAGAAATGCAGTCATTATATGTTTACCATCTGACCTTCAATTATGTGACCTGTAATGAGCTGAGCAAGAAAATACAATTTGTGGGTGCTAGTCCCATGGGTACCCCAAACATTTCTCTCAGCTCAGAATTTTCACTGGTCATAATTTAGCAATGACTTGAGTATTAGTGTTTATTTACATATCAGAGCAGTTATAGACAGACCTTAACAATTCTGAGAGAAATGGGGTGACATGAATGGAACTATGATCAGTTAGATGGAGAAAACCCTCTCCCGCCACTTCGCTCTTCCTGAACATGTTAAATAAATAATTGCTGTTCACAGTAGAGCTGTTCCTGTTTATGATGCTAGGTCACCAGACGATCAATAGCATTTAGCTTGGGGTCTAACATGACATCATAACTCATAAATAAACATTTGAGAAATGCTTAACGCTGGAAATGGACACAGGTCTTCAGTGTGACCCAAAAACACCCATCGGCAGACAAAACACTCCTTTCAAATACTTTGGATTTTTCCCTAAAAAAAACCCATCATGATCCATAAAGCCTTAACAGCAGAAATGAATGAATACTGAACACCTTATCGCATTTATTGATTTTTAGCTGCTGTGCCTATTGGCCAGACCTTGCTTACTGGTAGTCAAGCGGCAAATTGCTAACAGCTGCAGTTAGCGGACATCAGTGTGTGTGTGAAAAGGAGAGTTGCCATGATCATGAGGAGGAGGGAGGGGGTGGGATGGCAGGTAGATCATACCCTCTGCTCCTCATCCTAGTGCCATCTTCCACACCTCCTCACAGTGTGTGTGCGTGTGTGCGCGCGTGCCACATAGGCTGTGAGTTTACAGGCTCCAGGGTGTGTTTCATTGAATGGTTTGGGTATTGCTGACCTCACATGGTTGCTTTTTATGAAGTCTAAAGCAGTGAATCTGAAAGCAAAACAAACAAAATCATGGCCTTTTTTGTAATTAAGCACAGATAGGTTGGTCAGAGTTGCCTAAAAACCTGAGAGCATGGTTCTGGTGCCTAAAAACCTTGAGAGCATGGTTCTGGTGCCTAAAACCCTTGAGAATATGGTTCTGGTGGTTAGGCCTGGCTTTCCGTTTGTTCCTTTCCATCATCTCTATTTCTTATAATTGCCATCGTTTTATGAATTTAGTGGAGTCCTGAATATATAAAAATATAAAACTGAATATGTAAAAACCTTGGAAGCCTTAGCTTTTCAAAGCTTTCCTGTGTCAAGGGCTTTAAAATGCTACATTTCTCCAGCTGAACAAAACCTTAACATTTCTGTTGGTCTTTGAAATCTGGTGACCTGGCTTGGACTCTGATTAAGGCCTTATCCATCACTGTCTTGTGGCACCTCTTTGGTTGCTCCCATTGTGCTGGCTGGACAGGAATTGTTTGGGATTGAGGGGTTTCACAGCTTAGAACAACAGAAAAAATATGGTCATCCCACAAGTTCCTGGCCCAGGTAATTAAAATGGAAACCCTCCCGGCCGGCCTCTTGTTTTCTCTCTCTCTCAATTTATTTTCCACCTCTCAGCAGCAGCATCAGTCAGCATGTCCTCAGCGGCGTTGTCCTTTGCCTGGCTGTGGGTGCTTTCCTCCTGATGTCAGTGTGTCTGGTCAGAGATTAATTAGCCTGGACTGTGATTTGTCATATTAAGTATCAACACACACTGATCCAGCTCTCCATAATTACCAGGTGAGGAAGCTCCAAGGACAGCATGTTTGGGTGAGCTTTGACTGAGTCACTGCTCACAGGGTTTTGGGAAGAAGGCAGTGGATTAATTAACTGACCAAACATGTTTTTTTTTGTCTTTGTGTGTCTGGGAACAGACGGGGTGATTTGTCCTGTGATTTCTTTTTTTGTGCCAACAGTCTACTTTTGTGTTGCTTAATGGTTTTTTTCCCCCTCTCAGTGCGCTCAGATTGTTCTGATCAGTCATCACGTCTAAGCTAAGTCAAGGTAGTTCAGCTAAGGTTTGCCTTGTCTTCTCATTCTTACCACACATGGTTTGCATTGTTATTTTTCATCCTTCTTTCAATTCCTCACAGTAGAGGTCAGGTAACTGATAAGTGCTGTAGTCAGCTTTGAAACTGTGTTCATATGTAACCAAAGGTCATCCCACACAGACCAACCCCAGGCTCGAACCTGAGGAGTCGAGCGCGGTACAGTAGACTGAAAAACCCTGACTGCTAGTCAACTGATTGCTAATGTTCAATATGCAAAGCTATGCTAGCTAGCATCCCTTACATTCATTTAAATCCAAGTACGCCTCCTCTCAGTCTCCCTCCACATTCCTGGCCAATGCCATTTGAAAGTAGAGGTGTATTCATGGTCAGGCACGATCTGGCAAAAGATCTCTTTAGACCCCAGACCTCTGCAGCTGAACCTCGTTAGTAAAGACAGACACTGACTGGTGGACTTGCAGGCGTGATGTAATGGGGTTTGGCTTCCCCCACTCTTAGCAGATAGATTAAATACTCTATTTAATTATGCCAATTAAATGGTAATCTTATCAGAGCTGCTGCTCTCCTTCCAAAGGGGGATTTAAGCGATACCAGATGCAGGGAGATTACCCACAAGCACATGGGGGAATAGCCGAGGGGCATTCACAAACATGTTGACACTTGTAGACAAACTTGTCCATGACATGAGTTATGTGTCCACACTATAGTATTGTTGATGTGCTTGGTCTGGAGTTTTTAAACATCAGTATGTTTACCTCACTAAGGTGCTTTTAGCTTCTTGACTAAGTTCTGTAGAGAGGAAGTGTCTTCAGGTGCATCTTAAAGTAGGCTACACATCGATCAATAACTTTATCAATAATATTGGAGGGGAAAAATGGTTGCTGAACCACTTCGAAACAACCCTTAAGTTCACTCAACTGCCCCTAAAGCAATAAGGAATGCTTTGCTAACTTGACTTCACAGTTACCCACTTAATCAATCAATAAAGCCTCTGGCTGAGGGTAGGCAGATCTTACAAGTTGAAGTTGACAGACACCCAGGCTCTTTGTCCTCCATGTCCTCTCTCTCTCTCTCTCTGTCTCTGCATGCTCAGGAGGTAGATGGTAAGTGTCAGATAAGGCTCAGTTGCCAGAGAGATTTGGCAAGGAGGAAGGTGTCTGGTATTAAGTGGATGTTTTAAGTCTACGCTGGGAAGGAGAGGATTGCTATTCTGTTGGTGGCAAGAGAGAGAAAGAGAGAGGGCAGCACACAGTGCTGTGACATTTTGAGTTAGCGGCAAGCTTTAGGTTGTCTTGGCAACCCAAAGGTTGTGTGTCTGGCTGCTTTTCTGAAGTTGGTTCTTGGTGTGTGTGTGTGTGTGTGGTGTGTGTGTGTGTGTGTGTGTAGGCCTATGTGTGTTCTTAAGATTAAGTGCAAGAAAAGTGGCTGTGATTTTTTTTTTTTTTGCCTTCATTCTTGACCAAACATGGCCAAGGATATTTTCTGGTGTATTGTGTAGCCTGGTCAGGTTAGAGTAGATTTCCTTCTTAGAAGTACCTTTTACAAATCCACATTTAATATTTTGTAACATCTAGAGCACCTCTCAGACCTGTTATTAGAGATGTTGAGCCTTACCCATTTAAAGCTTTAATCAGATAAAAAAATAGTCTGAAAAAAAAATGTGCTGCTGTAAGAACATACTGAAAAAATCATTACAACAACTCTGTCACGGCAGTCCTTTTCAAGTTGAGTCTGAACTAAAAACTAAAATTTATTCCATAAGAAGCAGCTCTCATTCTGCCCACCCCAACCCCTTCCTGCAGTCAGCTATGCAACACAGCACAGAAGGCAGAAAGGTGGCAAATTGATTGTACAGTCCATTACAGATGATCATGTGATTGTGGACGTTTGCACATGCAGCTGGGATTGTAGTTGTTGGTAAGAGTTCCACTCCTCTCAGGTCCCCGCCAATGTAGGGTGACATTTGTCTGTCTCTAGAGAGGTCTGCATGAACCCACCCTCCTTTGTTCACCTGAAGGCGTGTATGTGTGTAAATGAGCAAGCGTGTGAGCAGTAAACACTTTGCATTTTCACAGCTCACAGCACCCCTGATGTTCTGTCATGAAGGAGCATGTCAGTGATGAGGGCTGTGAACCTCCCCCCTCACACACACACACACACACACACACACACACACTCACTCACTCACACTTCTACTTCCAGCATGGCCCTATGATGGCCTTCTCCTCCCCCTCTTTCTCACCTTCTTGCATGTCAAAGCCATTTGGTGGCCCCCTGTGCAGAGAGCTTTGGTGGTGCTTAGTTGTGGGCTGGGCTAGATGAGTGTGTAGTGCTAGTGCTAGTGCTAGTGCTAGTGGGGGAGTGATGGCGTGGACTGTGCCCATTTCCAGTGGTGTTATGGGTAGTGGTGTCTCCTCTCCTCACTTTACCTGCTTCACTAGTGTGTTGTGATAAATGTATGCGTTTTATCTGTGGGTATTTTGGATTGGTTCATTCCCTCTGTGAAGTGTGTTTTTGCATTCCTTCTCTCAGCTTTCTTTTTCTGCGCATGTGTGTGTGTGTACGCCTCTCTGTAGGGGAACTGGGAGAGAAAGTGGCACAGCCTCCATTGTCTCTTTTGTTGCAGAGAAGGTTGAAAAGGCTAGCGAATAAGAGGGGGACCCAGCCAAAAGGAGGGAGAGGGAGAGAGGGGGGGAGGGGTGGCGGATGGATTGAGAGAAATCCAGGCCGGGAGCAGTGATTGGGGGTGGGTGGTGGTGATGGTGTGGGATGGGGGTGGCCTGTCATATCAGCACGTTCAGACACAGCTGTTACACTCAGGGTGGGACATTGTGAAGGGAAGGTGAGTGGGTGTGTTCAAAAGAGTGTGTGTTCGACTTAGAGGGGGGACACTTCTCTGTGTGTGTGTCTGTGTGTTTGGAATGTTATGGAACATGAGAGTCTGGAAACCAATGCCATTTGAGGTTTGGACCTGTGGTAAGCTCTTTGTTCTTCAGAATAATTCTGTTGTGAATTAAAGAGAGCCACCATACAACAGGTGGCCAGTGTGCAGTTTTTGTGTTGGGCCTGAAATGGAATATTCTAGTACTGATGCTGGGGGTTCACAGACCTTTGACTCTTATTACACAATAGCGGGGCAATGCTGCTGGCAGATTGCCCTTTCTCTCTCTCTTTTTCTCTCTCTCTCATTCCATCAGCAAGAGAGGACAGAATTCCCGGTCCCTACACTTGTTGCTAAGTGGTGACCGAGGGCATTTGGAAAGGAGGAACATGTTCATGCATCTCTCTCTCTCCCTCTTCTTTTCTTTCCAGCTTTCTTCTCAAGGCCTGTTTATGCCAAATCCTTGGGGGTGCTCACCCAACTTCACCCCCCCCCCCAACAACACACACACCCCTCCTCTCACTGTCCTGGGAAAAGGGTGTTACCATGGCAAGCACCCAGTGAATGTTGGCTCAGACTGTTAAACGTTTTTATTGTCTCTCTGGGGCATAATGACGGATTGATGAAGGCTCTAATATTCCTCGAAACAGACATGGGAGACACAATTCTTGTCTTTTTTGGCGTTCATGTCTCTTTCGAGTGGTAATGAGTTCAGGCGGTTGACATTGACCATTGTGGAGGAGCTGAGTGGTATAAGATGCCCTTCAAGTATTTCCCCTGCTCAGGCATACGACCAGTCAGTCAGCACTCGCTGTTAATGACTAACTGCTAGAACAGGGGAATGTTGCTATTTATAGAATAAGTGCGTTACCTTTTGACATCTGCAGCTTTGAGTGCCCAACTTGTTAAAGGGAGAGTTTAAAATCATAGGAGGATACAGTACGCTACAGTTCTCTGTAAAATTTGGTGTTGGAAGAACAGCTAAAATAATCTGCATGTGCAGAGAGTTTTGAACTTTCATACAAGACTCAAGTGCCTTGTGACTTTTGTCTTAAAAGGCCTCGATGAATTATGAATGAATTGCTGATGTTTTTGTGAACATGAATACCTGCTAAAAAAAAGATGTCAAGTGTTCTTGGCTCTGTGTGTGTGTGCGTGCGTGTGCGTGTATGTGTGGCATCTGCCCACCATGGGGTTAAAATCACATAGCAGATCTGCAAGGCTGGCCGTTTGGTATTTGAACTAAATGTGGGCTGAGGAGAGTGCTGACTCACGACTGGTTTGTTTTACTGAGATTTACTTGACTGGAAGTATGCTGTGCTAACATGCAGGCTAGTTGGCTAGCTAGGGGAAACGGCTCTTGTGTGCTAGCAGAATGCCTCCAGGCAGGCCAAGGATGCACTCCTTTGTCACGCCGCGGCTGTTTCACAGGGTCTAGCGGTGGAAGTAGGAAGTGCTTTGACAGGTGTAGCATTGGGGTGTTTTTCCCGCCTACACTCATAGCCACAGGAATCCCATACAGGCCTGACGTGTGCTGTGATGTGTTTAGTCTCTACACACTGCATGGGGTTCTCACTGAGCTCTCTGTCTGATACACACACACACACACACACACACACACACACACACACACACACACACACACACACACACACACACACACCCTGCTTCCTGCTAGCTTGGGCTACACTCATGGAAGTAAAGGGTGACAGGGTCATATGTCATCTCTATGAAAAATGTGTGTGTGGGAGTGTGGTGGAGGAGGGAGGGGGATGCTAAAGCTCATTAGGTGTAAAACTGTCTGTCCACATAAGCTTAAGTGAGAATGTTGGTGTGTGTGTGTGTGTGTGTGTGAGAGAGAGAGAGAGTAAGTGTGTGTGTCTGTCCATCCCTGTAAAGGCCTCTCAGTATTTTCAGTGTCTCTTAGCAACACTTTTCCACTTGTTGCTGAGCTGAGGCAGGACTTTAGTGTCCATGGTTACAGCTTCTTGCTGTGAAGACCTCTATGCTTTCAGAGCTCTTTGGCTTTTCTTGTCTCTGAAGGAAGGGACACACACACACATACACATACACACACACACACACACACAGGCTCACGCGCAAGTACCCACATGTATAGCTCCTTACTACTATGTACCGCAGTATTTGTATGAATGAATGGAAGTGTGTGTGGGTGTGTGTGTGTGTGTGCGCGCGCAGAAGTATGTGTGTGTGTGTTCATGTGCTTTTTCATGCATAGTGTGGCCCTGCTCTTTAGGGGACCCTATAATCTCTCGCTGACTGTGTGCACAGTGTGCTTTTTAATGGCCTGTTTTTCACTTGTGGAGAATCAGCTTTGTCTGGTACGCAGCCTGTGGGCCAGTAATCTGCTGCAGAGGGGGTGGGTGCTAATAAAGCAGGGCCAGTGTCTTTGCATTGCAGGGGGGATATGAGAGGCATGTGTTTTTTGGGATGTGTCCCACACACACACACACACACACACACACACACACACACACACACGCACACACATACACTGTTCTTGGCCACTCATCTCAACAGTTAAAAAGCTTCTGCTATCTTGCAGTCTTGCTGTCTGAAGCGGTACTGTGTCTACCAGCATGTCTCCTTGCCTGTTGTAGAATGGTACGGTTTTGGTTGGTTGTTGAAGTCAGGGGGCCGAGAGCAAAATGGTCTTGGCCATGGTCATCTTATCACCTCTGTTTTGAGATAAACCCCTCCTCCTCCTCTCCCTCCTCTCCTCCTCTCTTCCTCCTCTTTCTCAAGCCCTTTTCTCTATCTTTCTCCTACACTGTTTGCTTGATCCTGTTTACCCAGTAGGCTCGCTATCTTCCTCATTTGCATGGAATAGCTGTGGTGTTGACACAGCCTCTCAACCTGCGGGACACCTCAGATAAGAAAGTGTGTGTGTGTGTGTGTGTTGACCTGTGCACGCTTTCAGTAAACAATACTGGAAGAATTCGCCTCTTTCTATGGACAGACATTTGTGAAAGACTGTCTGTCTGTGTGCGTGTGAGACAGACACACAGCTCTTGGTCAAGTCCCAGCTGAGTCATGTCAGTGGAGTGAGGCTTTGCCATTAACATTCCTTCCGTTGGCTCAGAGAGGGCAGGCCGGGTGGCACGACCCTGGGGCTAGCAGGTGTTGGTGATGTTTTACTCCTGAGCAGAATGGGTATGACTTAACAATAACACACACACACAGAGACTATATAATGACACATCACATTTTCACACGTTTCATGTGGAAATGTTAATGCACACCAGCAAGTTTTCCCAAATACACACACACAGCATAAATACAAACACCCTATGACCTTATACACAGGAGCATGAACTTGTGGTGTCCAAACAATACACACAAGACACAGACACACTCTCATACCCCCTGGTTGTGAAATAAGAGAAGAGCAGGTATGGGTTTCCAACAGCACTACCCAAAAAATGCAGTGCTGCTTGCTGTTTTATTTGCCTCCCCCCACAAATCTGCCCCCGGCAATATCCCTGCGTTTTAAATAGACAGTTTGGGATAGTCAGCGTTCACACTTACCTCATGGAGAGCTCAGTAGGAGACTGACTGTGCCGAAGCTGTTAAACTGTTAAACTCTTTTTATGACTAAAAAAAGCACATTCTCCATTTTTTTCTTTCTCTCTCTCTCTCAAATTCAAATTCAGAGTTTCTTTATTGGCATGACTGTTGAAATACAATGTTGCCACAGCTAAAAGAACAGTAGAACACATTATTTGCAAAATAACTTCTCTTTCTTTCTCTCTCTCTCTCTCTCTCTCTCTCTCTCTCTCTCTCTCTCCATCCAGCGGATTGTTCAGTTCTATCTCTTTCCGCTCTGTCCTTTCTTGAATGAGTGAGTATTTCTAATCTAGAGGCCCTACCATAGTACAGCACATGGCTGTGGAGACTCTGTAGTGTAAAGCCCAGGAGGCAGGGAGGATATTTTAATTCTGTTTATTTTGGTGTTGATATTGGCTTCCGAGCTTTCATTCAGGGTGTATAGAATGTCATAGAGAGAGGTAGGAGGGGTAGAGAGAGAGAGAGAACAAGGAGAAGAGGAAAAGAAAGGGATGGAGAGAGGAGTGTTCTGTTTCTCTTGACTCCCTGGCTTTATTACACCGCCCATAATCCACGGAGCTCCCATGTTTTCAACATTGTGTGTGTCGGACCTCCATTAATGCACTGTGATCTCTCTTTCTCTCTCTCTCTCGCTCTCTCTCACACACACACACACACACACACACACACACACACACAAAGTAGAAGCTGATACAAACATATGTAAAACACTGATGCCTTAATGAGAGCCAGCTGGAGGAAAGACTAGTAGCAGACGTGCACACACTCACCACACACTCATTCTTCTTCTTGTCTGATTGCACATGCAAAGCGGTGCTCTCATCGACTCGCCTATTTCCTTCTCGTTTGCTTTCTTGTGTATTTTTTTTTTTTTTTTGCTTTCTTTCTCTTTCTTGCTTGATGCCTGTTTCTTTCTGTCTTTCGCTTTGTCATTCTCTTTTCCTCTCCATCTCCACAAGTATTCCAGAGTCCGTATTTCTTGTGTTTGTCTCAAGACATTCCTTCAGTTTTGGGGTAAACCCAGAAAAATGTTAAGCAGAGGGTATGGAAAATAAAAATCCCCCCCCAACGCATGGACAAAGCAGCAGTCCACACAAACATGCCCTGACACACTCAGCCATGGAGGCCCTCTAGGCACAGGATTTGTTTTTATATCACAGCCCCAGGGTTACCGCGGCTTTCTTGGTGAGCAGTGTCACATTTCTCCTTCGAGTGCTGCCCTGCGTTTTTCACTGGATATTTTTCATGCTGAGATGAATCATGTTTATTTGGACTCTGCTCATTTACTTCTCTCTCTCTCTCCCTCTTTCCCTCTCTCTCTCTCTCTCCCTCTCTCACTCCCTGTATCTCTCTCTCTCTCTCTCTCTCTATCTCTCCCTCTCCCCCCCTCTCTTCTGCTTGCTAAGCTGCCAACAGCAGCAGAATCATTTTGGGGAGATGCTGTTCACTGGAACGGATTGAGATGGGATAAATTTTGCATCAGCCAAGTGCTATTCTTTTTGCAGAGGAAATCCATCTGTGCCGCTGTAAAAGATTCAGCATGTTTTGCCTGCTGCGAGTGAGGGCCGAGGTAATTCAGTTTGTGTTTGCGTACTATTTTTGCCCTTCCCCAATGCAAAGGCATCTCTAAAGGCCTCATGTTTAGTGCTATTTGAGGCAGAGAGTGAGTTGAGGTTGGAGGGTTAGGTGGAGGGGTTGTACCTGAAGGCTGACCCCCCCACCCCACCCACACCACACACGCACACCAATCCATACAGCCCTCAGAAGCCAGACTGCCTCACCTGAAGCCTTCAGGTGTGAGAGGTCACATTGAGAAGTCACGGTCAGGAATGCAGCTGCCCAGACTTGCTGTAACAATTGGCTGAGGTGTCTGAGGTGGGAAGGGTAAGACACTGTGGACATGGCTTGTTAAGATCAAGTTTTCCTCTCTCCTGCTTCCCTCTAACATGGTGTGCAAGTTTGGAGTTGTTGTTTGACTTTAGGCTAGAGCCAGACGTTTTTGTCTGCAAAGCTGCTGTTTTTGCCAACTGTTGTCTTACATTTGTGATAGAGGTTTGTGCAGATGAATGCCGATGATGTCCCAGTAACCATATATTGTCCTTTTGTGCGGTCAGTTGCCAGGTAGATGGTTAAAGAGGAAAACGGGCCAGTTGGCCAGAACCATTTTTTGAACAGGACATCACTGTCAGTGTCTGATTAAGGGGCAGAGGTCAGGGTTGGGCAATGTCAGAGAAGAGGGTCACGCTCTGTTCTGTTCAGGACCCAATCAAATTTTTCCTCCCAGACCCCCCACCCCCCAAATCAGCCCTTGACGTTCACTGCCTCTGTGTTTTGTACTTGGGTCAGGGGTTAGACAGTCAATTCGTTCACATCGACTGTAGTAGTCGAGAGATGGATCAATATTGCATCGTTACAGCTTGCTCTAGTTTTTTAATTAGCCAATTGGATATCTGTCTGATCCAGGCCACATACATTAAACATGCTATGGAACTGGATATACAGGCCTTCATTATGTCATTATTGAGCTGCCCTGGAAACTGGTTAAATGAATTCTGTATTTTTAGCATCTTGCAGTGAGTGAATGCTAATATGCAATGTAGCCCAAGTTCAGTGAAATGCAGTGTTTTCTATTGAGGCTCTCTGGAGTGAGCACAGTTTGGGCCAGATTGTGTAATGTGCTGTCTCATGTACAGGGCATGACCCCGCAAATGTAGAAAGAGTGAGCATGTAGTATTTACATATGCCATGAATTAGTTACTAAAAACACAATGTCAAGAATTCTTACAGTTTGTGCTTTTAGATCTGTTAAAGCTTTATTTGATTGAAAATTGTAAAGGATGTTCAAAGTAGAATGCTTACTAGTCCAAGTTTATTTGGTGAAGTTTAGATAGTCAGTTCAGTCAGTCAGCTCTTCAAAACATTTTCCTCACTCAGGAGTCTTGATTGGAGAGGAAGGATTCCAAAAAATAGTATAACATGATTTATGTTTGTAATATGCTATAATGCGTAATAAAATGACCCATAAAGTCAACTACTTGCCGTCCCTGAAGGGGGGAAAAAAGATTTTGTCTGAAGTATGAGACCACTGTAAAAATGAGCTTTTATAAGACCTCTGATTCCCTAATATGATCCTGGTGAGGTTCAGACTGCCCTTTGAGTTAAGCCATAGCTCTTTCTCAGGCCGCTCTGCTGACATCAATCTCATTGCTGCATTTGATGGCTGCGCTGTAGACCGGCGTTCCAGGGCCCAAACAACGTCGTTCTGCCGAGGATCTAGGAGCTCGTGTTTGTTTCGGTGCAATGAGACGGATAATGCCCCCCTTCCTATTACTCCAGCTTGGTAATTAAATCCTGAATCTGGGTCTTCTTGGCCCAGAGGTTCAGTCCATCACTTTGCTCAGTAAAGCATGATTTTTGGAACACGACTCAAGGGTTAAGTGCTCCTGTATGTATTTTAACCATCCTTTTGTCCTGGTTATTTTCTTAAAAACACAGGGTTGTATCGCGCTATGCTCTACTAAAATGGAGATTTGATGATCTGTGTAGATGCATGTGTCTGAGGTAGATATGGCCACCAAAAACACATTGAACATTCCATTGTATTCAAGTCATTCCACTCTGCCTTTTATTAAATGAAGTGGGGCATGGCGAACAGAGACGTTTGTGAATGATTTGTAATATTTCAGTTTGCAAGAAGTGAAGTGTTATTTTGATGACTATACGAGACATTTCTATGTGTGCTCTCACTTTAGATCACCCCCCCCACACACACACACACACACACACACACATTCATGCTGTCATTCATGCTCTCGCTCTCTAAATCTCTCTCACTCACTCACTCACTCACTCACACTCTCTCTCTCACACTCACACACACACACACACACACACATACATTCAGACACTGGCCAGCATGTAATTGCTTAATCATGCAGAGTGGAGCGGTGCTGCGGGTGAGCTCTTCATCTTTGATGTCCTAATTAAAGATTTGGAGGCCATCTTTGATGGGAGTCTTGATTTGAGCTCCCTTATAGGCCTTGTTCATTAGAGGCTTAGGGCCCTTGTTTATATTGGCCTCATCACGCCTGAGCAGCCCTCTCCTCATCTGCTGCTTCTCAGGCTGCTGCTGCTTCTCACTTCTCTGCCCACTGTTTGATGTTTTTCTTTCACTCTCTCTTCACTGCCTACTGGATCCCACCCCCCCACCCCCGTTTCCCATTATTTCCATTGTGGCATTCAATCCGTTGCTCAGGAAGCCAAGACAGCACAGCGGACAAGACATGGCTTAAATAAGAAATCAGACCATTGCGCATGTGTGTTACTGTGTGCTCATGGTCCACTGTTTGTTTATTCTATTCAACATATCTTCCTTTGTTTTATTAACAATACAGAGAATTGCCCCCCCTTCTCTCTCTCTGTCTCCCTTGCTCAATGTCTCACTCGCCCTCTTGTTTGCCCCGTGTGTGTGTGTGTGTGTGTCTGTGTGTCTGTGTCTGTGTGTATTGGATCGGTGTACGGTGTGATCTCTGTGCAAGTGTGAAAGAGTGTCTGACAGTTGGGAGAGGCTTGGGTGAGATTTTGGCTAGTGACTGACTGGCCAGGATTCACACATTGTGTGGAGATTAGAAATGCGTTAGAGGGTGTGTGTGTTGTGTGTGTGGTCATCTGTGTGTCTTGTTTCTGTGTGTGTGTGCGGAGGGAAAGCGGATTGTCTGTGACTGCGTGATGAGTTTTTAGGTGCTAGGGGAAGACAGCGGGGACAGACCTGACCTTTAGCTGGTCAGAGTCAAATAAGCATGTTTAATGAAAGTGGGCATACGAGCAGATGCTGATAACCCGGTCAAATGGCTTAAAACACACACACACAACACACACTGGTAATCACTCACGCGAGTCTGCCCCCACAGTGCTCCTCTCCCACCCCAAACTCCCCAGACCCGCGCCCAACCTAACTTTTGCATGTGAAGCTACGTCCCGTTTTCCACCCCAGTTTGGCACTTAATTAACAAAGTGTGTCCAACAGTGGCCCAGCCACCAGGGTCACACTCACAATTAAAATAATCACTATCCACCAGGATTAGTCATTTTCATGTGCACGCTAATCTCAGCTTGTTTGTGTGGTGAGATTTTTTATTTTTTTATTTTTTTTCTCAGAAGCTAATGTCAGAGTGTAGACATTACGTAGTCTTGGGAGTAGGTGAAGGGTGAAATCCTACCAGTTTCTATCAGAGGAGACACACAGATATACACATAGACACACATCCACACATTTGTTAAAGAGGGAAGATAATCAGATGGGCATGGGAAAAGTGATTACCCTGTTTTCTGTAGCATTTTAGAACTTGGACATGCAGGGTTTCATCAGGAACCCTCAGATGGTCATTGACTGAAACAGAGATAAACAGAAGGAACCTCATCAGTATCTGAAACAGAGAATCACACCAGGAACCTCGGCACTCTGAAACAGGGAACTAGACTAGATAGGAACCTTCAGGCAAGACGATGACTGTCTGAAACTGAGAACTACATACATCAGTATCTCTCTGAAACCCTGGTCCTGCTATTTTGGTTGCATTGTCTCTGCCATTGTGCTCAATGAGGGCTGTGGTTGGAGCTGTCATGCATGCCTACACACTATCAGCAACACATCTAATAAGGTTCGTTTGGATTTTCTGAGCGTGGAGGAGGAAAAGAATGAGAGATTGTCAGCGCTGGAAGGAAACAATTACGATGGCATCAGCACACCACTCCCAGTGCCAAGTGGCTGGTGAGGGTTTGGCCTTGACAGCAGGATACTCTAAAGTTATATACTTTGGGCATTTTTAGATGCACACAATGAGGGAGCAGAGAGGATTGGGGGGAGGGGGGGTGTCGAGAGGGGAGGAGGAAAGGAGCGAAACACAGCACTTTATGATTCTAATTACAGCCGTCTGAGGCCGTTTGGCAAAGCCAGCCAGCGGTTGGTTGGAGGAGGGCAGCAGCGGGGGCTTTTCAGCACCAGTGGCGCATCGGTGGTTTTCACAGTGACGTCCAGGCTGAAAAACTCACCCATGGCCACAGTGTTTTTTGATGTTCCTGAGAACCAGTGGCCACAAAACGTCATTAAAATAGCCCAATGCAAAGATGTGTCAGATATAGGCGACGGAGAGAGAGAGAAGAGAGAGAGAGAGAGAGAGAGATGACCAATGTGCACACAAAAGAGATCCATGTCTTGCAAGCTTCAAATTTGAGAAGATTTTCTAGAGGAGAGAGGAGAGGTTGACTGATGTGGTTGACTGTTTGAAAAGATTGGCCTTACTTGACTGAGTGCTGCTGTGTTGGTGTGTGTGTGTGGTGTGTGTGTGTGGTGTGTGTGTGTGTGTGTGGTGTGTGTGTGTGTGTGTGTGTGAGTGAGTGTGAGAGGGTTGCCCTCAATAAGGGCTCTGTTGTGTCCCCACTCTGCTCCATGAAGGCCGTTTCTCCTTTTGGAGGAGTGGGGGCCTCCCTGTTTATTTGGTGCGGGGGGTGTGTTACCGTGCGGTGCAGTGTAGTGTGGTCTGGACGGTGTGTGTGTGTGTGTGTGTGTGCTGGTTTGGGTTGGAATGTTAAGGAGCCAGTCCTGTTGGTCTTTGTGATGTGTGTTGGTGTTGGTGAATGCCTTGGGGATAATGAGTCTGATGTCACCCCCTGGAGTGGGGAGCAGGGGGACAATAGCCCCTGTGTGTGTGTGTGCGTGTGTGTGTGTGAGTGCGTGGCTTTTGGCGTAGTCCAGCGAAAGTGAGTGGGTGAGTGTGTGTGTGTGTGGTTTGGTGTAGCGTGTGGTGTGTGTGTGTGCGTGTGCGTGCACCCGCCTGTTTGAGTGTGTGTTTGGATTTGCATTGAAGTAGCCTGTGGAAGCTTTGCAGTGTCTGACCCCGGGTCAGTGTTTGTGAACTAAAGTGTTTTTGGGGGCTCCTATTGTTTATACTCCAGAGTGTCATGTTTTAGTCTTTGCTATATGTGCGCATGCATGCATGCGTGCAATTTGTAGTTAGGTCTCTAGTGTGTGTGTGTGTGTGTGTGTGTGTGCGTGCGTGTGCGTGTGTGAAAAATCCTCTGTTGAGAACTGTTCTTGCACAGGAAGTTATTTCTAATATCCTCTCCTCAAAATAGTGCTGTCACTCTGACTGACCCCCCCCCCCCCACACACACACACACACACACACACACTCACACACTCTCTCACTCCCACACTCACTCACCCCACTCACACAACAGCACATTCATTTGGGTCTCTGACATCATTGGCCCGCTGTCAACACTCACCCAAACCTCCCCACACTACTCTGCCACTGATAAAGACCCTGCGGCTACTGCCCTCTACATTGTGTGTGTGTGTGTGTGTGTGTGTGTGTGTGTGTGTGTGTGTGTGTGTGTGTGAGAGAGAGAGAGAGAGAGAGTATGGGTTGCTGTCCAGGATGCCTCTGTCTGTCGGCTCCCTTCCCAGAGGGAGTAATAGTGGTGGTGGTGGACGTGTCTACTGTCTGTTGATGGCCCAGCCCCACCTGAGGGAAGGAATGAGCTGCGTGAGCACAGAGAACTGTGGACGGAGGAGACAAGCTGGGGCAGATAGAGTGTTGGAGACTTGGCCGGAGGTGCTTGGCTTTTCCCTGGGCGTCGGCTATAAAGTTCCTCCAGGAATCCACCACCTCAGTAATCCAGAGCAAGCAGAGATGGGAGCTGCTGTTAACTGTTAACAAAAAAAAACAACAAACCCAGAGGACATACTCAGCGTTGTTTACAACTTATAACTCTCATTGTCTCGCCTTACTTTCTCTTAGTTTCTAGAAATTTCTTTTCATGCTCCTCTAGTTACCAGTTAGAGTTTTATGTGAGGTGCTGTTGCTCCCATTTAGATGACTCACCTGGTGAGACATTATTTCAGACGAAAAGGCCAGTTGTCTTCCTCCAGCAGTGATATATGAACACCCTCAAGGTAGTACTGGAGACCTGTCAGGGTCATTACCATAGCAACAATGTGTGCCTGTGGCTTGGGTGAAAACAACAGTGGGATTGTCCTCTCCAAAGTCAGTATATCTTCCTTGTGTAGCCTAAGTTATGCGGGTTGAGTTCTTGTCTTGATAGTATTGCATAAAGATGCCCTTTAAAATATTCACCAGCTTCTCCTCTCAGCCTGACAATAGGACGACTCGACTCCCCCCGGTGTCTCTGCCTTTTGTGTTGTGTTATTCGCTCCACTGGCATCACGTCAAAAATCGCAACATGCTTTTGCTATCTTTGTTACAAAACTTTGTAAACTAAGTTGGTGTCAATCTGGACCCACATCAGGGATCCACTCCAGAATATTTAAGTGATCCGATTGCTGTCTCGAAACTTTTCTGCTAGAGGGAGTATGTGTGAATGTGTAGAGAAACACTGCATGCAATAGCTTTTAAATGTGCCCTGTGCCTCAGCAGATTGTCTAACTATGTCTGCCAGTGTTGTTTTTTGTCACCGCCAATGCTAGTTGCTCAACATTGTGTTGCTTTATGTTGATTTTTAATGGGTTGCCTCTGAAACCTGCTCATGGATTGCTCTACAGCTAGGCTAACACTATTTTCACACACTTAAGCAATAAAGTGTAATTTTTAGTCCACTAATGGCCTTTTGGTGAAAACCAAAACACAGGAACTCTTTTTAACAAGGTCCAGCAGCATCTCTCTCTCTCTCTCTCTCTCTCTCTCTCTCTCTCTCTCTCTCTCTCTCTCTCTCTCTCTCTTTCTCTCTTTCTCTCTCTCTCTTTCTCTTTCATTCTCCCTGTTGCTTTCCTCTTGGGAGCTGGTGCATATGTGTGGATCGCTATGACGACATGCAGTATTTCTTACCCCGGCAGCTAAACCTGACTCACACCACCCAATGAGTATTTGTGTTCCTAACACTGTTAATCGCTCCCTGTTTCTTAGGGTAGTGGACCTGCATGGGGTTTGGAAATAAGTGATTCCAGAAGGGGTTTTGGAACAGCCAGGGACTGAGCTACTCCAGCTGACACAAGTTCAACAGGTAAGAAGATGATCACCATTGCTTTTCTTTCTTTTTTTTCCTCTGCCTCTTCCTCTTCCTCTTCCTCTTCTTCCTCTAAGTACTTAAGCCTGCGGTTGTTGGCTGAAGTGGTTGAAATGGCAGGGATCACCTTACTACACTAGGTCATTGAGAGCTGAGAGATGTTCTGTCAAGATTGTTCCGGTGTTAAACCGGCATGTTCTGCCGGCCCATTCCGAGGTGTGGTTGGTGGGCGACAAGGAGTGGAGTGGAGGGCTCACTGTTATTACCCTCTAATTGGGTTCCTCAGCTCCGCCCGTGTCGCACAATACGCCCGGGCCTGCGGCGCCTCGCTGAGTTTGATGACAAACCGCCGCTTCCCTGACCGCATCCCAGTGCTCCGCACAAGTGTGCTATTTCAAGGGCCGGACGTCTGGTCCCAATTACTTCAGCCCAGAGTGAGAGAGAGAGACAGAGAGACAGAGAGAGAGAGATCGCTGTGAAT